>CM057138.1:11185392-11500896 GCA_029964075.1 Patiria pectinifera | reverse complement strand
CAAACAATGGTTGTCAAAATCCATCCATGTTAAGGTACCTTTAGACCGCGACACATGAGAGCCATGTCGGCTGGCGCTGACAGCCCTTGCTATGGGACTTACTGCACAAAAACGAAACTGGGGGCATCATGTACCTACGTCTGGGGCTCACTCCAAAAGTTTCAAGTCTGAAGCCTTGCCGATTTGTCAGCTTGTTGGCCTATTCATCCGCTATGCAACAAGCTATAGTTTGTCAAAATCCATCCATGTTAAGGTACCTTTAGACCGCGACACATGAGAGCCATGTCGGCTGGCGCTGACAGCCCTTGCTATGGGACTTACTGCACAAAAACGAAACTGGGGCATCATGTACCTACGTCTGGGGTTCACTCCAAAAGTTTCAAGTCTGAAGCCTTGCCGATTTGTCAGCTTGTTGGCCTATTCATCCGCTATGCAACAAGCTATAGTTTGTCAAAATCCATCCATGTTAAGGTACCTTTAGACCGCGACACATGAGAGCCATGTCGGCTGGCGCTGACAGCCCTTGCTATGGGACTTACTGCACAAAAACGAAACTGGGGGCATCATGTACCTACGTCTGGGGCTCACTCCAAAAGTTTCAAGTCTGAAGCCTTGCCGATTTGTCAGCTTGTTGGCCTATTCATCCGCTATGCAACAAGCTATAGTTTGTCAAAATCCATCCATGTTAAGGTACCTTTAGACCGCGACACATGAGAGCCATGTCGGCTGGCGCTGACAGCCCTTGCTATGGGACTTACTGCACAAAAACGAAACTGGGGGCATCATGTACCTACGTCTGGGGCTCACTCAAAAGTTTCAAGTCTGAAGCCTTGCCGATTTGTCAGCTTGTTGGCCTATTCATCCGCTATGCAACAAGCTATAGTTTGTCAAAATCCATCCATGTTAAGGTACCTTTAGACCGCGACACATGAGAGCCATGTCGGCTGGCGCTGACAGCCCTTGCTATGGGACTTACTGCACAAAAACGAAACTGGGGGCATCATGTACCTACGTCTGGGGCTCACTCCAAAAGTTTCAAGTCTGAAGCCTTGCCGATTTGTCAGCTTGTTGGCCTATTCATCCGCTATGCAACAAGCTATAGTTTGTCAAAATCCATCCATGTTAAGGTACCTTTAGACCGCGACACATGAGAGCCATGTCGGCTGGCGCTGACAGCCCTTGCTATGGGACTTACTGCACAAAAACGAAACTGGGGGCATCATGTACCTACGTCTGGGGCTCACTCCAAAAGTTTCAAGTCTGAAGCCTTGCCGATTTGTCAGCTTGTTGGCCTATTCATCCGCTATGCAACAAGCTATAGTTTGTCAAAATCCATCCATGTTAAGGTACCTTTAGACCGCGACACATGAGAGCCATGTCGGCTGGCGCTGACAGCCCTTGCTATGGGACTTACTGCACAAAAACGAAACTGGGGCATCATGTACCTACGTCTGGGGCTCACTCCAAAAGTTTCAAGTCTGAAGCCTTGCCGATTTGTCAGCTTGTTGGCCTATTCATCCGCTATGCAACAAGCTATAGTTTGTCAAAATCCATCCATGTTAAGGTACCTTTAGACCGCGACACATGAGAGCCATGTCGGCTGGCGCTGACAGCCCTTGCTATGGGACTTACTGCACAAAAACGAAACTGGGGCATCATGTACCTACGTCTGGGGCTCACTCCAAAGTTTCATGTCTGAAGCCTTGCCGATTTGTCAGCTTGTTGGCCTATTCATCCGCTATGCAACAAGCTATAGTTTGTCAAAATCCATCCATGTTAAGGTACCTTTAGACCGCGACACATGAGAGCCATGTCGGCTGGCGCTGACAGCCCTTGCTATGGGACTTACTGCACAAAAACGAAACTGGGGGCATCATGTACCTACGTCTGGGGCTCACTCCAAAAGTTTCAAGTCTGAAGCCTTGCCGATTTGTCAGCTTGTTGGCCTATTCATCCGCTATGCAACAAGCTATAGTTTGTCAAAATCCATCCATGTTAAGGTACCTTTAGACCGCGACACATGAGAGCCATGTCGGCTGGCGCTGACAGCCCTTGCTATGGGACTTACTGCACAAAAACGAAACTGGGGCATCATGTACCTACGTCTGGGGCTCACTCCAAAAGTTTCAAGTCTGAAGCCTTGCCGATTTGTCAGCTTGTTGGCCTATTCATCCGCTATGCAACAAGCTATAGTTTGTCAAAATCCATCCATGTTAAGGTACCTTTAGACCGCGACACATGAGAGCCATGTCGGCTGGCGCTGACAGCCCTTGCTATGGGACTTACTGCACAAAAACGAAACTGGGGGCATCATGTACCTACGTCTGGGGCTCACTCCAAAAGTTTCAAGTCTGAAGCCTTGCCGATTTGTCAGCTTGTTGGCCTATTCATCCGCTATGCAACAAGCTATAGTTTGTCAAAATCCATCCATGTTAAGGTACCTTTAGACCGCGACACATGAGAGCCATGTCGGCTGGCGCTGACAGCCCTTGCTATGGGACTTACTGCACAAAAACGAAACTGGGGGCATCATGTACCTACGTCTGGGGCTCACTCCAAAGTTTCAAGTCTGAAGCCTTGCCGATTTGTCAGCTTGTTGGCCTATTCATCCGCTATGCAACAAGCTATAGTTTGTCAAAATCCATCCATGTTAAGGTACCTTTAGACCGCGACACATGAGAGCCATGTCGGCTGGCGCTGACAGCCCTTGCTATGGGACTTACTGCACAAAAACGAAACTGGGGCATCATGTACCTACGTCTGGGACTCACTCCAAAGTTTCAAGTCTGAAGCCTTGCCGATTTGTCAGCTTGTTGGCCTATTCATCCGCTATGCAACAAGCTATAGTTTGTCAAAATCCATCCATGTTAAGGTACCTTTAGACCGCGACACATGAGAGCCATGTCGGCTGGCGCTGACAGCCCTTCCTATGGGACTTACTGCACAAAAACGAAACTGGGGCATCATGTACCTACGTCTGGGGCTCACTCCAAAAGTTTCAAGTCTGAAGCCTTGCCGATTTGTCAGCTTGTTGGCCTATTCATCCGCTATGCAACAAGCTATAGTTTGTCAAAATCCATCCATGTTAAGGTACCTTTAGACCGCGACACATGAGAGCCATGTCGGCTGGCGCTGACAGCCCTTGCTATGGGACTTACTGCACAAAAACGAAACTGGGGGCATCATGTACCTACGTCTGGGGCTCACTCCAAAAGTTTCAAGTCTGAAGCCTTGCCGATTTGTCAGCTTGTTGGCCTATTCATCCGCTATGCAACAAGCTATAGTTTGTCAAAATCCATCCATGTTAAGGTACCTTTAGACCGCGACACATGAGAGCCATGTCGGCTGGCGCTGACAGCCCTTGCTATGGGACTTACTGCACAAAAACGAAACTGGGGGCATCATGTACCTACGTCTGGGGCTCACTCCAAAAGTTTCAAGTCTGAAGCCTTGCCGATTTGTCAGCTTGTTGGCCTATTCATCCGCTATGCAACAAGCTATAGTTTGTCAAAATCCATCCATGTTAAGGTACCTTTAGACCGCGACACATGAGAGCCATGTCGGCTGGCGCTGACAGCCCTTGCTATGGGACTTACTGCACAAAAACGAAACTGGGGCATCATGTACCTACGTCTGGGGCTCACTCCAAAAGTTTCAAGTCTGAAGCCTTGCCGATTTGTCAGCTTGTTGGCCTATTCATCCGCTATGCAACAAGCTATAGTTTGTCAAAATCCATCCATGTTAAGGTACCTTTAGACCGCGACACATGAGAGCCATGTCGGCTGGCGCTGACAGCCCTTGCTATGGTTCTTACTGCACAAAAACGAAACTGGGGCATCATGTACCTACGTCTGGGCTCACTCCAAAAGTTTCAAGTCTGAAGCCTTGCCGATTTGTCAGCTTGTTGGCCTATTCATCCGCTATGCAACAAGCTATAGTTTGTCAAAATCCATCCATGTTAAGGTACCTTTAGACCGCGACACATGAGAGCCATGTCGGCTGGCGCTGACAGCCCTTGCTATGGGACTTACTGCACAAAAACGAAACTGGGGGCATCATGTACCTACGTCTGGGGCTCACTCCAAAAGTTTCAAGTCTGAAGCCTTGCCGATTTGTCAGCTTGTTGGCCTATTCATCCGCTATGCAACAAGCTATAGTTTGTCAAAATCCATCCATGTTAAGGTACCTTTAGACCGCGACACATGAGAGCCATGTCGGCTGGCGCTGACAGCCCTTGCTATGGGACTTACTGCACAAAAACGAAACTGGGGGCATCATGTACCTACGTCTGGGGCTCACTCCAAAAGTTTCAAGTCTGAAGCCTTGCCGATTTGTCAGCTTGTTGGCCTATTCATCCGCTATGCAACAAGCTATAGTTTGTCAAAATCCATCCATGTTAAGGTACCTTTAGACCGCGACACATGAGAGCCATGTCGGCTGGCGCTGACAGCCCTTGCTATGGGACTTACTGCACAAAAACGAAACTGGGGGCATCATGTACCTACGTCTGGGGCTCACTCCAAAGTTTCAAGTCTGAAGCCTTGCCGATTTGTCAGCTTGTTGGCCTATTCATCCGCTATGCAACAAGCTATAGTTTGTCAAAATCCATCCATGTTAAGGTACCTTTAGACCGCGACACATGAGAGCCATGTCGGCTGGCGCTGACAGCCCTTGCTATGGGACTTACTGCACAAAAACGAAACTGGGGGCATCATGTACCTACGTCTGGGGCTCACTCCAAAAGTTTCAAGTCTGAAGCCTTGCCGATTTGTCAGCTTGTTGGCCTATTCATCCGCTATGCAACAAGCTATAGTTTGTCAAAATCCATCCATGTTAAGGTACCTTTAGACCGCGACACATGAGAGCCATGTCGGCTGGCGCTGACAGCCCTTGCTATGGGACTTACTGCACAAAAACGAAACTGGGGGCATCATGTACCTACGTCTGGGGCTCACTCCAAAAGTTTCAAGTCTGAAGCCTTGCCGATTTGTCAGCTTGTTGGCCTATTCATCCGCTATGCAACAAGCTATAGTTTGTCAAAATCCATCCATGTTAAGGTACCTTTAGACCGCGACACATGAGAGCCATGTCGGCTGGCGCTGACAGCCCTTGCTATGGGACTTACTGCACAAAAACGAAACTGGGGGCATCATGTACCTACGTCTGGGGCTCACTCCAAAATCTCAAGTCTGAAGCCTTGCCGATTTGTCAGCTTGTTGGCCTATTCATCCGCTATGCAACAAGCTATAGTTTGTCAAAATCCATGTTAAGGTACCTTTAGACCGCGACACATGAGAGCCATGTCGGCTGGCGCTGACAGCCCTTGCTATGGGACTTACTGCACAAAAACGAAACTGGGGGCATCATGTACCTACGTCTGGGGCTCACTCCAAAAGTTTCAAGTCTGAAGCCTTGCCGATTTGTCAGCTTGTTGGCCTATTCATCCGCTATGCAACAAGCTATAGTTTGTCAAAATCCATCCATGTTAAGGTACCTTTAGACCGCGACACATGAGAGCCATGTCGGCTGGCGCTGACAGCCCTTGCTATGGGACTTACTGCACAAAAACGAAACTGGGGGCATCATGTACCTACGTCTGGGGCTCACTCCAAAAGTTTCAAGTCTGAAGCCTTGCCGATTTGTCAGCTTGTTGGCCTATTCATCCGCTATGCAACAAGCTATAGTTTGTCAAAATCCATCCATGTTAAGGTACCTTTAGACCGCGACACATGAGAGCCATGTCGGCTGGCGCTGACAGCCCTTGCTATGGGACTTACTGCACAAAAACGAAACTGGGGGCATCATGTACCTACGTCTGGGGCTCACTCCAAAAGTTTCAAGTCTGAAGCCTTGCCGATTTGTCAGCTTGTTGGCCTATTCATCCGCTATGCAACAAGCTATAGTTTGTCAAAATCCATCCATGTTAAGGTACCTTTAGACCGCGACACATGAGAGCCATGTCGGCTGGCGCTGACAGCCCTTGCTATGGGACTTACTGCACAAAAACGAAACTGGGGCATCATGTACCTACGTCTGGGGCTCACTCCAAAAGTTTCAAGTCTGAAGCCTTGCCGATTTGTCAGCTTGTTGGCCTATTCATCCGCTATGCAACAAGCTATAGTTTGTCAAAATCCATCCATGTTAAGGTACCTTTAGACCGCGACACATGAGAGCCATGTCGGCTGGCGCTGACAGCCCTTGCTATGGGACTTACTGCACAAAAACGAAACTGGGGGCATCATGTACCTACGTCTGGGGCTCACTCCAAAAGTTTCAAGTCTGAAGCCTTGCCGATTTGTCAGCTTGTTGGCCTATTCATCCGCTATGCAACAAGCTATAGTTTGTCAAAATCCATCCATGTTAAGGTACCTTTAGACCGCGACACATGAGAGCCATGTCGGCTGGCGCTGACAGCCCTTGCTATGGGACTTACTGCACAAAAACGAAACTGGGGGCATCATGTACCTACGTCTGGGGCTCACTCCAAAAGTTTCAAGTCTGAAGCCTTGCCGATTTGTCAGCTTGTTGGCCTATTCATCCGCTATGCAACAAGCTATAGTTTGTCAAAATCCATCCATGTTAGGTACCTTTAGACCGCGACACATGAGAGCCATGTCGGCTGGCGCTGACAGCCCTTGCTATGGGACTTACTGCACAAAAACGAAACTGGGGGCATCATGTACCTACGTCTGGGGCTCACTCCAAAAGTTTCAAGTCTGAAGCCTTGCCGATTTGTCAGCTTGTTGGCCTATTCATCCGCTATGCAACAAGCTATAGTTTGTCAAAATCCATCCATGTTAAGGTACCTTTAGACCGCGACACATGAGAGCCATGTCGGCTGGCGCTGACAGCCCTTGCTATGGGACTTACTGCACAAAAACGAAACTGGGGGCATCATGTACCTACGTCTGGGGCTCACTCCAAAAGTTTCAAGTCTGAAGCCTTGCCGATTTGTCAGCTTGTTGGCCTATTCATCCGCTATGCAACAAGCTATAGTTTGTCAAAATCCATCCATGTTAAGGTACCTTTAGACCGCGACACATGAGAGCCATGTCGGCTGGCGCTGACAGCCCTTGCTATGGGACTTACTGCACAAAAACGAAACTGGGGCATCATGTACCTACGTCTGGGGCTCACTCCAAAAGTTTCAAGTCTGAAGCCTTGCCGATTTGTCAGCTTGTTGGCCTATTCATCCGCTATGCAACAAGCTATAGTTTGTCAAAATCCATCCATGTTAAGGTACCTTTAGACCGCGACACATGAGAGCCATGTCGGCTGGCGCTGACAGCCCTTGCTATGGGACTTACTGCACAAAAACGAAACTAGGGGCATCATGTACCTACGTCTGGGCTCACTCCAAAAGTTTCAAGTCTGAAGCCTTGCCGATTTGTCAGCTTGTTGGCCTATTCATCCGCTATGCAACAAGCTATAGTTTGTCAAAATCCATCCATGTTAAGGTACCTTTAGACCGCGACACATGAGAGCCATGTCGGCTGGCGCTGACAGCCCTTGCTATGGGACTTACTGCACAAAAACGAAACTGGGGGCATCATGTACCTACGTCTGGGGCTCACTCCAAAAGTTTCAAGTCTGAAGCCTTGCCGATTTGTCAGCTTGTTGGCCTATTCATCCGCTATGCAACAAGCTATAGTTTGTCAAAATCCATCCATGTTAAGGTACCTTTAGACCGCGACACATGAGAGCCATGTCGGCTGGCGCTGACAGCCCTTGCTATGGGACTTACTGCACAAAAACGAAACTGGGGGCATCATGTACCTACGTCTGAGGCTCACTAAAAAAGTTTCAAGTCTGAAGCCTTGCCGATTTGTCAGCTTGTTGGCCTATTCATCCGCTATGCAACAAGCTATAGTTTGTCAAAATCCATCCATGTTAAGGTACCTTTAGACCGCGACACATGAGAGCCATGTCGGCTGGCGCTGACAGCCCTTGCTATGGGACTTACTGCACAAAAACGAAACTGGGGCATCATGTACCTACGTCTGGGGCTCACTCCAAAAGTTTCAAGTCTGAAGCCTTGCCGATTTGTCAGCTTGTTGGCCTATTCATCCGCTATGCAACAAGCTATAGTTTGTCAAAATCCATCCATGTTAAGGTACCTTTAGACCGCGACACATGAGAGCCATGTCGGCTGGCGCTGACAGCCCTTGCTATGGGACTTACTGCACAAAAACGAAACTGGGGGCATCATGTACCTACGTCTGGGGCTCACTCCAAAAGTTTCAAGTCTGAAGCCTTGCCGATTTGTCAGCTTGTTGGCCTATTCATCCGCTATGCAACAAGCTATAGTTTGTCAAAATCCATCCATGTTAAGGTACCTTTAGACCGCGACACATGAGAGCCATGTCGGCTGGCGCTGACAGCCCTTGCTATGGGACTTACTGCACAAAAACGAAACTGGGGGCATCATGTACCTACGTCTGGGGCTCACTCCAAAAGTTTCAAGTCTGAAGCCTTGCCGATTTGTCAGCTTGTTGGCCTATTCATCCGCTATGCAACAAGCTATAGTTTGTCAAAATCCATCCATGTTAAGGTACCTTTAGACCGCGACACATGAGAGCCATGTCGGCTGGCGCTGACAGCCCTTGCTATGGGACTTACTGCACAAAAACGAAACTGGGGGCATCATGTACCTACGTCTGGGGCTCACTCCAAAAGTTTCAAGTCTGAAGCCTTGCCGATTTGTCAGCTTGTTGGCCTATTCATCCGCTATGCAACAAGCTATAGTTTGTCAAAATCCATCCATGTTAAGGTACCTTTAGACCGCGACACATGAGAGCCATGTCGGCTGGCGCTGACAGCCCTTGCTATGGGACTTACTGCACAAAAACGAAACTGGGGGCATCATGTACCTACGTCTGGGGCTCACTCCAAAAGTTTCAAGTCTGAAGCCTTGCCGATTTGTCAGCTTGTTGGCCTATTCATCCGCTATGCAACAAGCTATAGTTTGTCAAAATCCATCCATGTTAAGGTACCTTTAGACCGCGACACATGAGAGCCATGTCGGCTGGCGCTGACAGCCCTTGCTATGGGACTTACTGCACAAAAACGAAACTGGGGGCATCATGTACCTACGTCTGGGGCTCACTCCAAAAGTTTCAAGTCTGAAGCCTTGCCGATTTGTCAGCTTGTTGGCCTATTCATCCGCTATGCAACAAGCTATAGTTTGTCAAAATCCATCCATGTTAAGGTACCTTTAGACCGCGACACATGAGAGCCATGTCGGCTGGCGCTGACAGCCCTTGCTATGGGACTTACTGCACAAAAACGAAACTGGGGGCATCATGTACCTACGTCTGGGGCTCACTCCAAAAGTTTCAAGTCTGAAGCCTTGCCGATTTGTCAGCTTGTTGGCCTATTCATCCGCTATGCAACAAGCTATAGTTTGTCAAAATCCATCCATGTTAAGGTACCTTTAGACCGCGACACATGAGAGCCATGTCGGCTGGCGCTGACAGCCCTTGCTATGGGACTTACTGCACAAAAACGAAACTGGGGGCATCATGTACCTACGTCTGGGGCTCACTCCAAAAGTTTCAAGTCTGAAGCCTTGCCGATTTGTCAGCTTGTTGGCCTATTCATCCGCTATGCAACAAGCTATAGTTTGTCAAAATCCATCCATGTTAAGGTACCTTTAGACCGCGACACATGAGAGCCATGTCGGCTGGCGCTGACAGCCCTTGCTATGGGACTTACTGCACAAAAACAAAACTGGGGGCATCATGTACCTACGTCTGGGGCTCACTCCAAAAGTTTCAAGTCTGAAGCCTTGCCGATTTGTCAGCTTGTTGGCCTATTCATCCGCTATGCAACAAGCTATAGTTTGTCAAAATCCATCCATGTTAAGGTACCTTTAGACCGCGACACATGAGAGCCATGTCGGCTGGCGCTGACAGCCCTTGCTATGGGACTTACTGCACAAAACGAAACTGGGGGCATCATGTACCTACGTCTGGGGCTCACTCCAAAAGTTTCAAGTCTGAAGCCTTGCCGATTTGTCAGCTTGTTGGCCTATTCATCCGCTATGCAACAAGCTATAGTTTGTCAAAATCCATCCATGTTAAGGTACCTTTAGACCGCGACACATGAGAGCCATGTCGGCTGGCGCTGACAGCCCTTGCTATGGGACTTACTGCACAAAAACGAAACTGGGGGCATCATGTACCTACGTCTGGGGCTCACTCCAAAGTTTCAAGTCTGAAGCCTTGCCGATTTGTCAGCTTGTTTGCCTATTCATCCGCTATGCAACAAGCTATAGTTTGTCAAAATCCATCCATGTTAAGGTACCTTTAGACCGCGACACATGAGAGCCATGTCGGCTGGCGCTGACAGCCCTTGCTATGGGACTTACTGCACAAAAACGAAACTGGGGGCATCATGTACCTACGTCTGGGGCTCACTCCAAAAGTTTCAAGTCTGAAGCCTTGCCGATTTGTCAGCTTGTTGGCCTATTCATCCGCTATGCAACAAGCTATAGTTTGTCAAAATCCATCCATGTTAAGGTACCTTTAGACCGCGACACATGAGAGCCATGTCGGCTGGCGCTGACAGCCCTTGCTATGGGACTTACTGCACAAAAACGAAACTGGGGGCATCATGTACCTACGTCTGGGGCTCACTCCAAAAGTTTCAAGTCTGAAGCCTTGCCGATTTGTCAGCTTGTTGGCCTATTCATCCGCTATGCAACAAGCTATAGTTTGTCAAAATCCATCCATGTTAAGGTACCTTTAGACCGCGACACATGAGAGCCATGTCGGCTGGCGCTGACAGCCCTTGCTATGGGACTTACTGCACAAAAACGAAACTGGGGCATCATGTACCTACGTCTGGGGCTCACTCCAAAAGTTTCAAGTCTGAAGCCTTGCCGATTTGTCAGCTTGTTGGCCTATTCATCCGCTATGCAACAAGCTATAGTTTGTCAAAATCCATCCATGTTAAGGTACCTTTAGACCGCGACACATGAGAGCCATGTCGGCTGGCGCTGACAGCCCTTGCTATGGGACTTACTGCACAAAAACGAAACTGGGGGCATCATGTACCTACGTCTGGGGCTCACTCCAAAAGTTTCAAGTCTGAAGCCTTGCCGATTTGTCAGCTTGTTGGCCTATTCATCCGCTATGCAACAAGCTATAGTTTGTCAAAATCCATCCATGTTAAGGTACCTTTAGACCGCGACACATGAGAGCCATGTCGGCTGGCGCTGACAGCCCTTGCTATGGGACTTACTGCACAAAAACGAAACTGGGGGCATCATGTACCTACGTCTGGGGCTCACTCCAAAAGTTTCAAGTCTGAAGCCTTGCCGATTTGTCAGCTTGTTGGCCTATTCATCCGCTATGCAACAAGCTATAGTTTGTCAAAATCCATCCATGTTAAGGTACCTTTAGACCGCGACACATGAGAGCCATGTCGGCTGGCGCTGACAGCCCTTGCTATGGGACTTACTGCACAAAAACGAAACTGGGGGCATCATGTACCTACGTCTGGGGCTCACTCCAAAAGTTTCAAGTCTGAAGCCTTGCCGATTTGTCAGCTTGTTGGCCTATTCATCCGCTATGCAACAAGCTATAGTTTGTCAAAATCCATCCATGTTAAGGTACCTTTAGACCGCGACACATGAGAGCCATGTCGGCTGGCGCTGACAGCCCTTGCTATGGGACTTACTGCACAAAAACGAAACTGGGGGCATCATGTACCTACGTCTGGGGCTCACTCCAAAAGTTTCAAGTCTGAAGCCTTGCCGATTTGTCAGCTTGTTGGCCTATTCATCCGCTATGCAACAAGCTATAGTTTGTCAAAATCCATCCATGTTAAGGTACCTTTAGACCGCGACACATGAGAGCCATGTCGGCTGGCGCTGACAGCCCTTGCTATGGGACTTACTGCACAAAAACGAAACGGGGGCATCATGTACCTACGTCTGGGGCTCACTCCAAAAGTTTCAAGTCTGAAGCCTTGCCGATTTGTCAGCTTGTTGGCCTATTCATCCGCTATGCAACAAGCTATAGTTTGTCAAAATCCATCCATGTTAAGGTACCTTTAGACCGCGACACATGAGAGCCATGTCGGCTGGCGCTGACAGCCCTTGCTATGGGACTTACTGCACAAAAACGAAACTGGGGGCATCATGTACCTACGTCTGGGGCTCACTCCAAAAGTTTCAAGTCTGAAGCCTTGCCGATTTGTCAGCTTGTTGGCCTATTCATCCGCTATGCAACAAGCTATAGTTTGTCAAAATCCATCCATGTTAAGGTACCTTTAGACCGCGACACATGAGAGCCATGTCGGCTGGCGCTGACAGCCCTTGCTATGGGACTTACTGCACAAAAACGAAACTGGGGCATCATGTACCTACGTCTGGGGCTCACTCCAAAAGTTTCAAGTCTGAAGCCTTGCCGATTTGTCAGCTTGTTGGCCTATTCATCCGCTATGCAACAAGCTATAGTTTGTCAAAATCCATCCATGTTAAGGTACCTTTAGACCGCGACACATGAGAGCCATGTCGGCTGGCGCTGACAGCCCTTGCTATGGGACTTACTGCACAAAAACGAAACTGGGGGCATCATGTACCTACGTCTGGGCTCACTCCAAAAGTTTCAAGTCTGAAGCCTTGCCGATTTGTCAGCTTGTTGGCCTATTCATCCGCTATGCAACAAGCTATAGTTTGTCAAAATCCATCCATGTTAAGGTACCTTTAGACCGCGACACATGAGAGCCATGTCGGCTGGCGCTGACAGCCCTTGCTATGGGACTTACTGCACAAAAACGAAACTGGGGCATCATGTACCTACGTCTGGGGCTCACTCCAAAAGTTTCAAGTCTGAAGCCTTGCCGATTTGTCAGCTTGTTGGCCTATTCATCCGCTATGCAACAAGCTATAGTTTGTCAAAATCCATCCATGTTAAGGTACCTTTAGACCGCGACACATGAGAGCCATGTCGGCTGGCGCTGACAGCCCTTGCTATGGGACTTACTGCACAAAAACGAAACTGGGGGCATCATGTACCTACGTCTGGGGCTCACTCCAAAAGTTTCAAGTCTGAAGCCTTGCCGATTTGTCAGCTTGTTGGCCTATTCATCCGCTATGCAACAAGCTATAGTTTGTCAAAATCCATCCATGTTAAGGTACCTTTAGACCGCGACACATGAGAGCCATGTCGGCTGGCGCTGACAGCCCTTGCTATGGGACTTACTGCACAAAAACGAAACTGGGGCATCATGTACCTACGTCTGGGGCTCACTCCAAAAGTTTCAAGTCTGAAGCCTTGCCGATTTGTCAGCTTGTTGGCCTATTCATCCGCTATGCAACAAGCTATAGTTTGTCAAAATCCATCCATGTTAAGGTACCTTTAGACCGCGACACATGAGAGCCATGTCGGCTGGCGCTGACAGCCCTTGCTATGGGACTTACTGCACAAAAACGAAACTGGGGGCATCATGTACCTACGTCTGGGGCTCACTCCAAAAGTTTCAAGTCTGAAGCCTTGCCGATTTGTCAGCTTGTTGGCCTATTCATCCGCTATGCAACAAGCTATAGTTTGTCAAAATCCATCCATGTTAAGGTACCTTTAGACCGCGACACATGAGAGCCATGTCGGCTGGCGCTGACAGCCCTTGCTATGGGACTTACTGCACAAAAACGAAACTGGGGCATCATGTACCTACGTCTGGGGCTCACTCCAAAAGTTTCAAGTCTGAAGCCTTGCCGATTTGTCAGCTTGTTGGCCTATTCATCCGCTATGCAACAAGCTATAGTTTGTCAAAATCCATCCATGTTAAGGTACCTTTAGACCGCGACACATGAGAGCCATGTCGGCTGGCGCTGACAGCCCTTGCTATGGGACTTACTGCACAAAAACGAAACTGGGGGCATCATGTACCTACGTCTGGGGCTCACTCCAAAAGTTTCAAGTCTGAAGCCTTGCCGATTTGTCAGCTTGTTGGCCTATTCATCCGCTATGCAACAAGCTATAGTTTGTCAAAATCCATCCATGTTAAGGTACCTTTAGACCGCGACACATGAGAGCCATGTCGGCTGGCGCTGACAGCCCTTGCTATGGGACTTACTGCACAAAAACGAAACTGGGGGCATCATGTACCTACGTCTGGGGCTCACTCCAAAAGTTTCAAGTCTGAAGCCTTGCCGATTTGTCAGCTTGTTGGCCTATTCATCCGCTATGCAACAAGCTATAGTTTGTCAAAATCCATCCATGTTAAGGTACCTTTAGACCGCGACACATGAGAGCCATGTCGGCTGGCGCTGACAGCCCTTGCTATGGGACTTACTGCACAAAAACGAAACTGGGGGCATCATGTACCTACGTCTGGGGCTCACTCCAAAAGTTTCAAGTCTGAAGCCTTGCCGATTTGTCAGCTTGTTGGCCTATTCATCCGCTATGCAACAAGCTATAGTTTGTCAAAATCCATCCATGTTAAGGTACCTTTAGACCGCGACACATGAGAGCCATGTCGGCTGGCGCTGACAGCCCTTGCTATGGGACTTACTGCACAAAAACGAAACTGGGGGCATCATGTACCTACGTCTGGGGCTCACTCCAAAAGTTTCAAGTCTGAAGCCTTGCCGATTTGTCAGCTTGTTGGCCTATTCATCCGCTATGCAACAAGCTATAGTTTGTCAAAATCCATCCATGTTAAGGTACCTTTAGACCGCGACACATGAGAGCCATGTCGGCTGGCGCTGACAGCCCTTGCTATGGGACTTACTGCACAAAAACGAAACTGGGGGCATCATGTACCTACGTCTGGGGCTCACTCCAAAAGTTTCAAGTCTGAAGCCTTGCCGATTTGTCAGCTTGTTGGCCTATTCATCCGCTATGCAACAAGCTATAGTTTGTCAAAATCCATCCATGTTAAGGTACCTTTAGACCGCGACACATGAGAGCCATGTCGGCTGGCGCTGACAGCCCTTGCTATGGGACTTACTGCACAAAAACGAAACTGGGGGCATCATGTACCTACGTCTGGGGCTCACTCCAAAAGTTTCAAGTCTGAAGCCTTGCCGATTTGTCAGCTTGTTGGCCTATTCATCCGCTATGCAACAAGCTATAGTTTGTCAAAATCCATCCATGTTAAGGTACCTTTAGACCGCGACACATGAGAGCCATGTCGGCTGGCGCTGACAGCCCTTGCTATGGGACTTACTGCACAAAAACGATACTGGGGCATCATGTACCTACGTCTGGGGCTCGCTCCTAAAGTTTCAAGTCTGAAGCCTTGCCGATTTGTCAGCTTGTTGGCCTATTCATCCGCTATGCAACAAGCTATAGTTTGTCAAAATCCATCCATGTTAAGGTACCTTTAGACCGCGACACATGAGAGCCATGTCGGCTGGCGCTGACAGCCCTTGCTATGGGACTTACTGCACAAAAACGAAACTGGGGGCATCATGTACCTACGTCTGGGGCTCACTCCAAAAGTTTCAAGTCTGAAGCCTTGCCGATTTGTCAGCTTGTTGGCCTATTCATCCGCTATGCAACAAGCTATAGTTTGTCAAAATCCATCCATGTTAAGGTACCTTTAGACCGCGACACATGAGAGCCATGTCGGCTGGCGCTGACAGCCCTTGCTATGGGACTTACTGCACAAAAACGAAACGGGGGCATCATGTACCTACGTCTGGGGCTCACTCCAAAAGTTTCAAGTCTGAAGCCTTGCCGATTTGTCAGCTTGTTGGCCTATTCATCCGCTATGCAACAAGCTATAGTTTGTCAAAATCCATCCATGTTAAGGTACCTTTAGACCGCGACACATGAGAGCCATGTCGGCTGGCGCTGACAGCCCTTGCTATGGGACTTACTGCACAAAAACGAAACTGGGGCATCATGTACCTACGTCTGGGGCTCACTCCAAAAGTTTCAAGTCTGAAGCCTTGCCGATTTGTCAGCTTGTTGGCCTATTCATCCGCTATGCAACAAGCTATAGTTTGTCAAAATCCATCCATGTTAAGGTACCTTTAGACCGCGACACATGAGAGCCATGTCGGCTGGCGCTGACAGCCCTTGCTATGGGACTTACTGCACAAAAACGAAACTGGGGGCATCATGTACCTACGTCTGGGGCTCACTCCAAAAGTTTCAAGTCTGAAGCCTTGCCGATTTGTCAGCTTGTTGGCCTATTCATCCGCTATGCAACAAGCTATAGTTTGTCAAAATCCATCCATGTTAAGGTACCTTTAGACCGCGACACATGAGAGCCATGTCGGCTGGCGCTGACAGCCCTTGCTATGGGACTTACTGCACAAAAACGAAACTGGGGCATCATGTACCTACGTCTGGGGCTCACTCCAAAAGTTTCAAGTCTGAAGCCTTGCCGATTTGTCAGCTTGTTGGCCTATTCATCCGCTATGCAACAAGCTATAGTTTGTCAAAATCCATCCATGTTAAGGTACCTTTAGACCGCGACACATGAGAGCCATGTCGGCTGGCGCTGACAGCCCTTGCTATGGGACTTACTGCACAAAAACGAAACTGGGGGCATCATGTACCTACGTCTGGGGCTCACTCCAAAGTTTCAAGTCTGAAGCCTTGCCGATTTGTCAGCTTGTTGGCCTATTCATCCGCTATGCAACAAGCTATAGTTTGTCAAAATCCATCCATGTTAAGGTACCTTTAGACCGCGACACATGAGAGCCATGTCGGCTGGCGCTGACAGCCCTTGCTATGGGACTTACTGCACAAAAACGAAACTGGGGGCATCATGTACCTACGTCTGGGGCTCACTCCAAAAGTTTCAAGTCTGAAGCCTTGCCGATTTGTCAGCTTGTTGGCCTATTCATCCGCTATGCAACAAGCTATAGTTTGTCAAAATCCATCCATGTTAAGGTACCTTTAGACCGCGACACATGAGAGCCATGTCGGCTGGCGCTGACAGCCCTTGCTATGGGACTTACTGCACAAAAACGAAACTGGGGCATCATGTACCTACGTCTGGGGCTCACTCCAAAAGTTTCAAGTCTGAAGCCTTGCCGATTTGTCAGCTTGTTGGCCTATTCATCCGCTATGCAACAAGCTATAGTTTGTCAAAATCCATCCATGTTAAGGTACCTTTAGACCGCGACACATGAGAGCCATGTCGGCTGGCGCTGACAGCCCTTGCTATGGGACTTACTGCACAAAAACGAAACTGGGGGCATCATGTACCTACGTCTGGGGCTCACTCCAAAAGTTTCAAGTCTGAAGCCTTGCCGATTTGTCAGCTTGTTGGCCTATTCATCCGCTATGCAACAAGCTATAGTTTGTCAAAATCCATCCATGTTAAGGTACCTTTAGACCGCGACACATGAGAGCCATGTCGGCTGGCGCTGACAGCCCTTGCTATGGGACTTACTGCACAAAAACGAAACGGGGGCATTATGTAGGTACGTCTGGGGCTCACTCCAAAGTTTCAAGTCTGAAGCCTTGCCGATTTGTCAGCTTGTTGGCCTATTCATCCGCTATGCAACAAGCTATAGTTTGTCAAAATCCATCCATGTTAAGGTACCTTTAGACCGCGACACATGAGAGCCATGTCGGCTGGCGCTGACAGCCCTTGCTATGGGACTTACTGCACAAAAACGAAACTGGGGGCATCATGTACCTACGTCTGGGGCTCACTCCAAAAGTTTCAAGTCTGAAGCCTTGCCGATTTGTCAGCTTGTTGGCCTATTCATCCGCTATGCAACAAGCTATAGTTTGTCAAAATCCATCCATGTTAAGGTACCTTTAGACCGCGACACATGAGAGCCATGTCGGCTGGCGCTGACAGCCCTTGCTATGGGACTTACTGCACAAAAACGAAACTGGGGGCATCATGTACCTACGTCTGGGGCTCACTCCAAAAGTTTCAAGTCTGAAGCCTTGCCGATTTGTCAGCTTGTTGGCCTATTCATCCGCTATGCAACAAGCTATAGTTTGTCAAAATCCATCCATGTTAAGGTACCTTTAGACCGCGACACATGAGAGCCATGTCGGCTGGCGCTGACAGCCCTTGCTATGGGACTTACTGCACAAAAACGAAACTGGGGGGCATCATGTACCTACGTCTGGAGCTCACTCCAAAAGTTTCAAGTCTGAAGCCTTGCCGATTTGTCAGCTTGTTTGCCTATTCATCCGCTATGCAACAAGCTATAGTTTGTCAAAATCCATCCATGTTAAGGTACCTTTAGACCGCGACACATGAGAGCCATGTCGGCTGGCGCTGACAGCCCTTGCTATGGGACTTACTGCACAAAAACGAAACTGGGGGCATCATGTACCTACGTCTGGGGCTCACTCCAAAAGTTTCAAGTCTGAAGCCTTGCCGATTTGTCAGCTTGTTGGCCTATTCATCCGCTATGCAACAAGCTATAGTTTGTCAAAATCCATCCATGTTAAGGTACCTTTAGACCGCGACACATGAGAGCCATGTCGGCTGGCGCTGACAGCCCTTGCTATGGGACTTACTGCACAAAAACGAAACTGGGGCATCATGTACCTACGTCTGGGGCTCACTCCAAAAGTTTCAAGTCTGAAGCCTTGCCGATTTGTCAGCTTGTTGGCCTATTCATCCGCTATGCAACAAGCTATAGTTTGTCAAAATCCATCCATGTTAAGGTACCTTTAGACCGCGACACATGAGAGCCATGTCGGCTGGCGCTGACAGCCCTTGCTATGGGACTTACTGCACAAAAACGAAACTGGGGCATCATGTACCTACGTCTGGGGCTCACTCCAAAAGTTTCAAGTCTGAAGCCTTGCCGATTTGTCAGCTTGTTGGCCTATTCATCCGCTATGCAACAAGCTATAGTTTGTCAAAATCCATCCATGTTAAGGTACCTTTAGACCGCGACACATGAGAGCCATGTCGGCTGGCGCTGACAGCCCTTGCTATGGGACTTACTGCACAAAAACAAAACTGGGGGAATCATGTACCTACGTCTGGGGCTCACTCCAAAAGTTTCAAGTCTGAAGCCTTGCCGATTTGTCAGCTTGTTGGCCTATTCATCCGCTATGCAACAAGCTATAGTTTGTCAAAATCCATCCATGTTAAGGTACCTTTAGACCGCGACACATGAGAGCCATGTCGGCTGGCGCTGACAGCCCTTGCTATGGGACTTACTGCACAAAACGAAACTTGGGGCATCATGTACCTACGTCTGGGGCTCACTCCAAAAGTTTCAAGTCTGAAGCCTTGCCGATTTGTCAGCTTGTTGGCCTATTCATCCGCTATGCAACAAGCTATAGTTTGTCAAAATCCATCCATGTTAAGGTACCTTTAGACCGCGACACATGAGAGCCATGTCGGCTGGCGCTGACAGCCCTTGCTATGGGACTTACTGCACAAAAACGAAACTGGGGCATCATGTACCTACGTCTGGGGCTCACTCCAAAAGTTTCAAGTCTGAAGCCTTGCCGATTTGTCAGCTTGTTGGCCTATTCATCCGCTATGCAACAAGCTATAGTTTGTCAAAATCCATCCATGTTAAGGTACCTTTAGACCGCGACACATGAGAGCCATGTCGGCTGGCGCTGACAGCCCTTGCTATGGGACTTACTGCACAAAAACGAAACTGGGGCATCATGTACCTACGTCTGGGGCTCACTCCAAAAGTTTCAAGTCTGAAGCCTTGCCGATTTGTCAGCTTGTTGGCCTATTCATCCGCTATGCAACAAGCTATAGTTTGTCAAAATCCATCCATGTTAAGGTACCTTTAGACCGCGACACATGAGAGCCATGTCGGCTGGCGCTGACAGCCCTTGCTATGGGACTTACTGCACAAAAACGAAACTGGGGGCATCATGTACCTACGTCTGGGGCTCACTCCAAAAGTTTCAAGTCTGAAGCCTTGCCGATTTGTCAGCTTGTTGGCCTATTCATCCGCTATGCAACAAGCTATAGTTTGTCAAAATCCATCCATGTTAAGGTACCTTTAGACCGCGACACATGAGAGCCATGTCGGCTGGCGCTGACAGCCCTTGCTATGGGACTTACTGCACAAAAACGAAACTGGGGGCATCATGTACCTACGTCTGGGGCTCACTCCAAAAGTTTCAAGTCTGAAGCCTTGCCGATTTGTCAGCTTGTTGGCCTATTCATCCGCTATGCAACAAGCTATAGTTTGTCAAAATCCATCCATGTTAAGGTACCTTTAGACCGCGACACATGAGAGCCATGTCGGCTGGCGCTGACAGCCCTTGCTATGGGACTTACTGCACAAAAACGAAACTGGGGCATCATGTACCTACGTCTGGGGCTCACTCCAAAAGTTTCAAGTCTGAAGCCTTGCCGATTTGTCAGCTTGTTGGCCTATTCATCCGCTATGCAACAAGCTATAGTTTGTCAAAATCCATCCATGTTAAGGTACCTTTAGACCGCGACACATGAGAGCCATGTCGGCTGGCGCTGACAGCCCTTGCTATGGGACTTACTGCACAAAAACGAAACTGGGGGCTTCATGTACCTACGTCTGGGGCTCACTCCAAAAGTTTCAAGTCTGAAGCCTTGCCGATTTGTCAGCTTGTTGGCCTATTCATCCGCTATGCAACAAGCTATAGTTTGTCAAAATCCATCCATGTTAAGGTACCTTTAGACCGCGACACATGAGAGCCATGTCGGCTGGCGCTGACAGCCCTTGCTATGGGACTTACTGCACAAAAACGAAACTGGGGCATCATGTACCTACGTCTGGGTCTCACTCCACAAGTTTCAAGTCTGAAGCCTTGCCGATTTGTCAGCTTGTTGGCCTATTCATCCGCTATGCAACAAGCTATAGTTTGTCAAAATCCATCCATGTTAAGGTACCTTTAGACCGCGACACATGAGAGCCATGTCGGCTGGCGCTGACAGCCCTTGCTATGGGACTTACTGCACAAAAACGAAACTGGGGCATCATGTACCTACGTCTGGGGCTCACTCCAAAAGTTTCAAGTCTGAAGCCTTGCCGATTTGTCAGCTTGTTGGCCTATTCATCCGCTATGCAACAAGCTATAGTTTGTCAAAATCCATCCATGTTAAGGTACCTTTAGACCGCGACACATGAGAGCCATGTCGGCTGGCGCTGACAGCCCTTGCTATGGGACTTACTGCACAAAAACGAAACTGGGGCATCATGTACCTACGTCTGGGGCTCACTCCAAAAGTTTCAAGTCTGAAGCCTTGCCGATTTGTCAGCTTGTTGGCCTATTCATCCGCTATGCAACAAGCTATAGTTTGTCAAAATCCATCCATGTTAAGGTACCTTTAGACCGCGACACATGAGAGCCATGTCGGCTGGCGCTGACAGCCCTTGCTATGGGACTTACTGCACAAAAACGAAACTGGGGGCATCATGTACCTACGTCTGGGGCTCACTCCAAAAGTTTCAAGTCTGAAGCCTTGCCGATTTGTCAGCTTGTTGGCCTATTCATCCGCTATGCAACAAGCTATAGTTTGTCAAAATCCATCCATGTTAAGGTACCTTTAGACCGCGACACATGAGAGCCATGTCGGCTGGCGCTGACAGCCCTTGCTATGGGACTTACTGCACAAAAACAAAACTGGGGCATCATGTACCTACGTCTGGGGCTCACTCCAAAAGTTTCAAGTCTGAAGCCTTGCCGATTTGTCAGCTTGTTGGCCTATTCATCCGCTATGCAACAAGCTATAGTTTGTCAAAATCCATCCATGTTAAGGTACCTTTAGACCGCGACACATGAGAGCCATGTCGGCTGGCGCTGACAGCCCTTGCTATGGGACTTACTGCACAAAAACGAAACTGGGGGCATCATGTACCTACGTCTGGGGCTCACTCCAAAAGTTTCAAGTCTGAAGCCTTGCCGATTTGTCAGCTTGTTGGCCTATTCATCCGCTATGCAACAAGCTATAGTTTGTCAAAATCCATCCATGTTAAGGTACCTTTAGACCGCGACACATGAGAGCCATGTCGGCTGGCGCTGACAGCCCTTGCTATGGGACTTACTGCACAAAAACGAAACTGGGGCATCATGTACCTACGTCTGGGGCTCACTCCAAAAGTTTCAAGTCTGAAGCCTTGCCGATTTGTCAGCTTGTTGGCCTATTCATCCGCTATGCAACAAGCTATAGTTTGTCAAAATCCATCCATGTTAAGGTACCTTTAGACCGCGACACATGAGAGCCATGTCGGCTGGCGCTGACAGCCCTTGCTATGGGACTTACTGCACAAAAACGAAACTGGGGCATCATGTACCTACGTCTGGGGCTCACTCCAAAAGTTTCAAGTCTGAAGCCTTGCCGATTTGTCAACTTGTTGGCCTATTACTTCGCTATGCAACAAGCTATAGTTTGTCAAAATCCATCCATGTTAAGGTACCTTTAGACCGCGACACATGAGAGCCATGTCGGCTGGCGCTGACAGCCCTTGCTATGGGACTTACTGCACAAAAACGAAACTGGGGGCATCATGTACCTACGTCTGGGGCTCACTCCAAAAGTTTCAAGTCTGAAGCCTTGCCGATTTGTCAGCTTGTTGGCCTATTCATCCGCTATGCAACAAGCTATAGTTTGTCAAAATCCATCCATGTTAAGGTACCTTTAGACCGCGACACATGAGAGCCATGTCGGCTGGCGCTGACAGCCCTTGCTATGGGACTTACTGCACAAAAACGAAACTGGGGGCATCATGTACCTACGTCTGGGGCTCACTCCAAAAGTTTCAAGTCTGAAGCCTTGCCGATTTGTCAGCTTGTTGGCCTATTCATCCGCTATGCAACAAGCTATAGTTTGTCAAAATCCATCCATGTTAAGGTACCTTTAGACCGCGACACATGAGAGCCATGTCGGCTGGCGCTGACAGCCCTTGCTATGGGACTTACTGCACAAAAACAAAACTGGGGGAATCATGTACCTAAGTCTGGGGCTCACTCCAAAAGTTTCAAGTTTGAAGCCTTACCGATTTGTCAGCTTGTTAGCCTATTCATCCGCTATGCAACAAGCTATAGTTTGTCAAAATCCATCCATGTTAAGGTACCTTTAGACCGCGACACATGAGAACCATGTCGGCAGGCGCTGACAGCCCTTGCTATGGGACTTACTGCACAAAACGAAACTGGGGGCATCATGTACCTACGTCTGGGGCTCACTCCAAAAGTTTCAAGTCTGAAGCCTTGCCGATTTGTCAGCTTGTTGGCCTATTCATCCGCTATGCAACAAGCTATAGTTTGTCAAAATCCATCCATGTTAAGGTACCTTTAGACCGCGACACATGAGAGCCATGTCGGCTGGCGCTGACAGCCCTTGCTATGGGACTTACTGCACAAAAACGAAACTGGGGGCATCATGTACCTACGTCTGGGGCTCACTCCAAAAGTTTCAAGTCTGAAGCCTTGCCGATTTGTCAGCTTGTTGGCCTATTCATCCGCTATGCAACAAGCTATAGTTTGTCAAAATCCATCCATGTTAAGGTACCTTTAGACCGCGACACATGAGAGCCATGTCGGCTGGCGCTGACAGCCCTTGCTATGGGACTTACTGCACAAAAACGAAACTGGGGCATCATGTACCTACGTCTGGAGCTCACTCCAAAAGTTTCAAGTCTGAAGCCTTGCCGATTTGTCAGCTTGTTGGCCTATTCATCCGCTATGCAACAAGCTATAGTTTGTCAAAATCCATCCATGTTAAGGTACCTTTAGACCGCGACACATGAGAGCCATGTCGGCTGGCGCTGACAGCCCTTGCTATGGGACTTACTGCACAAAAACGAAACTGGGGCATCATGTACCTACGTCTGGGGCTCACTCCAAAAGTTTCAAGTCTGAAGCCTTGCCGATTTGTCAGCTTGTTGGCCTATTCATCCGCTATGCAACAAGCTATAGTTTGTCAAAATCCATCCATGTTAAGGTACCTTTAGACCGCGACACATGAGAGCCATGTCGGCTGGCGCTGACAGCCCTTGCTATGGGACTTACTGCACAAAAACGAAACTGGGGGCATCATGTACCTACGTCTGGGGCTCACTCCAAAAGTTTCAAGTCTGAAGCCTTGCCGATTTGTCAGCTTGTTGGCCTATTCATCCGCTATGCAACAAGCTATAGTTTGTCAAAATCCATCCATGTTAAGGTACCTTTAGACTGCGACACATGAGAGCCATGTCGGCTGGCGCTGACAGCCCTTGCTATGGGACTTACTGCACAAAAACGAAACTGGGGGCATCATGTACCTACGTCTGGGGCTCACTCCAAAAGTTTCAAGTCTGAAGCCTTGCCGATTTGTCAGCTTGTTGGCCTATTCATCCGCTATGCAACAAGCTATAGTTTGTCAAAATCCATCCATGTTAAGGTACCTTTAGACCGCGACACATGAGAGCCATGTCGGCTGGCGCTGACAGCCCTTGCTATGGGACTTACTGCACAAAAACGAAACTGGGGGCATCATGTACCTACGTCTGGGGCTCACTCCAAAAGTTTCAAGTCTGAAGCCTTGCCGATTTGTCAGCTTGTTGGCCTATTCATCCGCTATGCAACAAGCTATAGTTTGTCAAAATCCATCCATGTTAAGGTACCTTTAGACCGCGACACATGAGAGCCATGTCGGCTGGCGCTGACAGCCCTTGCTATGGGACTTACTGCACAAAAACGAAACTGGGGCATCATGTACCTACGTCTGGGGCTCACTCCAAAAGTTTCAAGTCTGAAGCCTTGCCGATTTGTCAGCTTGTTGGCCTATTCATCCGCTATGCAACAAGCTATAGTTTGTCAAAATCCATCCATGTTAAGGTACCTTTAGACCGCGACACATGAGAGCCATGTCGGCTGGCGCTGACAGCCCTTGCTATGGGACTTACTGCACAAAAACGAAACTGGGGCATCATGTACCTACGTCTGGAGCTCACTCCAAAAGTTTCAAGTCTGAAGCCTTGCCGATTTGTCAGCTTGTTTGCCTATTCATCCGCTATGCAACAAGCTATAGTTTGTCAAAATCCATCCATGTTAAGGTACCTTTAGACCGCGACACATGAGAGCCATGTCGGCTGGCGCTGACAGCCCTTGCTATGGGACTTACTGCACAAAAACGAAACTGGGGGCATCATGTACCTACGTCTGGGGCTCACTCCAAAAGTTTCAAGTCTGAAGCCTTGCCGATTTGTCAGCTTGTTGGCCTATTCATCCGCTATGCAACAAGCTATAGTTTGTCAAAATCCATCCATGTTAAGGTACCTTTAGACCGCGACACATGAGAGCCATGTCGGCTGGCGCTGACAGCCCTTGCTATGGGACTTACTGCACAAAAACGAAACTGGGGCATCATGTACCTACGTCTGGAGCTCACTCCAAAAGTTTCAAGTCTGAAGCCTTGCCGATTTGTCAGCTTGTTGGCCTATTCATCCGCTATGCAACAAGCTATAGTTTGTCAAAATCCATCCATGTTAAGGTACCTTTAGACCGCGACACATGAGAGCCATGTCGGCTGGCGCTGACAGCCCTTGCTATGGGACTTACTGCACAAAAACGAAACTGGGGGCATCATGTACCTACGTCTGGGGCTCACTCCAAAAGTTTCAAGTCTGAAGCCTTGCCGATTTGTCAGCTTGTTGGCCTATTCATCCGCTATGCAACAAGCTATAGTTTGTCAAAATCCATCCATGTTAAGGTACCTTTAGACCGCGACACATGAGAGCCATGTCGGCTGGCGCTGACAGCCCTTGCTATGGGACTTACTGCACAAAAACGAAACTGGGGGCATCATGTACCTACGTCTGGGGCTCACTCCAAAAGTTTCAAGTCTGAAGCCTTGCCGATTTGTCAGCTTGTTGGCCTATTCATCCGCTATGCAACAAGCTATAGTTTGTCAAAATCCATCCATGTTAAGGTACCTTTAGACCGCGACACATGAGAGCCATGTCGGCTGGCGCTGACAGCCCTTGCTATGGGACTTACTGCACAAAAACGAAACTGGGGGCATCATGTACCTACGTCTGGGGCTCACTCCAAAAGTTTCAAGTCTGAAGCCTTGCCGATTTGTCAGCTTGTTGGCCTATTCATCCGCTATGCAACAAGCTATAGTTTGTCAAAATCCATCCATGTTAAGGTACCTTTAGACCGCGACACATGAGAGCCATGTCGGCTGGCGCTGACAGCCCTTGCTATGGGACTTACTGCACAAAAACGAAACTGGGGCATCATGTACCTACGTCTGGGGCTCACTCCAAAAGTTTCAAGTCTGAAGCCTTGCCGATTTGTCAGCTTGTTGGCCTATTCATCCGCTATGCAACAAGCTATAGTTTGTCAAAATCCATCCATGTTAAGGTACCTTTAGACCGCGACACATGAGAGCCATGTCGGCTGGCGCTGACAGCCCTTGCTATGGGACTTACTGCACAAAAACGAAACTGGGGGCATCATGTACCTACGTCTGGAGCTCACTCCAAAAGTTTCAAGTCTGAAGCCTTGCCGATTTGTCAGCTTGTTTGCCTATTCATCCGCTATGCAACAAGCTATAGTTTGTCAAAATCCATCCATGTTAAGGTACCTTTAGACCGCGACACATGAGAGCCATGTCGGCTGGCGCTGACAGCCCTTGCTATGGGACTTACTGCACAAAAACGAAACTGGGGGCATCATGTACCTACGTCTGGGACTCACTCCAAAAGTTTCATGTCTGAAGCCTTGCCGATTTGTCAGCTTGTTGGCCTATTCATCCGCTATGCAACAAGCTATAGTTTGTCAAAATCCATCCATGTTAAGGTACCTTTAGACCGCGACACATGAGAGCCATGTCGGCTGGCGCTGACAGCGTGTCTATGGGACTTACTGCACAAAAACGAAACTGGGGGCATCATGTACCTACGTCTGGAGCTCACTCCAAAAGTTTCAAGTCTGAAGCCTTGCCGATTTGTCAGCTTGTTTGCCTATTCATCCGCTATGCAACAAGCTATATTTTGTCAAAATCCATCCATGTTAAGGTACCTTTAGACTGCGACACATGAGAGCCATGTCGGCTGGCGCTGACACCCCTTGCATTGGGACTTACTGCACAAAAACGAAACTGGGGGCATCATGTACCTACGTCTGGGGCTCACTCCAAAAGTTTCAAGTCTGAAGCCTTGCCGATTTGTCAGCTTGTTGGCCTATTCATCCGCTATGCAACAAGCTATAGTTTGTCAAAATCCATCCATGTTAAGGTACCTTTAGACCGCGACACATGAGAGCCATGTCGGCTGGCGCTGACAGCCCTTGCTATGGGACTTACTGCACAAAAACGAAACTGGGGCATCATGTACCTACGTCTGGGGCTCACTCCAAAAGTTTCAAGTCTGAAGCCTTGCCGATTTGTCAGCTTGTTTGCCTATTCATCCGCTATGCAACAAGCTATAGTTTGTCAAAATCCATCCATGTTAAGGTACCTTTAGACCGCGACACATGAGAGCCATGTCGGCTGGCGCTGACAGCCCTTGCTATGGGACTTACTGCACAAAAACGAAACTGGGGGCATCATGTACCTACGTCTGGGGCTCACTCCAAAAGTTTCAAGTCTGAAGCCTTGCCGATTTGTCAGCTTGTTGGCCTATTCATCCGCTATGCAACAAGCTATAGTTTGTCAAAATCCATCCATGTTAAGGTACCTTTAGACCGCGACACATGAGAGCCATGTCGGCTGGCGCTGACAGCCCTTGCTATGGGACTTACTGCACAAAAACGAAACTGGGGGCATCATGTACCTACGTCTGGGGCTCACTCCAAAAGTTTCAAGTCTGAAGCCTTGCCGATTTGTCAGCTTGTTTGCCTATTCATCCGCTATGCAACAAGCTATAGTTTGTCAAAATCCATCCATGTTAAGGTACCTTTAGACCGCGACACATGAGAGCCATGTCGGCTGGCGCTGACAGCCCTTGCTATGGGACTTACTGCACAAAAACGAAACTGGGGGCATCATGTACCTACGTCTGGGGCTCACTCCAAAAGTTTCAAGTCTGAAGCCTTGCCGATTTGTCAGCTTGTTGGCCTATTCATCCGCTATGCAACAAGCTATAGTTTGTCAAAATCCATCCATGTTAAGGTACCTTTAGACCGCGACACATGAGAGCCATGTCGGCTGGCGCTGACAGCCCTTGCTATGGGACTTACTGCACAAAAACGAAACTGGGGGCATCATGTACCTACGTCTGAAGCTCACTCCAAAAGTTTCAAGTCTGAAGCCTTGCCGATTTGTCAGCTTGTTGGCCTATTCATCCGCTATGCAACAAGCTATAGTTTGTCAAAATCCATCCATGTTAAGGTACCTTTAGACCGCGACACATGAGAGCCATGTCGGCTGGCGCTGACAGCCCTTGCTATGGGACTTACTGCACAAAAACGAAACTGGGGGCATCATGTACCTACGTCTGGGGCTCACTCCAAAAGTTTCAAGTCTGAAGCCTTGCCGATTTGTCAGCTTGTTGGCCTATTCATCCGCTATGCAACAAGCTATAGTTTGTCAAAATCCATCCATGTTAAGGTACCTTTAGACCGCGACACATGAGAGCCATGTCGGCTGGCGCTGACAGCCCTTGCTATGGGACTTACTGCACAAAAACAAAACTGGAGGAATCATGTACCTAAGTCTGGGGCTCACTCCAAAAGTTTCAAGTTTGAAGCCTTGCCGATTTGTCAGCTTGTTAGCCTATTCATCCGCTATGCAACAAGCTATAGTTTGTCAAAATCCATCCATGTTAAGGTACCTTTAGACCGCGACACATGAGAACCATGTCGGCAGGCGCTGACAGCCCTTGCTATGGGACTTACTGCACAAAACGAAACTGGGGGCATCATGTACCTACGTCTGGGGCTCACTCCAAAAGTTTCAAGTCTGAAGCCTTGCCGATTGGTCAGCTTGTTGGCCTATTTATCCGATATGCAATAAGCTATAGTTTGTCAAAATCCATCCATGTTGAGGTACCATTAGACCGCGACACATGAGAGCCATGTCGGCTGGCGCTGACAGCCCTTGCTATGGGACTTACTGCACAAAAACGAAACTGGGGGCATCATGTACCTACGTCTGGGGCTCACTCTAAAAGTTTCAAGTCTGAAGCCTTGCCGATTTGTCAGCTTGTTGGCCTATTCATCCGCTATGCAACAAGCTATAGTTTGTCAAAATCCATCCATGTTAAGGTACCTTTAGACCGCGACACATGAGAGCCATGTCGGCTGGCGCTGACAGCCCTTGCTATGGGACTTACTGCACAAAAACGAAACTGGGGGCATCATGTACCTACGTCTGGGGCTCACTCCAAAAGTTTCAAGTCTGAAGCCTTGCCGATTTGTCAGCTTGTTGGCCTATTAATCCGCTATGCAACAAGCTATAGTTTGTCAAAATCCATCCATGTTAAGGTACCTTTAGACCGCGACACATGAGAGCCATGTCGGCTGGCGCTGACAGCCCTTGCTATGGGACTTACTGCACAAAAACGAAACTGGGGCATCATGTACCTACGTCTGGGACTCACTCCAAAAGTTTCAAGTCTGAAGCCTTGCCGATTTGTCAGCTTGTTGGCCTATTCATCCACTATGCAACAAGCTATAGTTTGTCAAAATCCATCTATGTTAAGGTACCTTTAGACCGTGACACATGAGAGCCATGTCGGCTGGCGCTGACAGCCCTTGCTATGGGACTTACTGCACAAAAACGGAACAGGGGGCATCATGTACATACGTCTGGGGCTCACTCCAGAAGTTTCAAGTCTGAAGCCTTGCCGATTTGTCAGCTTGTATGCTTATTCATCCGCTATCCAACAAGCTACAGTTTGTTCAAATCCATCCATGACAAGGTACCTTTAGACCGCGATACATGAGAGCCATGTCGGCTGTCGCTGACCGGCCTCGCTACGGGACTTACTGCACAAAAACGAAACTGACCACTGCCGACTCCAAACTTACAAGAGAATGTAGCCACGCTAACTAGCTCCACATCCGTGTCAAAATAGTTGGATGATGAAGTTTTTGATGAAGAGGGAACTTAAAGTCGAGATATAGTAAGTCACGTCATAGCTGATTGAGCGCCAAAGTTAGGCAGTCAAATGGAAAACCGCAAAGAAATAAACTTGGCCACAACATAGTTGCGTCAACTTCAAACTTGTGGGCGAATGTAGCCACTCTTACTAGCTCTATATTCAAATTTCAAAATATTCTGAGATTTCTGAAGAAGGGCACCAAATGTCGAGATATAGCAAGTCATGTCATAGCTGATGGAGCGCCAACTAATAGGCAGTCAAAATGCAAAACCGCACAGAAATAACCTCAGCCAAAACATAGTTGCATATCCCTAATTTTCTCCAGTTATATTTGGTCAGCCAACTCCATACTTGTGGGAGAATGTAGCCACATTACCTAGCTCCACATCCATGTCAAAATATTTCGAGATTTCTGATGACAACGCCACTGCCATATTCATGTCATAGCTGGCAGAGGGCCAACAGACTGATCGGCAGGCAAATGGAGAATACTGCACAGAAATATAGTCGGCCGAAACATCGTTACGTATCTCTAATTGTCTACATGTATCTGCTGAATTCAAACGTGTTGTTTAATGTAGTCACACTAGCAAGGTCCCTATCCATGTCCAAATATTCCAGAATTACTGATGGCAAGGGCACTAAAAAATGAGATATTGCTAGTCACATCTTAGCTGGCAGAGCACCAACTGATAGGCAGTCAAATGGAATATATTATACATATATAACCTTGGCCGAAACATGGATGCGCATGTCAAATTATCTTCAACTTTGTATTTGATCTGCGGACTTTAAATTTGTTGGGGACTGTAGCCACAATATCCAGATCGTTATCCATGTCAAAAATCCGAGAATTTTTTTCTAAAAAGGGACTCATACTAGAAATTTAGCATAAGTCATATTATAGCTGGCCCAGGGTTCGCTGACAGGCAGTCAAATAGTGCACAGAATGTCTCAAACTAAACGCATATGGATATGTCAAATTATCTCAACAAAAGCAAATCATCCTATTGCCTTTATTGTCGTATGGCTTGGAATATACATTGAGGTAAGAGCCGTTATACAGGGTGAGTCAGAAAAAGCGGAACCCAAATCCCATAAAATATATTTTATATTTAAAAGAATATTTAGAACCGACAACAATAATGACTGAAAAGCCAATTTCATAAGCTACTTCTTTATTTTAAAAAAAAATATACAAATTGCTCAATCCGTTCAAAGAACATCACCATTTAAACACAATGACCCTAAAACCTGTCTCGTCCAAAAAAGCCTTTCATTGTGTGTTTTGACTGTTTGGAACAACAAAGAAAATGACACAGAATACATATATAATAATAAAATAATAATAATAATAATAATACTTTGGGAGGCTAATCATCCTTACTCGCAGCTGGTATGCTGAATTGCGAAGGACGCGGCTACAACGTGGTCGAGCCGCTGGCACGTAAAGGCGCCTATGGCTGCCGGCCACATCGACCCATATATGACCACGGAGCACAGCCTGAGATCGAAAGTATTATATTTTTTCCGGAGGGAGGAAAACCGGAGGGCCCGGAGAAAAACCCACGTGGCACAGAAGAGAACCAACGCACAACTCTACTCACATGCGATCCGCGGCCAGGATTCGAACCGTGGTCACCTGGGTGAGAGGCGAGCGCTTTACGCACAAGCCACCCATATCAACAACTACTACCAACTGTAGCATATCTTTATTAACAAACCTGGAAAACAATTTAATTAATAAAATATACTTTTTTAAAGGACGGGCCTTCGAAGGGATTCTGTTGAATATGTTTTATCGTTTATACTGAGATTTAATCGCTGGTGATTTTTGAAGAAAGATGCGACGACGATTCTTGAAATCGCATTGGGGGGGACGAGACAGGTTTTAGGGTTATTGTGTGTAAATGATGATATTTTCTAAACGGATTGACTAATTTCAGTATTTTTTTTCATCAAACAGTACATTGTGAAATTGGCTTTCCAGTCATTATTATTTTGGGTGCTGCATATTTGTTTAAATATGAAATATAATGTTTTGGGGTTTGGTTCCGCATTTTTTTTACTCACCCTGTAACATTATTAAAAACAATAATTCAGTAACATAAGAAGTGCAAACACTTACCAGACTCAGCAGTGTTGAAGAATTCCTTGAGTAGCTGCGACGTTGAACCACACCAGCTTTATCAGCCTGCCATGCATGATAGCGTCCGAGGGTTACAGGAAAATTGATGAACGGATGCCCGTGAAAACCATATAGCTAGCAAAGACAAAACGATCAAACGGTCTTTTTAAAAGGTGTTGTTTAAACAATTTTTAACAATGTTAATTGCTTCCTTATTCAAGGCCACTATCCTATATCACTTCTCCAATAAAGGGCCATACAGAAGGTTAACACCTTGAGGCCATTTCTTTTTACAATTAGCATGTTGTTTACAAGAAAGAAGATCCCAATGACTGTTCCCTCTTCCTATACTGTAATTTCTTTGTGCAGAATCTTGTTGCATATTTTTGGACTCTGTCTAGTGTTACGGTATATTACACTCAGTGTGTGTCCCACACAGTCACTGCATACTCCAAAGATAGGGTATGCCATGGATTTCACTTCTTCTGGGCAGCTCCACATATTCCGCCTGATGACTCCGAGAAATTTCTGGGTTTTGGCTGCAGCAAGCTGTGTTCGATGTGAGTTGCTCCCCACAAAAGGTGTAGGATCTCTTTGGAGGATTCCGGTAAGCAAATGTGACAGTACAGCACTTCGATGGATTAAAGTTCATGAGCCATTCATTCTGCCCTGATTCGAGCAACTTGAAATTGTTTTGTAGAGTTGAGGTGGCCTTGTCAGGGGATATTTGTTGGTATACTAGGCAATCGTCAGCGAATAGTCTCACTTGTGAAGTCAACTTGCTCGGCAGGTAAAGTCAGCAGTATAGTGGTCCGAGCACTGCTCCTTGCGGAACTCTTGATGTGGCAGAAGTCCGAGAGCCCATTGAGGTTTAATTAGAATATCGCGCACAAAAGGTTTGATGGTGGCAGCGAGTAGGTGGGGGTGTCCAACCGTCAAAACCGTCACTCTTAAGTGACACACCCCGTGCGTTTCGGAGGGGGCACCACCTAAAGACCCCCCCCCCCCCCAAAAAAATTGACTTTTAATAAGAATATCGCGCACAAGCACGGTTCCAAAGCGAAAAGATAGTTTTCGAATAATTTATCGATAACCAATAACTTAAGGATGAGAAATCCCGTGTGCATCCATGTTTAAGAATGGCCTAATTAGCACTAATTATTTACTGTTAATTAAACTTTTGAGCACAAGAGCGAAACCTTCACTATAAGCTGCTTGTGACTATAATGCAAGATCCACAACTTAAGAACAGCTTTTCCCGTGCATTTTGTGCTTAACAATGAGTTAAAGTTCAATAATTAGCCGCCTTCTAAGGTGCTTTTTGTTTTATGTGTTTAAACATTGAGCACAACGATCATTCCAGCACCAAACGGTAGTGTACGAGTCAGCGTTTGCAAGTTAAGAATAAAAAAAACTAGTGCAAAATCTGCGAACGGCTTTATTTACCGCGAAATAACGCAAAACCGTAGCCCGGTTCATACTTCATCATGTTCATGCGAAAGCGAATGAGAAGCGAATTCGACGTCATAAAACATTCGCTGCGAAATTCGCCCGAGTTGAAATATGCATGCGCGGTTCTACGGGGGGCTGTAGCCCCCCAAAAATTGTCTAGCCCCCAAATAAATTCCGTAAAAAAAAAAATTGCATTAGGAAAAAGAAGGATTGTAATGTACATGCGAACGGTCTCCCCCTAAAGAAGAAATAGTCGTGACAAGGATGCATTGAATGATTTTAGGATTTAATTGGCGCCCTCCATTGAAAATATGGCATGAGCCCCCCCCCCCGGTCTACATTTCAGCACGCCTCCCTGAAAAAATTATGGATCCACCGTGCTAGCCCTCCCCCCCAAAAAAAATATTGGTTCTAGAACCGCGCCTGGAAATATGTTCAACTTTTACGAATTCGCAGCGCGAATACTTGCCACGACGTCACAAGTCGCGTTCGCTTTCGCTTTCGCGCAGAGTATGAACTGGGCTTAACTCTTTTTTGTGTGAAATGACGTAATAGCATTGAGGCATACGTATCAGTCTGCAAAACAGCCCCAAAGAATCGCGAAATACCATGACAGTAATTTTAAAAATAACACGTACCGTACACATGTACTGTAAAATAACAGAGTGTTACACAGTTTTGGAATTACAACGCATTATTTGTGAATTATTCATTCTTTTTCAAAAACTTCTAAACCCCCAGAAACACTCCCACTTCCTGATATCACGGTATTGTAGCGGTTCCGATTGATGCGTAATTATGTATAGGCCTTATTAGTACTTTTTTGGTATCAATCATTTAATTCATAAACATATAATTATACATATATAGGTTTTCCCCTTCCTCCACTTACAAGTACACATTCATAACAGTCCCATGGTCTATTTCGATCAAAATCAAAGAATGTCTTGAATCAAGAATCACTCTATCCGGCTCGTTAGTAAAAACGTCATACACGCGCACGCACCACTGATTACTAGCGCCCATTGGCTGCAAACGCTCGAACTGCGTTAACTTCCGGTTCCAATCGTGCAGAAAGTGCTGGAGGTGGCGTCACACTAACGAACCGGATGGGCCCTATATGAACCATTATACACATGAATGTATTGATCTGATAATATATGAAATATTGCGGTGTTTTTTTTACTTTCTTTTTTTAAGAAACTGTGCGCTTTTTGTTGGAAAAGTTTAACATTCCATGGACAGCTGTAAAAAATGTGTTACTTTAATTAAACATGCGTATGACTTCCGTTAGTTGGGATCTATGTTTTCCGGATGACTGGAAAAACATGCCCGTTTAGAACAGCGCTTCTTTGGTGTGTCCAATTCAATAGCAGTTTTTAAAGGGGAAAATCATCGATCCCGGCCATTTTGTATCATCCTTTTTTATGCCGAAAAGGACTCGCATCAAACTGGGGAGAAAATCCAAATGGCCCTTAGGATCCCCGGCATACTAAAGTGCTCGCCATATCATACATCCTAAATCTTTTGCTTGCTTTCAGGCCTTCTTCGTAATGTATCTCTCTTTAATAATTCAGGCTCTGCTTTACAGTCCATTCATGTATCAGGTAGGCTTTGATACATCGTCAAAAAATCTAAATACCATGAGAATTAACTAACTGGGCCAAATTAACGCGGACATTTATTTGCGTAATTCGCAAAATCATGACTATCTCGAATATTTGGGCCGGCATAATATTAATGCATAATATCGTATATTACACTATGTTACATTGCAGTGGTTTTGCAATGCAGTACGTGGGTAGCGATGCTTTGGTGTGCATTGCGTAATACTTTTTAAGCCGTGCAGAAATCGGCAATTAACTTGCCGTTCTTAAGTGAATTTTGCACGGGATTTTTTATTCGTAAGTTGAAATTCTGCCAAAGCAGACTCATTCATGACTGTTTGGTGTTGGAATGATCGTTCTAATGAACTTAGACATAAAAAAAAATTAGGCGGTGTCCCCTCCAAGACGCACGGGTATGACACTTAAGAATTGCGGTTTTGAAGGTTGGACACCCCACCTACTCGCTGTCGCCATTAAACCTTTTGTGAGAGACCTCAATGGGCTCTCGGATTATATGGGTAAAATACGAACAAGGAAATATTTGAGAGGATTTCAGACCAAGAGGATAACACAGAAAAGGCCACTATTAAGAGCAAGAATTTGAAATCCCCTAACAGGCGCAAAATGCTTTGAATGTTGTAATTCCAGGCCATTATATAGCAAAAGGGATTTGATTTCGCATCAACGCTGTTTCTTTCAACGGCCTCATAATGTACAATCTCCGTAAAAGTGGGATGCAGAACAATGACTGAAGTGTACAATGCCAACCTTTGGAAATTGCCCAACTATAGTATAGGCCTATTGGATTGAGAAAAAAAACTATTGCCTGTTGCAGACGATTTTTTGTTTGTTTACGCCATTTGCCCCTTACTGTTTAAAAATATGGCCAACTCCCAGCAATGGCGAAATTCTTGAATTATTTTATTTTCACTTGGGTGAGCAGCTCTATGGGTGAGCTGGCCAAATGCAGAAAAGAAAAGAAAAGGTGAAATTATCGGAATCGTTCTTTTGCCGGCGCAGCCCCCCACTTTTTAGCGTCATGACCCGCCCCTAAAAGGGTCAGACAAAATGGCATTAAATGGTTTTGAACTTGTTGAAGTACCGCCTAGGCTATATGTGTTGGGAGAGAGTGTACCCAAAAATGCATATAGAGTCCGCCCCACTAGAGCACATAGGAAAGGGCGCGCAGTGACGGTTGTTGCAACTATAGGCTTAGTACTAGTACTTTTTTCCCGGTCGTCAGAGAGCATTGCCATAAAAAAATGTTGATATTTACCCAACTGCATGAAGACCATGATTTTGGAAATTTCGGAATTGTGAAGTGAAGCTTGAGGAAACTGAAGATCGGAAGCCTGCGTCTCCATCTTGTCTCTCAACATTTCTGACATCTTCATGATTTCCTTCCGACGCGGATACAGCCAAAGGTGTTGTATTTACACCGAAGCGGCGGGTAAGACATTTGAGAGCGCCTGCCACGTGCTTCTGGAAAAGATGTAAACGAGCCGACCGTCGCATCAGCAGGGCTGCACCACCATTCCTTGCAATTGGCATAAAATAATCATATGGCCATTGCAAATTGACATGAATTGGATATTTGTACATTCCACACGCACAAAGATGGAAATGTGGTAAACATTGTAATGTTTTGTAAAAGTGGATACACACAACAAAACGTATGAACCGCGGCCCGCTGGTTCTGTCAAAAGCGCCTTTGAAAACTTAAATAACTTGGGGCGCCTCACGCGGATAGAGCGCCCCCAAGAGTTAACATAAAAAGCAAAGTAGCAAACGTGCCCTCTTTGCAACCCAAGAATGATTGGGTACCAGGCTGATCTTGGCACGAAAATCAGGCCGGATTTTCGGCTGGCCGGATTTTCGGCTAGGCACTACTTTTACGGCGGCAAGCCGCCGTGAAGATTACCACTACGGTGGCCCTAAACAGCCATTGCCAATAAACCTTAGGAGAAAACGAATTATAAAGAAAGTTCAACTTCTTGTCACGGTGAATTACCTTAAATAACTGAAACTGTTGTTTATTCGACTCTAAAGTAAATCGTAATAAAATTTAATGCTCAAAGTCAAACGGCCCGGCCGCAATGTTCTTTTCCCAAACTACAGGGTTGTTTAGCGCCCTCTACGATACTTTTATGACACGTACGTACGCAGGTATTATTAAATGTAAAATGATTCTGTACCCTCCTAATTCCCGCGCGTTCCAATTGCATACACGGGTTGAGGGACATCCAAAGCGTAGGCCTATTCTATTCGCGCCCCGAATCGGTTTTGAAACAGAGTCAGCCCAATTAAATTAATCCGACGATTGATAATTACAATACAAAAGACCGATTTTGCAAAGAAAATACGGATATCCCATTTTGAAATGATTTTGTACCATCCTAAACAGTGTTTCCCCTGCCCATTCAAACGTGAGGCGGCCCACCTCGCTACTTCCAGTGACCACCTCGCTCAATTTTTGCCAATATCACCACCTCGCTGTGAAGATTTGCAATAAAGAAAATACTAATTGAAAAATTTTCATTTTGTGTAATTTTTGAGCATTTTCCTTGACCTTTATGTATCAAAAACTCACAAATTGGATGTGTAAATGGAATCATCTCCCATTTTGTAAGGGCAGCATACCTTTGAGTTTGCAAACTGCGTCAATTTGTTTCAATCATCAATTTAAATTTTTACCACCTTGCTCATTTCATTAGCCAGGGGAAACACTGATCCTAAATGTCCGAAATGTCCCGTTCCAATTGCATACACGGGTTGAGGGACATCCAAAGTGTATTCTATTCGCGCCCCGAATAAATCGGTATTGAAACAGAGTCAGCCCAATTAAATTAATCCAACGATTGTTAATTACGATACAAAAGACCGTTTTTTGCAAAGAAAATACGGATATCCCATTTTGAAATGATTTTGTAACATCCTAAATGTCCGAAATGTCCCGTTCCAATTGCATACACGGGTTGAGGAACATCCAAAGTGTATTCTATTCGCGCCCCGAATAAATCGGTATTGAAACAGAGTCAGCCCAATTAAATTGTTTAGGGCCACCGTAGTGGTAATCTTCACGGCGGCGCACCGCCGTTGAAATAGTGCCTAGCCGAAAATCCGGCCAGCCGAAAACCGGCCTGATTTTCGCGCCAAGATCAGCCTAGTCAACTCATGCAGATGGTTTACACACTTCCTTTGGTTTACACACGTACACACATGACATAGCACAGTGTACGTATTTTACGCGACGTTCACAGGTCTCCGAGACTCGACCTCGAAAAAACATGTAAGTTTTGACATTCTAAGGTTGGGTACGTTGGTCGGGAAAAAATGTAGAAAAAGATTCACATAGTAGGCCTGTCACAGTTACTGGTTAGCCCCATAAGGCATAAATGTGGCCAATTTACCATGTTTACTGGACTAGCCTACCTCCGTCATGTCCGTAAATAAATGGCCAGACATTTCTCCATGTTTCCCCCGTGTGCAAAAACATGTGGAACTTTGTCAAATTTAGATTTTCACATGTAGGCTTAGTAAGTTAGTTTGTATTTTAATTTGGCGGTGTATATTTTGCCGGAGACGGCAAACCTTTAGTAAACGTTAGTTTGCCGGATATGCACTGAACTAGCCCCATAAATGTGGCCTATTTACTGGACTGCCTCCGTTAACATAGGCCACACATCCACATGTACAAAAATCGTGTCAACTTTGCCAAATTTTGATTTTCACATTTAGGCATAGTTTGTAGGTTTTTTTTGCTTTAGAAGCATACTCACCCTCTTTTTAGGCTAATCAGAAAGTGCTGCCTTTTTCAGGTGTATATTTTTCGTGAAATTTCCAGATTCATTTTTACACGTTTGCGTATCAAAATTTCAACATGAAATTTCACAAAAATTAGACATCTGAAAACGGCAGCACTTTCTGACTAGCCTATAAAGAGGGTGAGTATGCTTGTAAAGCAAAAAAATCCTACAAACTAAGCATGCTAAGCCTAAATGTGAAAATCAAAATTTGGCAAAGTCGACACGATTTTTGTACATGTGGATGTGTGGCCTATGTTTACGGAGGCAGTCCAGTAAATAGGGGGCAATTCCACGGTAAGTCGGTAACGGAAGGACGTTTTCACTCATTAAACGAAATTTTAAATGTGTGTATCACAGACACTGTTCATAGTTACAGCAAACAAATGTCACAATTGTATTGCTATAATGCTACTTTCATTTTCCACACTTTTGTGGGGCATGAATGCCTCTCGTTTATGAATTATGAATATTTATGAGGTCGGTAACGGAAGGACGGTAAAATGGACAAGGCTTTTCCAACTTACTCACGTTTTGCAGAAACTCTGTGAATTTTATGGGGCAATTATATTTTAAAGGTAGGAAATGGAATCCCTGAAACTTTATCTATACCTGTATACTATACCGCCTTTCATTTGACTGTAAGTGTTTCGGTTATATAATTACAACGTTTTAAGCAGATTATAATTTGGTAACGGAAGGACGGTAACGGAAGGACAAAAGGTTTACTCAATTATAGCATGAACAAAATGTGAATTTACACTAATTATACAAGTGAAACAAATTGCTTAAATGTGTAACTGAATGTGAAATCAACAATATGCAGACCTGGCATAAATAATTATACCCAAGAAACTATTGAGATAAAGATAGAAGCCTGCTAATTAATGATAACAAAAGAAAAACGAAAACAACCCAAAACACATAATTCATGAACACAGGACTACTACAGAAATAGACTTTAAACCCATCACCTCAATCCTTAAAAGTTTAAATACACAGTATTTGAACTCTTGAGTATATTGGTTACATGTTCACCAACAACTTTTAATAATAATAGCGGTAGGTTCAAAGGTTTACCTAAAGGGTGGGGGGGGGGGCGACCAGCCTACATGTACATTTAAGGTCAAAACATCTACCGGTAGAAATGATGGCTTCAGTTAGGTGTTGCTTTTAATTGAACTCTAAAATCAATGTTTGAAATCAAATTACAATGATTTAGAGTGGTAACAATTAATTTATAAACATCCAAACTGAAGTTGTTAACTTGGGCATAATTTGTCAAAGACTGCACCTCACATGTCTTACACATGTAAATTGAATGAAAGTGCCCCAAAGTACTGGTACTTTCTGCCATCTCATTTTTGACTTAATTTGCTTCTGGAATGGCTTCACAGAATTTGTATCTTTCTCTATTGTCCATGAATGCTGATGGCAGCAACTTTATGATTTGATTTTCTGCAACAACTCCATACATATACTGGTACATCGGCATATATGTACATGTATGTACATTATACATGTTGTACATGCCTGTGCCTTCAAATTGTAATAAACACCTTGCCCTGCTTATCCCGCTTTTGTGAAGGTGGGTCACATGAATGTCCTTTCAATGCTCATTATACATGCATGTATTTGCAGTGATTTTCATTTTTCAAACATGAGCGCAAATGTCGTAACATTTGATAAAAATACGATTTGTCCTTCCGTTACCGTCCTTCTGTTACCAACTTGGTAACGGAAGGACGTGATTTAATTAATTGTAATTAAAAAACGAGAAGTACAGCAGTGTCAGTTAAAATGTCATATTGAAGGCCTACCTAAACTTGCTTTGCACAATAATTTTCAATGCATTCATACTGCAAGTTTTAAAAATAAATTTAAAATATGTATTTTTTCGGTAACGGAAGGACATTTTCGAAGGCTGAAATATTAGAAGTCACTGAAGCGAAACAAATTACGCAAAATGTTAAAAACAAGTTTTAGTCGGTTTTTCAAGACCAATGCTTTCTCATGACAGAAACTGATGGCATTAGTACATATTTTTGTGTGTCTATTAGTAGAATACTTTCATATCACTATTAATCACATTTTTAGGATTAAAACAGGATTATCACATAATCCTAGTTTTTGGTACCGAAATGTATAAAAAATTAAATTCCGACTTCAAATCTTGAAAATATAGACTTTTAGCTTTCATTTGATGCCAAATTTGTTTAAGTCACATGTATTTGAATTTTTTGGTGTCATGTCCACTTTGGTGTGGAATTGCCCTCGGCCACATTTATGGAGCTAGCACTGAACATGCTGAACATGCGCAGTTACTGTTTTTTTGTACTTAAGTTAAACATTTTCCGGTGACAAGTTTTAGTTGTTACCTCGTATTCACAAGATGGGATTCAGACCATTTTATAATTTCGGACTTTATTTCCCTTTTAAAAAAAATCCTCCAGAGCCACAAATCTGAAAAAGAAAATGTAATACATGTACTCTGCAAAAAATGTTTGAGACATCTTAAAATAATAAAAGAAGAATATTCTTATTTATTTGGGGATGAGAAAAAAAAACTTTAAAATGTGGTGCGGTCGGAATTGAACACGAGTCATCCCGCTTACTAGAGCCTTTGTTTAACCATTACTCCAAACGTGCTACACAACTTTTGATGGGAATTTAATACATCTTATAATTCAGCCCTATTTTAAAGAGTACAGCGCCCTCTGTTGATATGGATTGCCGCCGGCAAACCTTTAGTAATCGTGAGTTTGCCGTCATTACATGTACCTCCGGCAAAATATCCACTTTCTTTTAATTTTGCTTTAGAAGCATACTCACTCTCTTTATAGGCTAATCAGAACTTACAGGTAGGTGCTGCCTTTTTCAGAACTACATGTATGTCTATTTTTCGTGAAATTTCATGTTGAAATTTTGATACGCAAACGTATCCTCGATCCTCCTATTTCATGCATTTCTGCGCAGATAAGGCTTTGCAATCAAGAAGCTTAAAAATAGCAAAGCAACCACTCTTTTCCTCAACAATTTAATTGTTGGCTTACGATCATCCACTGTAGTCTGTACCGATTAACAAAGCGAAATCTCTTTTATACTTATAGTTGTGGCAGAAAGCGGGGAATTCCTAATTTCCAAAGCGTGCAGTTTCGGCATTTTAGAAAACAATCCTGCCTAATTCTGCGCAGGGGACACTTCATGAAAAATATGTGCTGTCCGGGCCATGTAACTCAATATAAACAGTTTTTTTTAATAATTTAGACTTGTCGGCTTTAGAAAAATATATTTCCTGAGCTTTTCAAACATATTTTCTTTCTTTTTCCTTTCTTTTTTTCAATGCCAATACACTTTTCGTAATTTCAAAATTATTTTCAATATCCTATTTTCGAGATTTATACAAGGGCTTTAATTTACGTACTTACATAAATAGATTTTATACATATTTACCTGTTAAATGTAGATCCCAATGATATTGTTATTTTGATCATCCCAATCAACGGAGACAGTTTTTAAGATGTCGGATTTTAGAGCTTATGACCAAAAAAATTTCCCCAAAAATATAAGAATTGTGTCTTTTTGGTTGCACCGTAAGTTTTACACCCTTGTAGAAACTGCAAATTCTTATCTATGACATCTTAACTATAATACTGACGATATTGGGAGACCAAGAAAGGTCACCTTTCGGTCATATTTTCGACTTTTGCAGGCCCGAAAGCATCTGCCTGCATTTGAACTTAGTAATTAGCTGTAATTGTGTAAACATGGTAAAGAGCCAATGTTTTTCATATTTTGCCTGAATTCCCGGTAAAGCCTTCAATTTCCATTTTGTTTTTCGGATACTGGTTAAAGTTTGTGCGTCAAAGGATAGGATCCCTGAAAGTTTGTCATTTTTTAGGATGTATGCCTTGCAAAATATAACTTCAAGACGAGTGCGCAGAAATAGGAGCGCGTAACTTTAGGAGGTCTGACGATACGTGTGCAAACAAATCTGGAAATTTCACGAAAAATAGACATCTGAAAAAGGCAACACTTTCTGATTAGCCTAAGTATAAATAAACTACAAACTAAGCCTAAATGTGAAAATCAAAATTTGACAAAGTTCTACATGTTTTTGTACCTGTTCCAAGTGTGGCCTTTATTTACAATTACAGAGGTAGTCCAGTAAAGAAAGGGTCCTCAGTACCTGTATTTTACTAACCAAGTTTGAAGACTCAATTCAATTTTTAAAGGAGACTTTTCTTCAATATTTGGCGGTGGCTTGCACAAGAGAAGGAAGTCAAATGATTTCAAAATGAGGCTAAAGACAAGACTTCTACATGTCCATCCACGGCCCAACTGTTTGACAAGACTGACTTCTTCATTCATTGTCATTAGTGACTAATAATAGTCAGAAATAGTGACCTTGTACCGGACATCCTAGGTATTTCTTTTGGCACAGTCAGCGGACAGTTGATTGATGCAGTACTGAAGAGTTGTTGGACTGGTTGTTTCATGCGCCAGTCTATTTTCTTGTATTGCATGTTTTCAGTACCTTAAGTTTTGGGACTCTCATACACAGTATTGAGAGTCCCAAATTTTTGGACTAGGATTAATACAGCTTTGGATCACTGATTGGAATATTGCAGTGAGCTCAATCATTCCGTTTTTTTCATGTTTTCTTTCTCCTCTCAGACTGACATCTGAGTCATACATGTAGAACAGTTTTCCAGCTGGCAGGTCCATTCATTGATCAACGTTTGCAGTCAGTCAGGAAAGACGGAAGGTAATTCATTAACCCTTACTCCCTCTGCATTTTTGTTAGGAAAGGATGCAGCCTCAATCCTGCAAAATTCTCCATTACACAAATGTAGTTCTTGAATGTGGTCTTTGGATCGGTGTCCACTGCTTCAATCCTTCAAAATCCTCCAGCAATCACTGGCAATAATTATGTTGATGCAGAACCAGTGACATCCTGGTGCAGTCATGGCAGTGCAGAGGATTTTTATCAAGTAATTATAACACTGGTGGTTTATTACCCAAGTCTTTGAGGCACTCAATCCAAGAGGTTTTATACCTGAGATCCAGGTTTTTTTTAAGAATCAGGTGTTAGGCCTATTTGAAGGTTTGTTGAAGTTGACCAGTCCTCAAAATTGTCACGCGAAGATTAGAATCGACGCTCAGGGAACTGGAATGTATCAGGGAGCCAATTTCTCTAAAAAGTGGAATCGATTTTGATTCCGAATTAAGAATCAAATAATCGATTCTATTTGATTCCAGCATGCATTCGCCCAAACCTACATGTACATTTAACATTCGTGTTCCTCTTAAGTTTGTTGGGTAACCAATTTGTCATGCATTGTACAAAGACATTGGGAAAACTGTTCCTGGGAATGGCAGATCACCTTACTTATTTTTCACAATGCAGTTCACCACCAAGAGTTTGCCACAGAAGAGTTAATTTTTCCCAGTGCGTTGCGGGAGGTGGTTGACAAATTCGCAGCGCGGGACATTTGAAATTGTTAGTTTGTCTGTCAGTAGTATCATACATTTGAAGTGTATGACTTGAGTATTGCTTTTCTATTCTTTTTATCAATATGATGTTTTTTGTAAGGCGGCAGATCAACACCATAAACACCAGCATGCTCAAAACCAAAATAAAATTGTCTTCATCAAGCCAAAAATTGAATACCACCACAGCCTAGTTATACAAAACTGTACACTTGGCAAATACAAGCTGTTTTGTGAGTGTCTTGCACGTGTATGGAGGCCTCCAAACTGTTGCTTTGAAGTTGTCAATTCCAAAGACTTTAGCCCATTCAGGCAATCATCCAGTGTACATGCATGACATGTATTTTGTCATGTACAGGTTGAGTGCATGCATGTGAACATGAAATTATGTCCACAAACATTCATGCCATAAACTAATGTCCATGCTTTCTACAATTTCTTGCAAGACTATGTGCAGCCTACTGCACTCTGCGCTGACAATATTCAACTGACTGCAGTTTTCAAATTTCCCACACTGACCGTTAATCTGTGGAACGGAAGGTCATCACTGTGTCATGTGACTTGTAAAGTTATAGTCCATGATACGATAGGCTTATATTGGAATGCTATATGCAGGCTATGCTTAGCCAAGGAATACTATACTACATGTATAAAATTATTTTACAATTGACTGCTAAATTGGAATGCTTTACTCAATTTGCAGTCCTCCCACTTTCACTTGCATGCTACGTGGAATGCTTTGAAGCTCGCATGCTATTTGGAATGCTATTTTCATACTGCATGCTATCGAGAATGCTATATGGACTATTAAAGTTAGCAGTCATCAAGTCATCATCATCTGTGAATGCTATGTGAATGCCATAATAGCATGCACATATTATTGGACTGCCATAATAGCATGCACATATTATTGGACTGCTATGCACATGCCATTGTAGCAGTCCAGTTCGGTAAGGGAATATGCCCCTACCAATCTATAACAAATTAGCTCAAGTTGTCTGACACTCATTCAAATGGTCCGTGTTTTGTTGACCGTAGACTTGAAAAATGTGCTCTCAGGAAAATTCTTGGTGCCACACGTACTTGAACGTATTTTGAATCGCCTGAATTGAAAAGCACTAATTTTGTATTGCGCATACATGTACATGTAGCTGGTGTTATGTCCGGCAAAATGCTTAAAGTGTGCGTTTCTTTCATTGTTGCAGAAATCTTAGTCTTACGCTACCAGCTGATGGTCCTCCCTGGGATAGATGTGCATACCTCTGTGATACTGTTCCGCTTATGTGTTGAGTTAAAGCGTAAGTACTGCGACTGAGAACTTATATCTGTGAAAAAAAGTAAAGTCTGTCACGAGCCAATGTGGCCCATCAGGCTGGCGTTTATCTCCGGTTTCAGTAGCATGAAACAACTGAGAATATTTCTACTCCCCCTGGATGGGATGCTAGTTGATCGCAGGTTACTCTTCAGCTAATGTCGGTACCCATACTCCTGGGTGGAGAGAGGCAAGTGGGGGTGAAGTGGCTTGTCAAAGGACACAGCATATGGCATGTATGGCCAGCGGCTGGATTCGAACCAATGACCCTCTGATCATGAGTCACGAAACCTATCCACTAGGCCGCTCTCACCCACATGGTGGACAAGTACAAAATATCTGAACAGCCGAATTTGCCAAGGAAAAAGTCAGTGGGTGCTGCTCTTTTCTGTAGGTCAGTGCTCCAAAAATTCTATTCCGAAATGCTTTTTTAGCCAAATTGTCATATAATTTCATATAGCTTGACCTGCTGTCACTATTTTTGTAAATATACCGTACCGCTCAAAAATACGGGCACTTTGCGCGATCGATTTAGTGCGAATATCTCTTCGCGAACGCTGCGCCAAAAGCTAAAATCCACAAACTTAGGGAGTCGCTATCGCCTGGACGTGCTTCGCAAGATTGTGCGAGAAACACTGTGTAATGCGCGAGAGTACGCGAGAGTTTGATTTACCGTTCGCGAACGCCTCGCGGGTGCCATTAATTCTAGTTGCTAGCACCGATACTCCGTTAAAAATGCCGACATTTGCGGAACGGTATCGTACCCATACACTGCCCGGAATGATGCTTATTATTCATAGTCTCCTGCCTGACAGTTTTGTTGCGAATGGAACCGTAAATTCCCGAGAATACGCCGCGATATGGGACGGTAAAATATCGGTAATCATAATGTTGTTAATTGTCGCGGTGGTCCGTCATTACAGCTCGATGGTCCGTCGAAACCCTGCCTTTTTTCACACATTTAAGTTGATTCGCATGGCCCTCTTTCAACAAAATTTAGTTCACTGATATCCGAAATGGTATCGAAGCGAATTTAAGATTCCAACTGACTTCCCTGCTTGTTCTTTTTAAACAACTTTGGATTCGAGCATTCCTCCATGATTCGAGTCGCCATGCCCACACATAGCATCCATTCCCCGCGCCGCACGTGCTTCGCGGGATGTTGTGAGAAACGCGGGAATGCGCGAGAGTACGCGAGAGTTTGAATTGCCGTTCGCAAACGAACTAAAGGCGCACATAATACGTATCCGGTAGGCAAGTTCAGTTGCCGCGGTAATCGTGTAGTTATATCCGTTGATAACCGAAAACCTGCCCTCTTTCAACAAAATTTAGTTCACTGATATCCAACATGGTATCTAAGCGAATTTAAGATTCCACCTGACTTCCCTGCTTGTTCTTCAAACAACTTTGGATTCGAGTCACCATGCCCACACACAGCATCCATCCCCCGCGCCGCACGTGCTTCGAGAGATTTTGTGAGAAACGCGGGAGTGCGCGAGAGTACGCGAGAGTTTGAATTGCCATTCGCGAACAAACGAAAGGCGCACGTAATACGCCGACGTATCCGGTTCATAAATCCCGACGTTCATAAATCCAAACCCTGCCTGGAAACAGATACTTTATAGATGCCTACGTTATCATTTTTTATGGTAAAAATGCATGTTATATGCATGTTATATATATAAAGAAATGTCTTCCCAATGTAGGGGTAAAAAGTGGGGAAAATGTGTAGAAAAGGTGCGGCGGTAGAGGGAGAAATAATTATTCCAGCGTGCAATGTAAGTTTACTTATGCACAAGGTCTCTGAAAGTGAGAAGAGCCGTGAAAATATTTTCCCAACTGTTAGGAAAATTGCAAACATTTATTTGTGCGAAAATGGAAGGGTCCCAGAAAAATTGACTCTGGATGCTCTGTGGCACAATTTGAGGCATTTTTAGGCCTCTTTCCTTAATTTTTGTAGTTTTACATTTCTGAGTGGAACTCCTCGGTCACCATTTTTTTGGGGGGGGGGATTCCCTTAGCACTCTGGCCGGGCAATTACACATTCTTCCAAACAGAATTTGTCCAGAGATTCCATTCATATTCATTTTAAGGGGCCTACTTTCGGCCACAATGCCGGTCATTTTCGTAGGGGGAAAAACAAGTGCCAAAAACTTCAGGAGAAACTCTGTCCAAAAGGGCTGTGCCACTGAAGACGTGGACGGACGGACGTGCAATTTAAAAACAGTAATTGATTGACGAGACATGAACTCAGTTGCTGTGCTTTCCGAGTCAAGAATCAAATTGGGTGTGTTTGAGGAACTTCAACCTGTTGTGGAACTTCCGAAATATTTGCATATGAGACACTGAATAGAGCACATGACTTGTATACTTATTTATTTTTGGTACATTCAACAGTGAGATATTTTCTTCAAGAGAATGATACACCTCACCGATAGAAGACAACTTCCAGTGCTTTGTGATCATTTGTACATGTATATTGTTTTTGCGTTTTTGAGTTTGGTTTTAATACTTAAAAGGTTTACGAATCAGATTGCTTTCCTGCTACAAATCCAAAGCCAAATCACAGCTCACAGGATGTTTGTATTGTTATGGTCATATACATATCATTCTTAACGACTTTGATACTAACAATATATTGATTTGTTGAGGCATCATGTTTCTTGCCCCAAAACAAAATTCATGAACAGAGACGTGGATCGATCTTTAATTCTGTTATTTTAAAGTGTGTTCAAATTTTTAAAGTTTCAAATTCGATGCGTCACCTTATAATTGTTTTGCTGACTACATCGCGTCAATGACATTAGGATGATCACATGTTGAACCGTCAGTGTCGATTGTTCTGTTTCCACTGTTTTTATTTGTTGGGTTCGTCAGTATTATAGCCAGTTGATTTAGAGTTCAATGTTGAGCCATTGTTGTAATTGTTTCTTGCTGCTTTAATTCGCTGTTTTTCTTGTTGCTTCAATTGGCTGATTTTATTTTCGCCACCGTTTAACCATTTATAGCTCCATGGTTTAACTCTCACCCATGTTCACCGTGTCACAATGTTGAGCCGTCAGTGTCGATTGCAATTGTTTTCATTCAACTGTTTTTATTTGTTGGGTTCGTCAGTATTTAATATAGCAAGTTGATTTAGAGTTCAATGCTGAGCCATTGTTGTACATGTAATTGTTTCTTGTTGCTTAAATTCGATAGTTTTTGTTGTTGCTTCAATTCGCTTTTTTTTCTGGTTGCTTCAATTGGCTAATTTGATTTTCACCACCGTTTAACTCTCACCCATGTTCACCGTGTCGAGTATCAAAATATCCCACATTGATTTTGAGTTTTTAGTTTTATCATATCCATTACTTTACACTAACGATGTTCACGTTGTTCAAGTTGAGGCATCATCGTCGTGCTGCTCTGCCGACGAGCGCCCTGGCAACGACTGCCTCATAACAAATTGGGCGCGAAACAAATTTTGTTTGGGCCGAGTCCACTTGTACTCTCACTGTGGGGTGTTGATAGTTGTTTCCTGGATAAACGTATCCGAATTACGGTAACGAAGCTTCTTGAAGATATAAAATCAAACTAATGAAAAATCCTTCCAAAAGTTCGTCCAAACAAAATTTGTCCAGAGAATCCATTCATGTTTAGACGCCTAATTTGAGTCACACTGCCGGTGTCAGATGAAAATCGGACTCCTATGAAATAGGACTCATTTACCCTATTATTGATCAAACCCTCTCTCGTGACCAGTAACTCGAATATTATCCTCACCTTTACATGCGCAATACCACCACCTTTACATGCGCATACCACCACCGAGTCCGTATTTCATAGAATCCTAAATTAAGGCTTCACCGGTGCAAATATGACATGACAATGAACATACAGCCCAATTTCTCGGCTCTGCTAACCACAGAATCCGCGCTTACGACCACAAGTTTTGAGCTAACCGCACTAGCAGAAAAATTGTGTGTAATAGTTACAGGATATTATGCGTGCTCAGAAGCAAATGGTCATCGCTAACGCACTGAAGTTTCTGCTATAATAATTATGCAAGCAGGGATTTTTCGGTAACGGTAACCAGAGCAAAGAAATTGGGCAAATTTTTTATTAAACTTGTAAAACCTTTACCCCAAATTTCCCTGAACTTAAGCTTGTTTTAATGCCCCTACATCTATATATGTTGAAAGAAAATGTTTCAAAGATTCCTTCAGTTTGCCACCCTTAATTTTCCTTAGAAAAACAAGTAAAACACATCATCAAGACAGAGGTATGAAAAAACAGTTGTTGACTGATGTGATGTGGGATATGACGTTTTGAACACACTCGGGGACGCATAGCACCCTCGGCTTCGCCTCGGGCGCTATCTCGGGTGTTCAAAACGTCATATCCCACATCACATCAGTCAACAACTGTTGACTATCAGGAGTGGTACATTGGGGAAAACAGTGGCCGTAAAGTCATTTGATTTTGAGAAACTTAGAATTAATGCGTCTTTTAATATAATGCATTCTGTATTTACAATTGTACAAAATACATGTACACACAGGCCTACATCTATGTACACGTATAAACGGGCAATTTGATGTGCAAATAATTTGTCGTCAGCCATTTTCACGTAGGCGTAGCGCTGATGCATGCTAGCGCTATTACACAGTACCGGGCCCGCGCAAAGCATGCGCGAAGTTATTTTTTATTCGCGAAGCATGCGCGACAACAGTCTGCTTGACCTAAAAATATATACATTTAAACGCGCAACGCGCATTGCACCTGGCTGATAGTGCGCGTAACCCCAAATGTATCTTTTCTGACCGGCAAGTATTATTGTGTCAGTATTAAAGATATCCCATCCAACTTTGCAGTGTTGGTACACTCCCATGATTGTCAAATTTCAAGTAGTTTTAAATATTTGCCTCCGAAGAAGTCTTGGCTAAGACGAAATATATCAGACCATTTAATGTTTGTATAATTTCAGGTCGATCCAGTCAGTGAGCAGTTTGGACCAGTTTTATTCATTTTCAACTTTAAATATTGTTCTTGAAATATATAAAATACAACACATGCAAATTTTACGTACATGTATACGAGTTCGGTAGTATTAATTTCTTATTGAATCAAATAATTGCCCTGCTTAACATCCCATTTTCCCCTGGTATTATTATTAAGATAAATATTTTATTTCGGCCTAGTTGGGTCTTTGAATATCAAGCGGGACGAACAAATCTATCTGGCCGACTTGTACATTTATCACAAGTTGTCTGTGCAGCACATTGTGTTCAACCTCCTTCAATCATAAAATAATTTGTTCTGCTTTTTCTTACGAGTAGTATTTTCCTTCAGAAACATCCCATCCATGCAACGTACACTGTATGTCCCTGTTGTTCGACTTCCACGATTTGAATGGCCATACGTGTACATGTATTTTGCAATTAAACTACCGATATTGCTTGGCTTTTTTTAGTTAACTTTTCCAGCGGTACATTTAAAGCAGCGGCTTTATTCCCTACATGTATATTGAAAATAAAAAATGCTTTGTATCATTTTAAAAGGTTTACTAATTCCCATCTCAACAGGAAAGCCCCGGTGCCGTCGCTTCTCTACTAGTCGTAATGTATCGATTTTATAGTCAAATTATAATGTCAGAATTTAATATGTATTATCAGAATTTAATATCATCAGAATTTATCTATTTATTTTGTTGGCGTTCTGTTCGTTTCCTAACAATCCGCTTCCGAGTCGTGTGTCTATAAAGCTAGGTATCGCGGTCTTTGCCGGTTGTCTATAGGCCATATGCTGACATTAGCCGAAGGATCAGCTCGTCGTAGCATTGATTTAGTTTTCTGGGGTAATCAACCTTCTGGAACTTTCATTTCTCTCTAAAATATTCCAGTTGGTCAAAGTATGGTTTCTGAGCATATCAACGAATCTGTTCCTTTGGAAGAAGTCCAAACTTTGGGGGTGGGGGTATGGGAGTTGAAAACGTTTGAAAATAGCCTTTCAACGTTCAGTAGTGGAACGCATGAATATAAAATAAATTTTAAGGTTTTTTGTGTGTACCGGAGTGTTTGTTTTATCTGAAGATGTTGTTCGTTACAAATACTCAAACTTTGAAAATGGGCTTCAAGCCGGTGTCATATGAAAGTCCGACCCTATGAAATCGGACCACTTTTTCTTATTATTGGTTAATCCCTCACACGTGATCATACATGATCCTAAAAATAGCATATTATTGTACTAGAGCATGCGCAAACTACCAATGAGTCCATATTTCATGAAGTCGGATATTCACGCTACACTGGAAAACAGTGTTGCATTTTTTTTTAAAGAAAAACAGATGATGAAGAGGCCGGGTTCATCATTTTATAAGGGGATTTCACAGTGAGGTGTTCCAGGTAGGCCTGTATGAAATGTGTGGTCATCATCTAACTTGAAAGTGAGGTTAGTTCATGCAGACCTTATGCATTTAATTTCATGGAACCAATGAGTAGCTTTGGCAACTAAAGCAGATGCCAACGTTAATAATCATGGCCTGAATCATAATATATCATAATGCTGTGCATGCAGCATTCACAAGATGTCATGACAAGGTAAAGAAGTATGAAAGCAAAACATCAGCGCTCACCAAATTAACAGCCAATTAAGTTTCCGGCTATTTTACCGTATAACTACAGCAAAACGATTAAAAGAATGTTTGTTTCGCTGTTGATTTTAGAGACGCGCCATAGTTTTCATCAAAGATAGCGCCGTTTTCCATGTCATTTGTTACATGCACTTTGACATGAAACTAGAACGGAGACGTGAGATTCTATTCTCTGTTGTTTCTGTTTATGCTCAAGTCGTCGCCTAAAATCAACACGGTGCGGCCCGCGCACTGTCCAATCTGATTTTTGTGAACATGTAGGCTTGGCCCACCTTACAAATGGCCCATGCATAAACGCTGTCAACACATTTTACTGTACGCTGCGCACATGCACATCCACACGGCATTTCATGACACGAAACTGCCGTCCATGTACACGTACGTTGTTGCAAACGGCTTCGCGAATATTAACAAAAAACTATGACAAAAACACAATTGACTCGCGAATATTAATAAAAACACAATCGCCTTGTCCAGATGTTAGCCTGTTGTGATGTGTATTGCATGCACTTCGTGATATGCCGTGTGTACATAGTATGTAGTGAAAGGCCTAACTGTGGGTGCAGATGTGTAGGCCTACGTATAGAATGCATGTCATATTATTAAAGGATTCATCAAGCGTCTTACGAACTGTAGCTCACAGTCCTGCAGAAGGCAAGAATTGACAGTTATAGAGGTTGGAGGAAGACACCAGAATGATATTAGGGGAAACCCACAGAATCGGGGGGCCGGGACTTAAACCCACTGATCCACACATTGACGTAGGCGGAAATCTAACCCGGATCACAATGAACAACTGCGGTGAAAGGCGAGAAAGTATCGCTACACCAACCTGTGACTCCGTCGTACTTAACCCCCTCCCCATCCCCCTTTTTTAAGGTGCTTTAGTGAAACGGGTGCATAATGTATGTTCCCCAATACCAATGTATGCACATTGCGAGACATGTACAAGACAAGTATAAACGGGCTCTTTGACGCAAACACGTCCAATGAATAATTATACACGATCGTCAGCCATTTGCGCATAGTACATTGCATGCTAGTGCATGCTATTGCTATTACACAGTACCGGCCCGCGCACAGCATGCTCGAAGCAACACATGTACTGTAATCCAGGGATCTTGAAGTTATTTTTTTTCTATTCGCGAAGCAATATTCGCAACAGTCTGCTTGACCTAGAAATGTATATATTTTGACGCGCGACGCGCGCGCATTGCACCTGGCTGATAGTGCGCGTAACCCCGGGGTTACGCGCCAAAGCGGTTTTTCCTGACCTGCAAGTATTATTTCGTCAGTATTACAGATTTCCCATCCAGCTTCGCAGTGTTGATTCACTCCCCTGATTTTCAGTTAAATGTTTGCCTCTGAAGAAGTTTTGGCTAAGAGTGACGAAATATTATATCAGACCATCTAATTATTCTTACCATCTAATCGTCCTTTTTGAACTTTCCTTAATTCTCTCTAAAATATTCCAGTTGGTCAAAGTATGGTTTCTGAGCAAATCTACAAATCTTCTCTTTTGGAAGGAGTCCATTCGGGAGGAGGGGGTTGAACACGTTTGAAAAATAACCTTTTGAAGTTTAGTAGTGGATCGCATGAATATAAACTTAATTTTAGGATTTGTTTGTTCTTACAAAAACTCAAAATTTTAAAAGGGCGCTTTACAAGCTGGAAAAAAGGTTTGCAATTGGGGGGGGGGGGGGGAAACAGACGATGAAAAGGCCGGGTCTATAATTTTACATGGGGACTCCATAGTGATGTGTTCCATGTAGGACTGTAATTTAATTGTGGTCAACATCTAACTTGTTAGTGAGGTTTCTTCATGCTGACCTTATCAATTTAATTTCCAGGAACCAATGAGTAGCTTTAACAACTATAGCAGATGCCAACCTGAAGAATCATGGCATCGTGAAGCGCAAGGTTGATTTTATTTTTTAAGTGTAGCTGTGCGCGATGCAAATTCACATAATGGCTAACATGAAGTTGCACTTATATTACAAGTACTTGAAGAATAATGCTGTGCATGCCGCATGCACTAGTCAAGATTACATGACGAGGAAGTATGAAACTAAAACACGGCGAATTTACCGTATAACTACAGCAAAACTGGATTAAAAGGATGTACATGTTTCGCCGTTTTCCATGTCATTTATTACATGTATTTTGATATGAAACTAGAACAGAGACGTGAGATTCTATTGTCTGTTATTTCTGCTCAAGTCGTCGCTTAAAATCAACACGGCGCACCCGCACACTGTCCGATCTGATTTTTGTGAACATGTAGGCTTGGCCCGCCTTACATGTACAATGTACATGGCCCATGCATAAACGCTTGTCAACATTTACTGTACACGCGCTGCACATCACGTACACATCCACACGGCACTTAATGACACAGAAACTGTCCATGTATTTCCGTACGTTGTTGCAAATGCTTCGCGCATATTATATTAACAAAAACCTATGACAAAAACACAACTGAATCGCGACTCGTCCGGGTGTTAGCCTGTTGTATGTGATGTGCACTAGTGCACTGCACTTTGCTTGCACTTCGTTAAAAAAAAATGGATCATTTAGGCCTACGCAGCCGATGTCGTGTGTACATATAAGATGTAGTGAAAGGCCTAAAGCCCCTGTCACACCTTTGTGTATCCTAATTCCTTATGAATTCCTTATCCAAAATGTTCAATACGCAGCCGTACGCTCAGTTAAGTCAAAATGTTTTGATCACTTTGACTTATGTGCGACGCACATCTAGCGTACAAGTACCGAATTCAGCGCATCCATTGCGTATGAGATGCGTATGAGTTGCGTATGCAGTGTACAACATTATTTTTAAGGCTGCGAATAGGTCAGTATGCAGTGCGCATGCCGAGCGTATTCCGGACGCACCCGACTTATGTTGCCGTTCAGCGTGCGTTGCATCTGCGCTGCAAGTACGCTATGTTTAGGTTCAATACAGGCGGCTCATATGCTGACGGGGTGCATCACGAACACATAGCGTACTCGTAACGCACTCGACCGATGCGGAACCGATACGCTGCGTATTTATAACTTATGACCTGCACAACAGCGTACGCAGCGTAGTTTTGTGCATGCCCAAAACTATCCTGCGTATTGGGCCGTACCATGCATATATCTGCGTACATAAAACCTACACAAAATGATTGAGATGCATATGAGGTGCATATGAGGCCCGTTAGGCCCTGTCACACTTCTGTGTATCCTAATACTTTATTGTTGCGCATTGACATTTTTTTCATACGCAGTCGTACGCACAACCACAATACTCACCTCATATGCATCTCTATCGTTTTGTGTAGGTTTTATGTACGCAGATATATGCATGGTACGGCCCAATCCGCAGGATAGTTTTGGGCATGCACAAAACTACGCTGCGTAGTGCGTACGCTGTTGCGCAGGTCATAAGTTATTAATACGCAGCGCATTGGTCCCGCATCGGTCGAGTGCGTTAAGAGTACGCTATGTGTTTGTGACGCACCCCGTCAGCATATGAGCCACCTGTATTGGACGTATACATAGCATACTTGCAGCGCAGATGCAACGCACGCTGAACTGCGAGCGGCGGAAATACGCTCAGAAGTGCGTCAAGCATGCCGTCGGCATAAGTTGGGTGCGTCCGGAATACGCTCGGCATGCGCACTGCATACTGACCTAATCGCAGCCAGAAAAATAATGTTGTGCACTGCATACGTAACTCATACGCATCTCGTACGCAATGGATGCACTGAATTCGTTACTTGTACGCTAGATGTGCGTTGCACATAAGTCAAAGTGATCAAAACATTTCGATGTTAATTGAGCGTACGGCTGCGTATTGAAAATTTTTGATAAGGAACTCATAAGGAATTACGATACACAAAGGTGTGACAGGAGCTGAACTGTGGGCGCAGGTGTGTACGTACAGAATGCATGTCATATTATTAAAGGATTTCTCAAGCGTCCTACAAACTCACAATCCTGAAGAAGACAACGAGAAGAATTGACAGTTTTAGAGGTTGGAGGAAGACACCAGAATGATATTAGGTAAAACCCACGGAATCAGGGAGGCTGCAACTAAAAACCCAATCCACATATTGACGTAGGCTGCAATTGAACCCGGGTCTCGCTTAAACAACTGCGGTGAAAGGCGAGAAAGTATCACTACACCAACCTGTGACTCCGTCATACTTTACCCCCCCCCCCTTTTTTTTAAAGGTGCATAGTGAATCTTCAGGAAACACCCTAAAATAAGAAAGTAATATTTGACAGATGTGAAGTTGGATATTGTGAGTGGTGATAATAATGGTCTATCAGAATTAAATTAATTCGCGGTCATTTTCAACTGCTCGTTTTATCAAAAGCTTCACCAACATCGAGTAAAGATACATGGTTTACATGTACACATACATGTGCATACCCTTCTTGTTGTGAATAATAATGTACTGTAGGCCAAAAGATAATTTAAAAAAGTAATTAAAAAAATTTAAAAAATTATTATTTTGTTTTTTAAAATTAATTTTGTTTCAATGTCTGTATTTGTTTGTTGAAGTCAAATAAATAATAACAATAATAACATATACGCATATTTTTTTGAGATGCATGCTATCGATGTGGAGTTTCGAGTTCGTATCAATGTTTTTACACACGTTGATTTAGGGCCACCGTATGCAATAGAAATATCCCGTCAACATACCTTGCAAACGCATGCTGATTTATCTTTTCTGGACGTTGTGACAAACTCAAACTCTATTACCAATTATTCCAACCATAATCTTATTAAATTCCATGATTAAAATCTCGCACTGATAGACTCATCCCAGCAAAAAGCGGCCAAATGTGCTCACGATCGTCACTGAAAAGTACTCACAATTCACATACAGTACACACAACCACACATCCACGAGATGCAGCACACAAATGACACACCATTGAAAAATAGTTTTAGTCTGGTCCTCAAGTACTCCACTGCGCACACTGCATTGATGTCTATCAGGTGCTTGACTGCATTCTTATTAGACTTGTCACCAGTCCATCTATTATCGCGACATTTCGCCAGAAGTTTTCGGTCAAAAACGATACTTTTAATACAAGTATTTTTTTTTTCGTTAGGTAGAAAATGGGAAATTCGTAATGTTTTAGTGGCATATCGTATTTTCGTAATTTAACAAACAATTCGTAATAATTACGAAAAATTCGTAACAGTTGGCAGCTATGGAATTTGTTGACTGGAATTTTGATTTTCACTTTGGAATTTCACAGATTTGTTCAAGTTCCCCACGTTGGGGAATACTCGGCCGACTTCATGCCCAATTTTAGGAATCTTTTGACTAGTTCAACTTTTGCTTTATCATTCATGAACTTTGGGGGGGGGGTGGTTGGAGTTCCCCTATTGTCAATTTCAATTGAGCATGAACGTGGCTAATATTTTTTTTTGCATTGAAAATAATAATTTTTTTTGCATTGAAAGCCTGATTTATCTAGTTCGCGTATCACTAAGTTTACATGTAGTTGTATATAACGGAACTTACCTGCGTGCAAAATGTAGACGATAGTTGAACCAGCTCTGTGAAAAAAATGTTCTTGGCAGATGGGAGACTTTAATTATCACAAGATAATCCATACCAAATGAGCAACAAAATCTAGAATTCATTAGATCTGCTAACTTTTTATTATAGTTACATGTATTATTTTGCGGCATTTGTCGTTTCCCTTCCTTTTTGAAAGCCAAATCCTGTCCACCATTTGATTTTAATTTCGATGACTGACCCATTTCTCTTTTGGGACATATGGTCCTCGAAACAAAATGATCTTCCCATCCTTATCATCATTTTGAGAAAAAAAGCAAATTCTTTATTTTAAAGTAAATCATTGTGAAAAAACACCTTGCTGCAAGGACCTTGTATTACCTCCAAATAACAGCATCCAAGAATTGCAGAAGGTAGACCCAATCACTTCATTTTGTTTGTTTGTTTATAGAACCTCGTTCAGTCTATTATACTACAATATCAGAAGATATTTTTGTGTCTCAATAAAATTAAAATTTTAGACTGTTCAGCACGAATTGTGCACAGTTTTGCATTGATTATATACATGTACATTGTACAGTTGCAAATGTCAGTAGAAGCTATTTAAGATTCTTTAGTGATATAATTTGACATTTGTTTATAATTCTGTAATATTTTCGAAGTTAGTTTAACTTAGTTTAGTCAGAGTTTTGTTCTTCACAGTGTTCATCATGTCTGAATAGTGTACATTGAAACGTCTGCATCATCATCAGGGGAAACACGCAAATAATATCCACACATCTGCAGAAATGGACAAGAAAACAGATAAGTAATGATACATACAACGCAACATCATACATAGATACTGCTGATTTTTTTTATACAGATTTGGGGTTGGCACGGAGGAAGAACCCCTCTTTTGTTTGTGTTTCATGCATGACCATTCATGTGTATTTATTTACTCGGTTTTACATTTGTTAACATACGTACATACTGTACAGTACACTGTACAATGTACATGTATATGTCAACGAATCACACTCGTTGCTAGAACATGTACTATGCGTGACACAGATCAAGACTGACACAGTCATTTTCACAACAGAAATAAATCATCAATAACATTATTTGGAGTGAAAATGCTAATTTCCGAAGGCTACTTAAATTTGAACCAAATCTTTTATTTTACTGGACAAAACCTAACCCTTTTTACTCGTTAACTCCAATACGACGTGTTTGATCACCCGTTGTGATGCGATGTACATGTACATTGTACATTGCAGCAGCAGTCGACTGACGGGCGTGTGGTGTTCCTAGTAGTAGTAGCTAGCTCCATGTATCATGGCCAGCCGGCAACGACCGGGTCTGTGCGGTGTTGGATTTCTTCTCACGGGTATCGGTTTACAAGGCAACAGGTCTGACATGTCGCAGGGTTGAACAACACGCTTCTTGCCTTCCACGACACAAAACAAGCACCAAATCCGCTATTTTCCTGAAGTATTCAGCGTTTCGTACTCATTCAGTGACTTGTCTAAGTGCATATTGATGTCAACGCGCTTTCAAATCAAAATGTCGCCAAAAATGCGATATGGAAGGAGGAAGAAGTTTGTCGTTGTAAATAAAAATATTAGTTATTACCTTCTCTTGTCTGGAGAATGAGCAATACTTCCTAGTTCTACACATAAGGGGTTAAATTCCACTACAAAAATCAGGTTTTTAAAATATGCCTACTTTTGATATGTAGCGTCATAAAAAAGCTTTTCTTAATGCACTATTTATTATTTTGCAACCAATATAAACCGTCAGACTTAGAGGCAACAAATAATTCCACAGAAGATTTTTCGATTGGTGATCTGTTATTTCAGACTGCTTTAAAATTTTAATTTGAGAAAATTAAGGATTTACATTTAACCTTTTATTTTCTTTGTTTGAAGGGTGGCACTGTTGAATTCACATGAAAAAGCACTTATTGGCTTAAAACTTTAAATTTATTTATTGCATGTACATGAAACTTTCAGAATATAATCTACATATGCCAAGCTGTCTTTTCGGCACATAAAATCAAAAGAATTAAATAGTCCTGTATCTTATTTGCATATTAATTAATTAAAATCAGCAAACTTGTGCGCTGTTAACAAGATATACGAGGTACACATTATTAAATATTCCCATAATGTTAAAGAAAAAGTGCCTTACTTGTTCTCATGTTCAAAAAGTCACAACCTTATTATTTAATTGGCTCTAATTAGAAAATGTAATCAATCTGATGCGAAAGCACAGCCAAAGCTACGCAGGCCTTCACGACTGTGTACGAACACTTAAAACTTCGAATGGGAGATTACTGCCTTTTTGTTTGTCAAATGTAACACAACCGAGCCTGTAATTTGAATATAATTATATCAATGAGTTATTAATTAATGACAATTAACCTTAAGACTTCTGATTACAGTACACATAAGCTGGGAATGGAGGAATAGAACTTATGAAAGTTGCAGTTTATATGTACCAAAAACTCCCCCCCCCCCAAAAAAAATATAAAAACACTACCCATATTCAAGTAGGAATGACATGTACATGATCATGATGAATTTAATAGCGGAATATAGCCTTCTGTTTTATGATTTTCGGATAATAAATACGCGGAGTATATTTGGGGCGAACTGACATTGGGGCAACATGGCCGTTACTATAACGGCAATGAATATGGGCCGAAGTGGTTGATAGTCCATTTTGGGGGCGAAGTAGATGACTGGAATGGTCGCGTCACAAACGGTGAAAAACACAGTCACTTTACATCTTTGTTTTTCATTTACACTAAAATATAAGCTAGTGCCTTTTTCACTATCCCCGGTGAACATTTTCACTGAAATAAAGCTCCGCAATTGGACGCAGACACGGACGAAGCGATCCAAGCATTAAAGCAACATTTGTCCCACGCCACGTGGCCCAGTGACTGGCCCAGTGACGGGCCGACCAACACAGCGCATCCAGCAGGCAGGCATGCAGTGGAAAGCCACGGTGCGCCGTGTGCACACACACCGTACACACAAACTACGTGCGTACAGGCAACTCTCCAAAAGTGCCATCATTTTCGTTTCCCTTTCCGTTGACTTTTTTTTTCAAATCGTAGATCGTTGTCATCCATATCAATATTAAGCTTGAATATCAATGTTTTACACATACCGTGTTTCCTGGTAAATAACATGAATTTTCATCTTGAAAAACGATGCTGAAATTTTGCAAAATTTCGTATCTCCACTCTTTGTGAACCGATCGACCTAGAACACACACCATGTGAAAGCACGTCTTCGGATCTATTCGGAAAAGCTGACGATGAAGCTCTCCAGCCAATCAGAACGCCCGGTTTCCCTCCAGAAAATTTCACCCCGAAACCGAGTGCATACGAAGTGCTGCGAAAAGCGGTGCCGCGTCATGACCTTCAAGATCGGCACGAGAAGGTGATCGCGAAGTATGGGCACCGCGTTACTTCTGTCGCCATAAAACCAGATCTACGAAGAACTTGACAATGAATTTCGGTGGAAGTACACATGAAATACTCAGAATGACTGTGTCCAAATTTGAAAACGATCGGTTGAGCAATGTTTTGGTTATGAATTTTCAAAGTTCATCAGGACATTTGAGCCTGTGTGCTTGGTTCCGCGTGTTGAGGTTTTGACTCCTGTAATTCGACACCCCACTGTTATGATAAAGAAATATTTTGTTTATTCAATGACCTCACCAATTCTTAATTTTCAGATCGTTTCAAATCATTTTCAATGATTTAATGACGAGCTTCTAACGTTAAGTGTTGCATTAAAATATTGGACAGCACGTGTTTGCTATGCATTATGTAACGCATAATGTGCATGCCCAGCACAATGCACAATACGTTGTATATGTACATGTACACGGTATGATGGAGTCCTTTCTCTATGATTTTTTTTTTTATAAATACTGTTCTATTCCCTCCCCCCAGATAATTGCAGTATTTTTAAAAGAGAATATGTGTAAATGTTTTTGAAAGTTTCGTCTGCTGCGCGACAGCATAATTAAAACACGCACGGTATAGAAAACGACTGCACCGTAACAACAAAAATGTTATCGTAGAGTACCCCAAATTCGCGCTGGCTTAACTTTGCGCAACCAACTTTCTCGGCTCGCTTAACTTTGCGCAACCAACTTTCTCGGCTCGTAAACGTCGAATGTCGGATTGATAAAAGTTAGCCCAATCCAAGGACCAAAGTTCAGCACATAAACATATCCTTGATTTAACCCCTCCATGATTTAACAAACGTTGATCTACACTCAGGCTGTTAAATGACGTTTACCGTTCCAGGGTTCTCCCCAGTATTTTTTTTTCAAACCTGTGGGGGAAGTTTTGTCGTGATAATAGAGCTAAAAGTTATTACAGCAAAGCGCAACGCATGCGCGTATTCGCTGCAGATGCGTTTTGCCGTGACGTTTTTTGAACAGTCTTGACGCGTTTAAGATGTTTGCGTATGTTCTACTTGCGCGTTGCATGTAGAGTACACTTACAAAATTCAATCCATCTAATTTCATTGTGTTCTTAAAACACGCACATGAATTCAAAATGTCTGCACCCAGCATCTGATTTCATCAAACTCTTCGTAACTTACGATTCATCGCAGCGATGCAACACGTCGTATCTCTACGATGTGACACGTACTGCGATCCATATCACAAAATACGTCGTGATGTAAGTGCGACGCATCGTAGGTGTATTTAAAACATAACTCGGTGACTGTTTTATGTATATAGTCAGCGTACAGTAAATAGTTGTTTGATATCAACAAAGAGTCGTCGGATCTCAGCTCGAAATTTGTTAAAACGTTAAACAAAATGGCAGCATCGCTACGACGTGTTACACGTCGTAACTCGAGTTGCGACGCGTCACAGCGCTTCGTGAAATTGAGTGCAGCACCCAATTTCATCAAACTCTTCGTAACTTACGATGCATCGCAGCGATGCGACGCGTCGTATCTCTATGATGCGTCGCAGCTGCGATGCGTCCTGCGATCTATTTCACAAAATACGTTGTAAGTGTGACGCGTCGTAGGTGTATTTAAAGCACAACTCGGTGACAGTTTTATGTATTTAGTCAGAGTACAGTAAATAGTCGTTTGATATTCAACAATAGTTCCGAACTGTATTTTTTTTTTTTGGCCAAAACAAATTGTGTGCTGATTGATTATGAATGGAGCATAGAACAAGTCAAGGTATCATACATATTTTGGTCCTGGATTATTTTCATTCACGCCACGAAAGTTATCGACCTTGTCCATCAAAAGTGATAAAAAAACTTGCCTTATACATGTATATTTAAGGTGGATGATTCTTTAAAAATATGGAGAATTTAAGTCTTCCACAATCCACACCACTATGCTCAACGTTAGCATGGAGGAATTCGTTCCATTATGTGTATCAAGTACGAGCGGTACAATCTCTTGCACAGTAAAAGAGATCACGTTCTGGGAATTAATTTGCAGAAATTCTGTTTTTCCATCGATGTTTGTTTGGTATTTTCTACGATCCCAATTCGTCCTGTCACGCTTTGTATGTAAGCACGCACAGTAGTCACTGATTCCGGACCAACATCATAGCTTTGATTCTGTTAGCACGCGGTGGGAACCAGTGTGTGGCGGAGCGTTCGCGAGCGGTAGTCATTCTGGCCACGTACAGTGGTGCAGCGTTAATGGCTACCGCGAACAATTTTTGTTCGCGGAGCATTGGCGAGCGGTTGTTTCGAGTCATCTGCAGACGACGACGTTCTCGGTGCTGCTGTGACGTTCAATATTGATCAAATCATTTTTGAAGGAGGGTTATATTAGTAATGCTTATAAAAACTGTGTTGGGTTTCATACTTTCGTTTATTCAGTAAAACAAATCGGTCAAACTACTGAATCTGTCAGGCAGGAGACTATGAATAATAAGCATCATTCCGGGCAGTGTATGGGTACGATACCGTTCCGCAAATGTCGGCATTTTTAACGGAGTATCGGTGCTAGCAACTAGCATTAATGGCGCCCGCGAAGCGTTCGCGAACGGTAAATCAAACTCTCGCGTACTCTCGCGGATTACACAGTGTTTCTCGCACAATCTCGCGAAGCACGTCCAGGCGATAGAGACTCCCTAAGTTTGTGGATTTTAGCTTTTGGCGCAGCGTTCGCGAAGAGATATTCGCACTAAATCGATCGCGCAAAGTGCCCGTATTTTTGAGCGGTACGGTACACCTCAATTTCTTTCAATATCGAACTTAGTGTACATTTACATGCAGGTGTGATGCAGTGAAAAGTCATGGTGCCAGGATGAGTTGTGGTGCTGTGACTTAATATTAAGTATTTCTTATCAAACAATTTAGAAAATTGTCCCATTTCGCCCTTGTTTTTGAGAACTGACCTGCACATGCTATTTGGTGTCACTTTGTGAAAACCGCGTAATCGATAATGTCGGTTTCACAAACTGACACGTGGATGTGCGCACGCACTTCGTGCTTGTACAATGGCGCACAATAAAACAATTTTTTGTTGAGAGAAAAAAAAAAAAAAATTGAGAGAAAAAAGGTTGGACACAAATTTAGGCCATCTTACGCTTCATTGGGCTTGTGGAAAAAAATTAATTAATACACCTTTTTACTCTTGAAATGAGGACTGGGTGTCAAGTTCGTGAAAACGAAAATGTGCGGATTGCGCACATGTGCGTGTAGTACAGGATGCTAGTTCTTGTTCATGAAAACCAAATGCACATGTAACACGAATCTGTCTGGCACTCATGCGCAACAGAGTGTCAGTTTGTGGTGTCAGTGACGATATTTGTTTTCATATTGCAGCAGTCTTATATCCAGTGAAGGTGGATGAGTCAAGAGTTTGCAGCACTCTCTTCATGGTGACTGCTGTGAATGTTTGACAAATGTACAGCTCTCAGGTACATCCCATACCAACTATATACATTGCAGGTGTCATTGGAAATAGGTCTTTCTCAAAGCGGCTATCTCTGTAGCAGAACTGAAACTGCGTATTTTATGCAGTCAAGCACGCATTGCGCAGTGTTGAAAGTGTTCCAAACACACGTGGGCTTGTTGCTCGAAATGCGTTCGAAATATGACGCAGCCGATGGACTTTATGCACGTGGTAGATGCTCAAAATGCCGATGCACGTGGCCGGTCTGAAGGAAATGACATCATTTGAGAGAGACCTACACGTATACCAACTGTGTACATGTAGGTGTCATTCAGTCAATGGAAATTGTTAGTGGTTTTCTGCACTGCGATGTGCAATTTAATATTTTTTTCTGAAAATATGTTTGAAGTTGGAAATCACCAAGCCTGGCATTTCCTTTGAGGCTTCCTCATAGGTACCAATAGCCAATTTTGTTTTGTAACCACTTCACTGTTTAAACTCGACAAGCAACACTTTTTTTTTTTTTATTGAGTAGAAAGAGATGCAAACAAAGTGTTCTTATGATTTCAATTTTAATCGAATGCTTGATGTGTTTTCAGTGACCTCAATTGATGTATTTATCCATAATTAATCCTTCCCCCGCCAGTTGGCCGCTGGAAAGCGTAACAATGTTTCTAACAAAAGTTCCACATGAAACAGATTTGTGAAAACAGAAGAATAAAATAACACAAATCCTGATCATTTGTGAGAAGTGAAATCAAATCTGCCTCTTTTCTGAACATACCGAGCCCCTACCCCAAGGAAATTTATGAAAAAGACAATCAAATGAACCCACATCTTCATTTTTTTGTCGCTAAGTAATTAATACCTCTAGGATCTTAAACTAAATGTTGCTTCTCAGGCTGAAATAAATCTTCCATCTCACATTTTAAAAAATCACATAATTGATCCCTAATTTTATAATGAAATATTATTTATTGCATGTCAGCAATACCACATGATCAAGGCACCATGGAGCCTCAAGGAGACACCGAAATACGGGGAATTTCAGGGGTTTATACTTTTCATTCAGTTTCCTGGCAGACTGTTCCAATGCAGAAACCGGTTCTTTTTATTGAACCGGAACTGGCTCCAACAAATTCTGGACCCTGTTTGTACTAATCTGAAGCAGCATCACACCAAATGTCTTTGACCACCTAATCTGAAGTCCCAAACTGCCATTCCAGTTATTTAGCAAGTTTTGGTTAATAGTGTTTGTCCAGTAGTTTTAACAATTTAGAAAACCACCCCTTTTTTATGTCTTCATTTTGCAGTGGTCGTTTCAAGTGGAGATCAACGTGTCAGCAGCAGTCTTTCGAAGGGTTCTGCTTCCACTGTGTTTGCCATTGCTGTAAGAACTACGTCGTAGTTGTCAGGTAGACATCCCATGCTACATGTATCTACTGCTGTCCTGTTCGGTGAAATGCAAATTAAGATTTTAATCTGAAAATCTGTTTGATGCTTAAAATCACCAATTTGATGATTAGAAAGCTTTTCTGTAGAAAGGTTTTCTTTCTCTATTTTGCTTGAACTTTGCAAACAACGAATGTAATATCATTTCATTTAGTTGAAAATGCCACAAAGAAAGTTTTCTTTGATTCGAGTGTAAACTAACACCTTACTATCCTGTTTGATACGTTTTCAGTATTGTAATTGATTTGTGTATTTATTTATCCGCACCGGGTTCAGTAAATATGAATACTACAAACTGTTTGATGTGCAAAGCTCCCTTTTTAAGCAAGGAAAATGACAATAGCAGGTACAGCTTGCAAGATTGTGGCTTATCCCCAGCACAATTTGAGGGGCAGGATGGGTTTCTTTGCCACTCATGCAAATCAAAGCAAATGCAAGAAACGAGAAGAGCTTCAAATAAGAGACCAAGGAGCTGCCCTTTAGAACATCCTGAGTGTTTAAAGTGCAAAACCCCATTTCAAAAAAACCATAGAGGAGATTACCAAAGGAGGAGCTTAAAGGCTATGAAGATTTCCCCAGAGCAGTTTGGAGGGCAGGATGGATTCGTTTGTAACGAATGCAGTCGGATTCTAAAGCAGCAAACTTGCATTCCAAAAAAAAAAAAAAAACGGAAGCGTCTCTTCAGTCCCAGACCAAAAAAAAAGTCAGAAAATACAAGACCAAAAAAGTCAGAAAATACGTCAGAAAATACAAGATGTCTCGTCAATCCCAGACCAAAAAAAAAGTCAGAAAATACAAGACCAAAAAAGTCAGAAAATACGTCAGAAAATACAAGACGTCTCGTCAATCCCAGACCAAAAAAAAAGTCAGAAAATACAAGACCAAAAAAGTCAGAAAATACAAGACCACATCATGAGACAATGAAAGAGCTTTTATTAAAAAGAATGAAGGACTGTCAATATGGCCCAATGGTTAGACTGCTCCTTCAAATGGAATCAGCTAGGAAAGCTCATCAACATTTTTTGGATAAGGCAGTCCGAAAAGAAATCAAGGCTTATCCCAAAACCCACTTAGCACATGCTGTTACTGCTGAACAAGTAGCCAGTTTCAAATGGGTTGAAGTCATTGAGGAAGCTACTTCGTGCATGCCGATCCTTGTAAATGTCCTGAAAGCTGCCCTCCCAGATCCATCGCACAGGAAGGGAAAGTTATTCTGTGGCCGTGGGGTGAGATCAACAAAACAGGCTCAGGGTATTTATAACCAGCGCCTGGGCTTTATTTTGTCCTTGATTATGTATTCACATAATCCGCAGGTGTACAGTTTCATTCAGGGATGTGTTTCTCTGCAACTGTGGAAACATGGATGCAGCCAAAAAGTTGTTGAAAGTTTGCATGCTCTTGGCATATGCAAAGGACTTAATGGGACAGCTGAGACCGCATCCAAACTGAAGAAGGACCCAGCACAAAAACAGAAGCAATGGCAGCGTGCACTAAGTGAACAACTTAAGGCAAGTGCCACAGCTGTTGAAGATAGTGAGACCCATGAGCCATCCCCTTGTAATCGAGTGCAGGCAGGTGTTCTGAAGTCACCTGTTGTGGATGACATGGATGATGATGTTTCATCTGATATGAGTGTATCTGCTGACAGCAACTCTGATAGTGAAGTTGTGTCATCTCGTGAGGGGCAGGAGATTCGTGTGGATAGGAAAACCCACAAGCCGGCCCCTTGTAATGAAGTGCAGGCAGGTGTTTTGAATTCGCCTGCCACAGATGGCATGGATGATGATGCTGCTTCTGAGATGAGTGTATCGGCTGACGACAACTCTGATAGTGATGCTGTGCCATCTCCTCTAGCACAACTTGCTCTACATGTAACTGCTGTTAATGTTGATAATTTGCCAAGTACATCAAGCGGTAAACATGGTTCATTCTTTGAGGACACATCCCATAAAAGAAAAGATCAGGCACCTATTCACACGCTTCCATTGCACTTACGACGTAAACCTGAGCCTGGGTATACCATAGTGTGTGACAATGTTTTGATGCAGTCAGCTAAACGTTCCAACGAGTTAAAGTTGCAGGCCGCAATCTTTGCTGTAAGGAATAGAGTTGGATTTGACCAACAGATGGCTTACACTATGAAACATGCTGAAGACATCCCCCTCTCATGTTTTCTTCCGACTTTTTCCGACTGGAGAAATTTAAAGCAGAGGATGTGCCAAATTTTGGAGCACATTTTGAAAGATCATTTGCCGTTTTTGAAGAGAGTGACATGTTCTGCCCCTAAGCGTCACCAGTACAGTGATGCTTTGAGTAAGAAAAGTGAAATTGTCAGCTTTGGCGTGATAGATGAAAACCCCTTCAGCACACAAGGCTCAGTCTGTATGCTTGAGTCACTTCATCGGTTTGTGCCGTCATATGGAGAGGACTTGTACCCAATTGTATGTTTTGGAGATGGGCTTGCTGTAGTGCAAATGATTGATGCCAAACAAACGAGAGTTAGTGGAGCTTCTGCAGCGGATAGGTTGGAGGGACTAGTGCAGTGCCCACAAGACTTTCATCGAAGAGGTGTTTTACTCCAAGACACAGTGGATAGATTCTTCAAAGAGGAAAGTGCAACGGACAGGGGAACACTCTTTCAGTTGAAACAGGAGTATGGTCATCAGTCAGTCAAAAGTAACGTCATGGAAAACTTCAATCATGTGGAAGATCTTATTGAGTTCTGCACACGCGCATTCAGCATAATACTAGCACTCAAGCTTATCCAAGAAGAAGATATCCCTGAACCTTTTCCATCCTCAGGAGCTGCCTCTCATCAGAAGGTATGGCTCACGAAATTCATCTGGAAAATCGTAGATTTTGTTTGGCCTGAAATCCCAAGTGAAGACATGGACAAAGCATGTGAGCAACAAGGAGCAGGCGCCACACTTGGTTTTAATGGCGATTATGGTGATATGGAAAATGCCATCAATGATGATGCCTGTAAGTGTGGTGAATCAACAGGAGAAGGAATGATCAGATGTTCCAACAGGGAATGTGGTTGGCTTCACTACTCTTGTGCAAATGTTGATGGTCCTGTGAAAGGGGATTGGTGGTGCTCAGCAGAGTGCCAGGCTTCCAAGTCCTCCTTATATTGTAAATGCCATAAAAAGACAGAAAAGGAAGAGGTTATGATCCAGTGTGAGCTGCAAAGACATTGTTCTTTCAACGAATGGTATCATCTTGAGTGCGTAGGAGGGGCTGAAGATTTCCCAGATACGTGGTATTGTTCTCCTGAATGTGAACAACGAGGTTTAGACAAATCAGCAAGTGACGGGGTCCAGGAATATTCCAGAGCCTTGTTATTTGAAAGTCTTTGCCATCTAGCCTTCCGCGATGCAGTACGTGAGGGTGATGGACCAGCCATCCTCAGCCACTGGAGGATCAACACCCTACAGTTTTGGAATAACAGTCATCTCAAATACTTCAACTTGGCACACAACATGCTGGCAGGAGTCAATGGATTCTATCCTGCCAGAGTTGCACATGACATGACCTGGAACAGAGTGGCAAATTTAACAGGTCAGGCAGATCACAATATTGGTCTGGATCTGGTGAAAGAAATTCCAACTGATGACTACCAGGAAATGTTGTCTCAAGTGCAAGGTGTGAATCCAAAGCACCAGGGGGAACACTCCAGCAAACTGAGTAATACGTTGTGTCGTGATCTAGATGACATCTTTTTGCAGTCTCGTTTTGGAATCCAGAAGCAGCGATCTGAGCAGGCACGACAGAAATTTGATCAGGACGTCCAGTGTTTTGCAGCTTCCTATACGGATGATGGCCTCTTTGATTTTGTTCCAGGCAGACATCACAAGTGCTTTCCATTTTTCAAGCACTCGTTAGATGTGAAATCCCCACACATAATGGGTAAAAAGCTCCTGCAACTCAGTAAACTCATGGACATGGGCAGGGAATCTGTACAGTCATGGTCTGCTGCACATACATCATAATTTAATCAAGACAGTTTGGCTTAAGTCTCAAACTACTTTTCAAGTTTGTGACTATTTAAGCAAGTTGGTTTTTTGTTTGGTTTGTCTTTAAGTTTATGTAATGTAGTATTGAAAAACAGTTAAGAAAACTATCCCCATTTTATGCCTTTGTTTCACAGTGGTTGTTCAAGTGAAGATCAACAAGTCAAGATGTACAGTATTCTCTTGAAGGTGCAACTGCTGTGAATGATTTTGGCATTGTCGTCTGAACTGTTGTTGCAGCCGCCAGGGACAGAATTGTTAATGGTGCACTGACTTTGAAAGAACAAACTTTGATTATAACAAAAATTCCTGTAACCATATCCCAATTTGCAAAATTGTGCAAGCAACGAGCATGTTTTATTTTTTAATTTAAAGAACTGCAAATGGGTTTTCTTTTTAATGTTGTAAAATAGTGCAACCCTGTTTGTTATTGTCAGTTAACTCAATTGATCCACACTGGCCTCAGTAAATATGAATAATACAAACTGTTTGATGTGCAAATCCCCTTTTTTAAAAGAGGAAATTAACAGTAGCAGTGATTATAAGGGCAGATGCATGTACAGCTTGAACGATTGTGGCTTATCCCCAGAGCAGTTTGAGGGTCAGGATGGATTTCTTTGTCAATCATGTAGATCAAAGCAGATACAAGACAAGAGACTCGCAAAAATGAGGCCAGCCTGTAGCCATTTGGAACATCCAGTATGTTTGAAGTGCAAATCCCCTTTTAAAAAGAAAAGGAAGGGATATAAAAGATTCAGCTTGAAGTGTTTGAAGATATCCCCAGAGCAGTTTGGAGGGCAGGATGGGTATCTTTGTTACACGTGTATACAAGTCAATAAAATAAAGCCGCCAAGAACAACAGCCCCTCCAAAAGAACACGTACATGTACATGTACAAAGGTCTTCCAAGAGATCACCCTCTCAAGTTAAGGAAAGGCCAGCAAAGAAAAAAAAGCGAGAACAGACAACAGACTTCAAGAGGTTAAAAATCGTGGTTTTAAGATCTATCCGCAAAAGCAATTATGATCCAATTTTTAGAGCGCTCCTGAAAATCAAATCGGCTAAAAAAGCTTGTCATAGGGTTTTGAATACAGAGGTCCGAAAGGAAATCAAAGCCTACCCCCGAACCCTCTTTGCACAGACTGTGACTGCTAAGCATGTTGCTGATTTCAGTTGGGACGAAGTTGTTGATGAAGCTTCTTCCCACATGCCGATTCTTGTTAATGTCCTGAAAGCTGCCCTCCCAGATCCATCCAACCATACAACCACAGGGACATTCTGCGGTCAACTGTGCAGATCAATGCAACAGGCATATTGTTTTCGTAACCAGCGCCTTGGGTTCATATTGTCGTTGATTTTGTATTCACTTAAGCCACGGGTGTACAGTTTCATTCAGGGATGTGTTTCTCTGCAACTGTGGAAGCTGGGATGCAGCCAAAAGCTTAACGAATGTTTGCATGTTCTTGGTGTCTGCAAAGGACTTCATGGGACTGCAAGCGCAGCAATTCACATACAGAAAGACCCCACCGAAACACAAAAGCAATGGCAGCATGCACTGAGCAAGCAACTCGAGTCAAGTGCCGCAGCTGTTGAGCATAGTGAGACCCGTGAGCCATCCCCTTGTAGTCAAGTACAGATGGGTGTTCTGAAATCGCCTGTTGTAGATGACATGGATGCTGATGTTTTTTCTGATATGACTGTATCTGTTGACAGCATCTCTAATAGTGATGCTGGGTCATCTTCTGAGGGGCAGGAGATTCCTGTAGCTGTGGATGATAGGAAAACCCACAAGCCGGCCCCTTGTAATGAAGTGCAGGCAGGTGTTTTGAATTCACCTGCCACAGATGGCATGGATGATGATGCTGCTTCTGAGATGAGTGTATCGGCTGACGACAACTCTGATAACGACGCCGTGTTCTCGCCTGTTGCAGAATCTGCTTCAATTGTGGCAAACGTAGCTGATTTTCCAAGTTCATCGGGCCGTAAACATAATTCAAGCATTGAGGCCACATCACATCACAGAAAAGATCAGGCATCTAAAGTAAAGCACATGCCTCAATTACAGTTACCACATAGACCTGATCCTGGGTATACCATAGTGTGTGACAACGTTTTGATGCAATCAGCTAAACGTAGAACTTCAAAGGAATTCACGTTACAGGCCTCGATCTTTGCTCTCAGGAACAGAGTTGTATTTGACCAAGAGATGGACTACACAGTGAAATGTGCAGAAGATATTCCCCTTTCTGATTTTCTTCCAACTTCTACTGACTGGTATTTCTTGAAGCACAGAATGTGCTTAATTCTGGAGCGCATTTTGAATGACCACTTTCCATTTTTGGAGACAGTTGAGTGCTCTGCTCCTGAGCAACACCAGCACAGTCATGCTATGAGTAAAAAAAGTGAAATTGTCAGTTTAGGTGTGATAGATCAAAACCCTTTCAGCACAGCAGGCTCCATTAGTATTCTTGAGTCACTTCATCAGTTTGTTCCATCGTACGGTGATGAGAACTTGTACCCAATTGTATGCTTTGGGGACGGGCTCTCTGTGGAGAAAATGGTGGATGCCAAACGTTCAAAAGCTGGTGGGGCTTCTGCAGCAGATAGGTTGGAGGGACTAGTGCAGTGTCCGCAAGATTTTCATCGGAGGGGTCTTTTGCTCCAAGACACAATGAATAGATTCTTCAAAGCGAAAAGTGCAACAGACAGGGGTACACTCTTTCAGCTGAAACAGGATTATGGCCATCAATCAGTCAAAAGAAATGTCATGGCAAACTTCAATCATGTGGAAGATCTGATTGTTTTCTGCACACGTGCATTCAGCATAATCCTGGCACTCAAGCTTGCTCATTTGGAAGGTGTCTCTGAGAGGCCTGGAGATTTTCCGTATGCAGGACTTGCCGTTGAGAAGAAGAGGTGGCTTGCACATTTCACTCGTAGAATGATAAATTTCATTTGGCCAGGTGTTCCAAGCATAGAAACAGACAAAGCGTGTCAGTTAAAAAAGGCCTACGCCTCAACCCTTGGTTTTGCTGATCTTTATAGTGAAATGGCAAGTGCTGCCAATGATGATTGTTGCAAGTGTGGTGAATCAACTACAGAAGCAATGATCCGATGTTCCAACATCGAATGTGGTTGGTTCCACTACTCCTGTAAAAATGTTGATGGTCCTGTGGAAGGTGATTGGTGTTCAAGGACCTGTGCAAAAAAAAGTCGGGCTTCCAAGTCCTACAGGTATTGTAAATGCCATAAAAGGACAGGGAAGGAAGATGATATGATCCAGTGTGAGTTGCAGAGTCATTGTACTTTTTATGAATGGTATCATCCCGAATGCATAAACGTAGAAAAGGCTGATGATTTACCAGAGGAGTGGTATTGTTCTCCTGAATGTGAACAAAAAGGGTTACACAAGCTAGCAAGTGACGGGGTCCAGGAATATTCCAGAGCCTTGTTATATGAGGGTCTTTGCCATCTAGCCTTCCGTGATGCAGTACGTGAGGGTGATGGACCAGCCATCCTCAGCCACTGGAAAATCAACACCCTGCAGTTTTGGAATAACAAACATCTTGAGTATTTCATCTTGGCTCATAACATGCTGGCAGGTGTCAATGGGTTCTATCCAGCCCGAGTTGCACATGACATGACCTGGAACAGAGTGGCAAATTTAACCGGTCAGGCAGATGGCAATATTGGTCTGGATCTGGTGAAAGAAATTCCAACTGAAGACTACCACGAAATGTTGTCTCAAGTGCAAGGTGTGAATCCAAAGCACCAGGGGGAACATTCCAGCAAACTGAGTAATACGTTGTGTCGTGATCTAGATGACATCTTTCTGAAACTTCGGGGAGTCCCGACAACGCCATCTGAGCAGGAACGACAGAAATTTGATCAGGATATCCAGTGTTTTGCAGCGTCATATATATATGATGGCCTCTTTGATTTTGTTCCAGGCAGACATCACAAGGCGTTCCCATTTTTCAAGCACTCATTTGATGTGGAATCTCCAGAAACAATGGGTGCAAAGCTCCTTGAACTCAGTAAAAGCATGGACATGAGTAGGGGATCTGTACAGTCATAACTTATTGTACATGCATGAATGTGTACAGCTGGGCATCATAAGACAGGTGATTCAGTCTCGGAAGAGGTTACGCACCTGAAGGAAATGCATAAACAGTCCAGTAAATTGTACATATTTGTAAATCCATTCACAGATGCTCTTCCTTTAAAAAAAAACCTTACAAGCAACCTCCTTTTTGGAATATTACTTATGCTCTCCCTTTTAAAAAAATCTTTACAAGCAACCTCCTTTTTTAAATAAGAAGGTTGATGGACACAGCTCAAAAAGGAGATCTGTGAGGAAAACATGTCACATTTTACTGTTTACAATTTTGCTGTTGTCGAGTGAAATTTGCAAGATGAAGGAACAAGTTCTGCAAGGTCTAACATCAAGTCACTGGTGTACCCTCCTTCAGTCTTAGATGTAAACATACATGTGTCGGTCTGTGAGGTACATCCAGATACTACTGGTATCTGGACAATAAGTGGAACCATTCAATGGTGCGTGGTACATGTATGGGACGATTCGTGTTTACAGTTACAGTTTGGCAGAAATTGAGAAGGAAAGATGCCCTGCTTAAGCTCTTGACTCAAGAGAGTCAACTTTCAAAGAGCTACATGCACAGTGATCAGATCTTTCCTTTTGCCTCACAGTGTCTGAAACAAATGTTATTTTTGGTTGGTTTGAAGAATCTCAGAATATTCCAAATATCCCCAGCTTGACATGTTTGCATTTCCTGGCCGCTTCACAGTGAGCTTTCCCAGTCACTTCCTCTTCTGGAAAACTTTGTCATGTCTGGCAAGACTAGGTCCTGATGATACAACGTCAAAGTAACACGTGGCCATCCGTCTACCCCACTATGCCATCATTGCAGTAGACAGGAGTTCTGTAAGTAACACCACTGTGCATGCATTTCAAACTGGACAATAAGGCTTCTTTTTAAAACAAAATAGCTGCAAATTCTTTGCCATCTCGATTATGGTTACTACCTGTGCTGTGTGTGGTTGTCATAATCATGCCGATCCAGCACTGGAGGTTAGCTCCGTGTTTTTATTACAGTTTTTACCATCTATCAGAGTTGAAAGCTTGCCTACGTACCTACCGGTACTCTGCAGGGTCCTTAATGATATCTGCCTACTTCAACGTTGATGCTGACTTTCTGATGGATGTTGGCCGGGTCATGTGGGTCACTGAGAGGCCTCTTGCCAGCACTTCTCTGGGTTTTTTTTTTCTTTCCTTTTTTTCAAAATGAACAGCATGCTTCCCATTTTTGAATGCTTTTCTCTTATGTGCTCATTGGACATTGGCAAGCACAGGATCGTGTGCTCTGATACTGTATCTAATCCTGGCATAATATTAAACCTTCAGTGTGCAGTTACAAATGTACGGTACATGTACTGGCAAACTTGCACTCCTCAATGTACTTGCAAACTTGCACTTCTCAAAACATTCTCACAAGTCTTTCGTAGCTGCACTCTTTCAATTCACTGAAGTCAACCCAACATCACGTACAATTGTGCACCAGATGAGTTTCATATGATGATGCTGTGACAGCTTTATGTTTGTGTAGAACTTTTTGCCTCTCTTACAAATAATGCTGCCCTTCCCAATGTGAACCCAAGCCACACTGAACTGCAAATGGGTTGTGTTTAACAGTTACCGATAACGCAGTGATCATTGTTACACCTCCATGTCAGCATGGTCATGTCAGCATGGTTATGTCAACAATTTGTTTTCGACATTACTCTCCCCTGACAAAAGGGACTACAATATAAGTGGAAGGCACTTGTAATTAACTGACAAGTTGTTGTAATATATGGCCAAATAGGTGAGCCTTTTGTGACACCGTTCATACACTTCATTTTGAAGAATCTTATGCACATGTAGCAAAGAATCCATCCATCCCTTTGTCATATTTGGCTTTAAATATCCAACAATATTGTCATAGAATGGATAAATCATTTTTGGAGAAAAAAAAACTTACTTGGGGGATAGCAGAATGTATATATATGCCTTGTACATGTAAACCAGTTTGTGGAAATTTGCAAATGTTGACTGAAAGAAGCCTGTGAATGTTGAGTGGTACAATTAGGGTTGGAAAGGGATGCCTAATTTTTATTTACACCGTAGTGTAGGGTACCCATTTTTCAGGCGACTTGAATCAAGGTTACAGGATTGTACGCGGCGTTCTACAATCCTGTAACCTTTCACCTACGCGCGCGCGCGTATGCTCTCTATACATGTGTGAAAGTGTATAATTTATGAATTGCAAGGTTTGGTCGAGCACCGCCATTGTCTAATGGTTAGGCATGCTGGCTAATGATCAGAGGTCCCGAGTTTGATTCCTTGCTCGGCACTAATCAGATTTTGCTCTTTTTTCATCTTATCTTAGAAACGTTATTTTTCAGTGGGATTCTAATAATTTATAGCAGCAATTTCCTTTTCTTTTCAGTTTTGAGGCTCTGGAGGATTTTTTTTTTTGAAAGGGAAATAAAGTCCGAAATCCACACCAAGTTGAATTATACTAGTCTCCACTCAAGCCTGGTAATAATACCACGGCCCCATAGGAAAGCGCACAAAGTACCCTACACTGCGGTGTAAATAAAAAATAGGCGAAAGGGATGAGGCCTGCATGCATGAGTTCTCAGTTTGTAGTTGAATCAGTTTGTTTTGTTAGAAGACAAATTGAATAACAAATAAGGTCATGTAAAACTGCTTCACTTTGACATTTAGGCTTCTTTTTCACTACTGCTTCAAACAAGTTGAAAGAAATGACCAGAAAAGGTTATGTACAAAGAAGTACAAAACAAGTTACTTGTTAAGTTACATGTTAAGTTTTGTTGATCACTATGTATTTGATATTAATTCTTGCATAAGAAACATTGTAAATATCATGCAAGAAAAGTCAGATCATGCGCGAAGCCTGTATTTTCATTATTTATAACTTGTTCAGCACTTCTTGTACTTGTTATATTTTCTGTTGCGGCATTCTGCAACAGGAATAAGATGACTGTCACCAGTGAACATGGTGAAAGAAGGTTTCTGCAGGTCAGCAGTAATGACCAAAATGCACATGGAAACACCTGTATACATTACAAAGGGTGCAAAATAGCGGGAACCTTTTTTTTTTAGGTGGGGGTGCCATTTTGTTCACTTTAGGCTTTATTATCTGTAGCTCTCTTTGTTTTCTTCCACATAAATTGAAACATATGAGATTATAATATTACAATTTGCAGACCAATTATATTATGGCATTCAGCAACAAGAATATTAAAGATGACTGTCACCAGTGAACATGGTGAAAGAAGGTTTCTGCAGGTCAGCAGTAATGACCAAAATGCACATGGAAGCACCTGTATACATTACAAAAGACCAATTTGAAACCTACATGTACATGTGAGGTGTTGATATTGTAGTATGTGTTTTGGAATACTGAACACATGTATGTTATTGTAATTGTTTTCTTCAATCAAGTATAACAAAAAGAACAGATTGAACAAAGAAGTTCAAGTACTACAGTGTATACATGGAACAAGTTAGTTTATTAAGTTAAGTGTAAAGCTTAAACCAAATAGAAACAAGTTCATTTGTGTGTATGTTTTGTTATCGCCACTACATGTGTCAATTATTTTATGTATTGCTTTGCACCAAGATGACTGCAAGGGGTGACCAAGAAGGTCCTCTGTGAGTTTGTAAAAAAAAAAAAAATGACCACAGTCCACATAGAAGATCAGAGACAAAAGTCCTGGACGTTTCATTTGCATGCATGTATACTTTGGCGGAAACGTTTGACTTTGACATAAGTTTGGTTTGTTCTGTCTTCTCGTTTGCTTCCATTTAATTACAAATTATATGAGATTTTTTTTTGTGTTACAACTTGTGGTCCAAATGAGAAACAATCCTAAGGTGTTGGATTTATAGTGCATATAATTTATGCACTTGTAAGTGATTGTTTTCTACAGTAACTTTTTCACACTTTACAAAATGTGTACACACTTGTGTAGTTTGTGGGTGATTCGAACATTTACCGATAAATATGAAGTGCTGCAATTTCAGGGTTTATATTTCTTTAATTTAAAAAGGAATATGACACCTGCATGAGTGATTTGGGAGCTGGTGTGATTTTTTTTGTTTGTTAAACAGCTCCAACGATTGATCCAATTTTGATATTGGATCGGCTACATGTAAGTTTTTTCTTCAGAATGGATTTGAGCAAGAACACAAAAGAAAAGGTTGAACATGAGACAAGTAAAAAAACAAGTTAATTAAAGTTACTAAAGTGTTTGAAGTTCATTATTATGTTTGTTATAAATGCATAGGCCTAGGCCTATATAATGACAACCCAGTTGTAAGGTATTCATTTGTTGTTTCTGCTTTATGTTATATCTGATCTGCACCAAGATGAGTGCTACAGGTCAAAATGGCTAGAGGTCTGTGAGTAGAAAACATTAGAAATGCCCACATGAAAGTACACAGTATGAAACTATGAATTGAAGGATTAAAAGAAGAATAGGTCTCTCTCAAATGACCTCATTTCCTACCGATACAGATCAGCCACCGTGACGTGCATCACCATTTTGAGCGTCAACTTGCATAACACACATTGGCTGCGTCATATTTCGGACACATTTCGAGCAGCAATTAAGCGTACATGTTTGGAACATTTTCAACACTGCGCAATGTGTGCTCGATTGTGTAAAATACGCATTTGCAGTTCTACAGAGATGGCCATCTTTGAGAGAGACCTATTGGGCAAGAAAAAGCCTTAATGTGTTTAAAATTGTATAATACCGGTACACATGTTATGCAAAGCCTAGTCACACTTGTAGATGTACAAGGTATGGTGATGCAGAATATGTGGGTCAGATAATACAAGTTCACATAGTATTTTCTGTTGGGGGTGGGTGCCGAGTTGATACACAAATGATTGTATTGCTTGCTTTGTCAAAAAAAAGTCCAGAATGTTACGAAGAACCTCAAATTCCACATATTGTACATGTATATGTTAACCAAATGAACACAAAAGAGAACGTTAATTTGCAGTTCTTCATGGTTATATTTCTTAAAGGTTTTTTATTTTAAAATTACAGGCAAGTTGATATTAGTTTCTTAAAAGTGTAATTTCAGTGCAAGTCACGATTGTATCCAAGACATTGTGCAGGAACGGGTCTTGTAGTTAAAATGTTCATATTGACAGTGGGAAAAAGAAACTCACAACCAGTCTTGTTGGACACAATCACAGTAACAGTGTCAGTAAAATGTTATGCCTCACAATAACAGACTCTATAGATATCATTATTACAAAAGTAGAAATGCTATGCCAAGAGAAATGCTTGGGTTTTATAAAGCTTGGGAAAAAACATGCCATCAATTTTCAACAAATTAACATTGTTATTACTGAGTTGAAGAATTTCCAGAACCTAATAAGCCATGCTTTGAATAAGGCATTGAGGTATACATTTGAGGTTGTATGAACCTAATTGTTTCTGGGTTCCTGGAGGTAGCATCATCGACACCATGACTTAATTAACGACTTTAAAGCACAAATTTGACTGAGGTGAATTGTGAAACATTACACTTTATAAAAAGTTGAAATAAACAGTTTGTCAGAGAAACGTTACTCCACTTGATGTGAAACACTTGTCCAAATTATTTATTGTTTTCTCAAAACAAATGGTAATGAACTGGCTAGCCAGGTACCGGTACAAGAAAAAAAATATCAAAATTTGACTCTGGGGATTTGGCACATTTTTAAAAAGTGGGGCAAGTGGTAATGAAATTGCCATATTTTCAATGGGGAGCACCAATGAAATCCTAAAATCATTCACACTATATTAACTAATGCACCCTTGTTACGGCTATTTCTTCATTTTGGGGGAGACCGTTCGCATGTACATGTTCATCACAATCCTTTTTGCTAATGCAATTTTTTTTTTACGGAATTTATTTTTGGGGGGATAGACAAAAAAATTGGGGGGGGGAGGCTACAAATTGCAAATTGTTCATGCAACTTTGCGGTATGCAGTGTACACATATAAATACCCACGCAACATGTAAGGCCTTTTTCAAAACCTGGCTTTGTTTTCATTTGGGCTTAAGAAAATGTAATGCGACCAACTTGTGCGACTTTATCTTCATTTTGGTCCCTATTATACTTCAAAAACAATCATTAGGTTGATATAAAGCCAAAAGTTTTAATATTTCCGCTTGGTTTTCCTATAATTGATTCAGAATTTTGAGGCAAAGCCAAAGCAGAAGACGAAGCATAGGTTTCGAAAACACCCCATTGTTTTCCCGCTTGTTTTCAGTCTCGTTCCCACAATGTCGAGCTAACACAGTACGGTGCATAACAGAACGCGCCACTTGGCCTTCTACTCGACACGAGGTTGGTTAGTTTCCCGCTGTCAGCCATCATGTCAGCCGTGTGCATGAGTTTCTGAAAAATAACCAAGAAAATCTGTAAGTTTATTATAACATTATTGTATGTGTAATGTTCGAACCATAGTCAGAGCCAGTGTAGTTATTCAACGTTATCTTTGTTATCAAGCATGTCATTGTCAAGCCCATATTTTGCGACTTTTTAGTCGGCATGCGATGGATGGTCGAACCATGGAGCTGAAAATGGTCGAACCATAGCCCTACGGGTCGCACTAAAAAGCGTCAACACAGCGTCAACACAGCGTCAACACATGACAGAAGCGTCAACACACCGTCAACACATCCAAAACACATTCTGAATTAACAGAAAAGGTATATAATTGTAAAGCATAGAATAAAAGAGAATTTTCATTGGATTGAGTTTCCATTTTGTTGTTAGAAATATAGTATTTTCACGCGAAAAAATGACCCTTCACTTGCACGGCCGTTGTCCACCATTTTGACTTCGCACAAAGCTTGGACTACACCATTTCAAGTAGGGGTGTGCAAGTAATCTTGTCATAAACAACAGAGGGCGTCTTGCTGCAGAGAGGGACACCCATAGACATAAAGAACCTATAGACGGACAGCGCCTATGGAAATCAACGTCAGGGTACCGTAATTTTGACGGCGCCCGACTAGGTATGAAACCGTGGGCGGAAGTTTTGAATAAATGTGCATGACTCTATGGCATAACAGCGGAAGGAATGATACAAATCGACAATTTCGGTTGAAAACGCATAGATGGTGACTGAAAACCCTTTGAAATGTTCACTTCATAATGCTGTACAGCTATGTATTTGTGTGTGTGTTATTTCAAAATAAATTAATTAGGCCTACAACCGCCGCGAAACGCGGCATGCTGGGTGCTGCGTTGGTCATGTATTTCTGACACATGTCCGAGTCATGTGAGTTGTCATAATTGTATGTGTTTGTGCGGTACACGTATACGGCCGCGCGGTGCGAGTCTTTTGACTTTGAGGAAATCGAAATCGGGACTGTTTGTTTCACTTGATATTGACTACGGCGGATACTTGTTTGGTTAATCATGTTAATATAAAATGGGCCTAAAAACAAGGGAAATCAATAAAGGGTCGAGTGTACATCCCCGAGTAAAATATCTGCAAATGAATCTGCAAATTTCGCCTGAAATTTACAGGATAAATAGATATCTATACTACTATAGAAACAGAATTTAATTTCCCTGGACATGCTGGATAATATTAACCAGGTAACTTCAGGTAGGACTTTCAAGTGGAAAAACTCTTGATTTCAATTTTTCTTAGACAACTTTTCCTCACACATAGCTAATCAGAAAAGCATGTGCTGTGTGTTGTCAGGTTGTGGCTCAGTATAAAAGGAAAACCCTACTACTACTACTAGGCCTAGGAAAGAGAGTATTTGAGTCACATTTATGCGTCAGTTGTCATGGTAACAATTCATTACACCAAAAAACTGTTTCATCGGTTGCCAGGGGGAGATCCAGGACTTTTTTTGGGGGGGGGGAAGGGGTTTCGGGCCTATCAGGCACATGTAATTTTTTTTTTATTATTAATACTAAGGGAGCCCTGTCAAAGAAGGGGGGGGGGTGTTTCTGACCCCCAAACCCTCCCTCTGGATTTGCGCCTGGTTGCTACGTCACGTGTTACTATTCAGCACTAGTCCAGAACCATTGAGCTTTCAAGCGATCTACATGTAGAATGTACATGTATTGTAGGTCAGGGAGCTACATCAGCCAATGTCCACGCCCACCCCACCTATATGCCTACTACTGTCAGCCATGATAGTTACTTCAAAAAGTGGGGTCTGATTGTTATGTGTTCTCCACAGATTCTGTTCATCATTTCAATAGACCTAAAATATAATGACGACACTCTCTGTTTACATGTATGCTTCCCTATTTGAGCCAGCTGGGACATAATAGGAAAGCACACATGCAAACAAAGCGTGACGTCATAATGTCTTGGATCAAATTGGAGACGCAACTCTGATATATAATTAAATTTATTAAATAACTTTATATGAAAGAAAAATGCAAAGCCAAAGATGTGATGTACATGTACCCAGATATTAATGAAAAAACCAGGACTGTTCATGTACAGCATGTCCACTCTAGCTGCCATGCTGGTTGTAAGTGATACAATGTATTATTTGTACACAATTAGCTTTCAAAATAAATTTCAATTTATTTGTAACAATTGAAATCAAACAAAGCAATATTCATAGAAGGATACATTTTATATAGGCTATATTTTCTATAAATTATGTACGACATATGTGTTATCTGCGTACAAATATATACACGGTATAAAAAATAAACTAAAATAAATCTATTATGTTCAATGTTTAAGTTAACCTTGTTCCATTCATAAATACTAAAACATCTTTGGAAAGGCATGTACAAATGTAACTAGTTTGAGAATTTAAGGTCCAAAAATCGCATTGTGCAATGAGCACAATACACAATTAATGGATGTAATGAGTGTTTAATGTAACTCCACTTGCATATTATTCGCACAAAATCAACAACCTTTTCATTTTGTGTTTTCAAATAAATATTGGCTTTGTAAAAATAAATGGAGGTAAAACTGTGGAAATAAATTTTAAATAAATAAGTATGATTCTAAAAAATAAAAGGGTACACACCCAGATTGTAAAATGTCAGTGTACAATTATACACAGCAAAAATATCAATTAAAATAAATATGCAAAGTTGTTTGTTTACGTTTACATTTTCCCATTCATATGATCCGTTTGCAGATTATGTGCATTTGAGAATGTGAATACACATGCGTGTCCACAAAAATAGAAATATACCCCGGTACAATAAACACATAATAATTCTAATATACAAGTACAAGTTCTTAATTCCATTTTGCACTTGAGCGTCCAATAAATAGAAATCTACAATATATTAACACAAATGAATTGTAATACACATTGTATACATTTGCTTATACAAGTACAATTTCTTAATTACACTTTGCAGTTTTGTACAAAATTAATAAGCTGTTCATTCGATATACATACATGTATAAAAAATAAAATAAACTGGAGGTAAAATTGTGGAATTAAAATTTTCTTGGAATAAATATAATTGTAAAAGGACAGAAGGGTTCAAACACAAACTGTAAAATTGTATGTACAACTATACACAATGAAAGCATTAACTTCAATAAATATACCATAAAACTTACTGCAACCTGTATTTTTTCATAATACAAAATTTCAGCAAAACGCTTTGCCAAATTCAGTACCTTGTCTTACTCCAAGGATTAAAAAAAATAGTTTCTGACCAGATAGAGCTCTGATTGCAATGTGTAGAATCCATGATCACTCTGGACAGCTGTCACTATTTTTCTACGAACATCCAGGGCTTCGTCGGGTTCAAGATGAGAATTTGCTGTCTTACAAGCTACAGCAAGATTCAATACTTGACGCTCCTTAAGGGGCCTAGGCTGAAGGTGTTCATGGTGTTTGGGAAATTCGAACAACGTGGGCAGAGCATTTCTCTTCAGAATTTTGGTTTTACCGCCTGTTTAGAAAGACTCGGGATCAAAGTGCTTCGAGCAGACTAGAAGGATTGTAGCCATCCCAACGCATAGCATGCACCCACTGGCGTCGTCTGGTGAGGTCCTTCGGAATATAGTGAAATGTAATTCCATTCGCCCTTGATTCTTGTGAATAACGCTGTTTACACCCCCATGCTACACAGGTTCGAGGCATTGTGCATTACTTTAGATTCTGCAAAACAAATACAAGAGAAAACAAAGATTTATTAAAAATGATCTTATATTATTCGAAAAATATTTCGTTATCCAGTTACATGGTGTAGGTCACAGTAATATATTTATAATTATAGGCACTTGCAAAATTAGAGCTAAGTTGAGGATGAACATGGAATAGGAAAATAAAATGTCGCTGAAAGCTGTCCACACTTCAGTCTTGACTGCAAGTAGCAAAGGAATGAATGACTTTTAATGGTGTTGAACTAGCTTGAGTAACTCCAGCTGACATGTTCCACATTCATTCACATGTGTATGGAATATGTCAGCTGGAGTTACTCAAGCTAGTGTTGAACACACATTTAGAACTTGTGCAAATTCAAAATGTGTATGCGCGATCAGAAAGAATGATGTAACCTGACGCTACTTTAGCAGTTGTGCACAAAATCTATCGAGAGTCAAGAAGTTTCATGTGACACACTCCTATATAGCTTTACAGAATTCCAACAAAATTTGAATACACTAATGGCTCATTGGCTGTATTCTTTGGATCATTCTATGCTCTTCTGGCAGTTGATATGTTCCTAGCCCCATAAATGTGGCCTATTTACTGGACTGCCTCCGTAAACATAGGCCACACATCCACATGTACAAAAACGTGTCGCACTTTGCCAAATTTTGATTTTCACATTTAGGCTTAGTTTGTAGGGTTTTTTTTGCTTTAGAAGCATACTCACCCTCTTTATAGGCTAATCAGAAAGTGCTGCCTTTTTCAGATGTCCGTTTTTCGTGAAATTTCCAGATACATTTGCACACGTTTGCGTATCAAAATTTCAACATGAAATTTCACAAAAATTAGACATCTGAAAAAGGCAGCACTTTCTGACTAGCCTATAAAGAGGGTGAGTATGCTTCTAAAGCAAAAAAAACCCTACAAAGTAAGCCTAACTGTGAAAATCAAAATTTGGCAAAGTGCGACACGTTTTTGTACATGGTGGATGTGTGGCCTATGTTTACGGCGGCAGTCCAGTAAATAGGCCACATTTATGGGGCTAATATGTTCCTAAAAAACTTGCTTTTTTCCCCTTGCTCAATGCCCGGATATGTCATACATGATATGTACACATTGTCAGGTTTGTTCTACTGTCATAAACTGTCAATAATACTACAACTTACCCTTCACGGTGACGTTCTGCTTGGAGGACCTCACCAGACAGCCGCGTATTGTGTGCGCTTTATGTGTGATGTGCCGAACAAGTTTGCCCATGGTTTTTAAAAATGGCGGCTTCACTGGAATTTCGGTCTTGCGCCCCCTGTTGTCCGTCTATAGGTTCTTTATGTCTATGGGGACACCAGTGCACTCTGATCTGTGAGGGACTGAGGTTTATTGTACAACGCTATCACCCTTTAGCATAATGATATGGTCCGCGCTGCCACTGAGGCAACATGGCAGCCGATCTCGGAGCGGCACGGAGAGCCAATTTTCTTGAACTGAAAATCGCAATTTTCAGACGTTTAACCTATTGATTTTGAGTCAAAATCTTGTTTCTGTCCATACCGTATGGGTTTCATACTGCTTGTGTCAATTTTAATGCATTTTGGATGTGTTGACGCTGTGTTGACGCCGTGTTGACGCTTTGGAGTGTGTTGACGCTGTGTTGACGCTTTTTAGTATGACCGTAGCCCTACTGCCTGTGGCCGTACGCAACTTAGTCATGTCATGTAGCTTGCACTGCATTGCACTACAGCCAGAGCGGAGTACACACTGAAAAGTGATGGGTGATTTTGGTACCGATTTTGAGAGCGATTATCTTCTCATCGAGGACAAAGATTTCCAAAGTTAGGATACTTGCTTGTTAGCTGGAGTTACCCAGCCCTGAGTTTTATCATTGGGTTGTCATCTAGGGCTGGAGCACATTTTTCTCGAAAACAATAGTATAGGCAAAACAAATTTGGAAAATGTTGAATTTTGTCCCCGTTTCACACTAATTGCAACTGCAACTCACCCCAAACTTGCCTGGAATAACCATTACACAGGTCCTTGAAGTAAAAATGATTCACGATGAAGATTCAGCCTACAATTGCAGTGAAAACAGGAGGAATAACCGCTAACCTGACAACCTTGCGAGCATGGCCAGGATCGCCGATGGTTTGTGCACACAAAAAAATTGTGTACGATTGAATGGCGGTCGGTTACCGGTACCAGGCTGTCAACTAGTCGTTTTTGCCGGCTGGCGATTGGCTGTTGGCGCATGACGTCGCGCGGAAGCGTAACACCCGATGACTGTTTCATGCACTTTCGGTTGCGGTTCCAGTACCGCAGCTGTGATGCGAGTGGTAAACTTAATATGAGTGCATGAAACAGTCATCGGGTGTTACGCTTCCGCGCGACGTCATGCGCCAACAGCCAATCGCCAGCCGGCAAAAACGACTAGTTGACAGCCTGGTACCGGTAACCGACCGCCATTCAATCGTACACAATTTTTTTTTGTGCACAAACCATTGGCGATCCTGGCCATGCTCGCAAGGTTGTCAGGTTAGCGGTTATTCCTCCTGTTTTCACTGCAATTGTAGGCTGAATCTTCATCGTGGATCGTTTTTTACTTCAAGGACCTGTGTAATGGTTATTCCAGGCAAGTTTGGGGTGAGTTGCAGTTGCAATTAGTGTGAAACGGGGACAAAATTCAACATTTTCCAAATTTTTTTTGCCTATACTATCGTTTTCGAGAAAAATGTGCTCCAGCCCTAGATGACAACCCAATGATAAAACTCAGGGCTGGGTAACTCCAGCTACTTGCTTGTAGAGGAACTGATACTTTTTCCATTAATGAAGTGGCTATCGTTACGGCAGCAGTTGTTTAGCGCCCTCAACGATACATTTTTGATACGCACGCAGGTATATAATTATTTGGGTAATCCTTACTTTTAGGACCCCGTTCCTATATAGGAAGGGAAAGACTCACCAAAACAGTTGACTAAATGACACTCTAAATTGACATTCTGATACTTCTTGACACATCTGAACAATTGGCAATGACACCTTCTTGACTTCTAAAGACTGCTTTAGCCTGCAAAAGTCACTTTGGTACTGGACAGACATCTGCAAAAGTCAGTTTTGAACAGAACTCGTTAAAAATAGAGGTGTCCTAAAAGTAAGGATTACCGTTATTTGTTTCCCCACGTTTTAGCGAGCAGTGCGATCGCGACAGCTCAGTCGATAGAGCGTAGAGGGTAGGATTTTGCACGGTGAGGTTGCAGGCATGGCAGGTTTGCATCTCAGTTATGCACTCAATTTTTTTTCCTTTTCTAACCTGAGGCTGAGGCTTTGGAGGATTTTTTTAACGAAGTGGCTATCGTTACGACAGCCGTTGTTTAGCGCCCTCTACGATACTTTTTTTATACACACGCAGGTATATAATTATTTGTTTCCCCACATTCATGACATTTTATTTTTAGCGAGCAGTGCGACAGCTCAGTCAATAGAGGGTAGGATTTTGCACCGCGAGGTTGCAGGTTCCCATTTCAGTTTTGCACTCCAATTTTTTCCTTTTCTAACCTGAGGCTTTGGAGGATTTTTTTTTAAAGGGAAATCAAGTCCGAATTTCATAACGTTCAAATTCACTTTTTTCCTTCTAATTTTATATTTTCTTCTCATGTTTTTATAAAAGTTGCAGTACTACCGTAACGATAGAAAATGGGAAATGCGTTACGGCTGCCGTAACAATAGCCACTGCGTTTTTTTAAAGGGAAATAAAGTCCGAATTTCATAACGTTCAAATTCACTTTTTTTCCTTCTAATTTTAATATTTGCTTCTCATGTTTTTATAAAAGTTGCAGTACTACTAGGCCTACCGTATTAACGATAGAAAATGGGAAATGCGTTACGGCTGCCGTAATGATAGCCACTGCGTTCCATTAAAATTTTTGGCTTCTAGCCAAGACTGGTTTGCGCAGGGTTGTCTAGGTAGCCTAGGCCCTTTACAAATTTTTATTCATGCTTGCATGGTCAAGGGTTTAATTTGATTTGATTTCTTTGTAGCTCTACTGAGTGGAGCATTGAACTACGGTACCCTCCGCACAAACGCTCCACCGATTTGGCATACTTTGGTGACTGACAGGTAGCTAGTCATAGGCCCCTACATGTATGTCCCCGCACCGTCTGACACAGTGTGGGTTTTTGGCGCGGGACACATATATTAGTAGGAAACAGATTAAGCGCGACTTGTTTTTCTTCAAAATTGACGTCACACACGCGCGCGATGAATTATGCATCAGTCATGTCAGTGAAATGGCTGTGCAACTCGGCAGACACATTTGATTGTGAGCGGTAAGTTCAGACTAGGCCCTATTTTGTTCTTTTTTTAAAATTACCGGTTGCTTTGAACAATTTAAGGGGTCTAGTTATGGAATGTCATGAATGTGTGGATCTATCCAGGGTTACTGTCTTTCTCATTTGTATTAGAACTCTTGGAAAGATTTTCATATACGAAGTTCACTAATTTTCCTCTGTATTGACTAACAAGCCCCCAGATAGCGATTTCATGTCATCAAAGTCAATTTGAGCAGTGAGAAAATACAAGCATTTTCTTAGAAAACACTTGCAATTTTTCAGTCCAATCTCATAGGGTTTGTACACAGGGTGTTGAGTGAACTTCGTATAATTATGGAAATCTTTCCGAACTCTTGATCAGTTTTTTGGGGGGGCCTTTTGTCCTCGCGTGGGCATGCACAAAATGCATACCGTCATGACGACCATGTACCTGTCACCAAAGTATGCCGAATCGGTGTAGAGCGTTTGTACGGAGGATACCGTAGTTCAACGCTCCACTCAGTAGAGCTAATTTCTTTGTAATTTCGGCATTGATACTGAAAAAAAAAGAAAAAAATGATGCAACCTGATGCCACTTTAAACTTTTAGTCCCATAAACCATTGTATAGGGCCTAGGCCTATGATAAAATCATAAATGTGACTCAACTGGACTACTTTATTTGATTTTCGGCTCCCGTAGCAACAGGACCATCTGCCGTATTTACATTTATGTGGCACTGTGACTCAATATAAGGAGGTAGCCTAGTCCAGTATTGGCAGTAACTGAGTCACATTTATGGGACTAATGCCACTTCAGCAGTTGTGTAAGCCTATGGAGAGTCAGGAGAATTTTCTAAGTATTTGCTAACAAAATTGGAAATGTTTCTCAGTCCTCCCAGATTCATGTCTTATCATCATTTTTGCAATGAATGACCTTCACTGAGATATGAAGAAAAAGTGGCGTCAGGTTGCAACATTTTTCAAAAAAAAAGTTCTGCTTCCGGTTTCCCTAGGGCCTACCATTTGAATCTCCATGAAGTACAAAAGTGACTGATAAATAGGAATAAAGGAAAGGACAGGGTGAGAGTAGAGGAGGGAAAGTGGAGGAAATAACCATAAAGGATGTAATCTAGGGCTTGAAAATTAATTGGAAAAAGTGGTAGCAATAGTGCCATCAGTGTCCATGGTGGTCTTGCTGCTGTGTACATCAGTTTCAAACCAGCCAACGGTAAGCTTGGTGGTCGAGTGGTAAGACATCTGCACTAGAAAGCAGGAGGTTGTGGGTTCGAGTCCCATCCAAGTGATTTTTTTCCAACTTTCACTTTGAAGGTAACACACTGAGTATGTATACTCCTGTTTACTCAGTGTGCTACGTCATTTACGGATCCGTTACATGGTACCCTCTGCAGACAAGTGCACAATAGGGAACAAAAGATTGTATACATGTACATGTACATCTCCACGAGGCAATTTCTATAGGTGGATACGTCTCCACAAGGTATCACAAAATAGATAATGGATTTACTTATGAACTAGGAATTTCCAAGGTGTGTTGATGTGTCACAAATTGAATTAATATGTAATGCGCCTATCAATTGTTTCCCCCCCCCGGGCTGCCCCACCAAAGACGTGGGGATTGTCACTTTTGAAGTGACAAAATCCCCATCCCTCAGGCAAAATTTAAGTGACAATCCCCGACCATACCCCGACGTACATACATGTACGTGGGGCGCACTAGTGATTGCCTTTCCATGCAGTACGCCAATGTTAACAATGTAATTTGAGTGACCAAAATCCCCACCCTGGGGCATGAAAAATGTGACCAAATCCCGACATTGGACATGGGGCAGCGTGGGGGAGGGGGAAGCATTGATAGGCACATAAGGGTTATTAACCCTAACGAACATGTACCTGAATCCATCAAATTCCACACCCCTGTTTTGGAGGATTTTGGCAGATTCAGGATACCGCCACATTGAAAAAGTTTGGGGATTTTGATGGATTCAGGACATGAAGCCCAGTGGTACTGCAGGATTTTGATGGATTCAGGATACTTCCATATTGAACAGTTAGGGGACTTTGATGGATTCAGGATCTCAACAGATTTACTCCCGGCTAACTGGTGGATTCTGATGGACTCACCTGGCCACCACCATTTTTGTGCATGGCAAAATTGATGGATTTTGGCGGATTCAGGATATTTTCGTGTAAAAAAGCCCAAGGGGTTAGGGTTAAGGCCAAATTTCAGCCCAGAAAATTCATTCTGGTTAAAATAGGAGCATTTTTAAAGTACAATTTCAAACTCAAAAAGACCGGAACGTCGAGTTTATACTTCTGGTTCTTTTTTCAAAACCATTCTCTTAGTTGAGAAATTATTCCCACGTGGTTTTTCCGCAAACCTTTCATTATTTGGTATCTCCACCATGCAAAGCCTCAAATCTTACCAACTCAAAAACTTTAGACAATGAGAACAAAGAAATGACTCCACAAGGATACAAATTTCAGTATGTGTGTGTTTATACGGTGGTGAAGGGCAAAACCTAATATTAATTAGAAGAATGTTGCCTGACGTTGCAGACTTAAGAATTGACAAAATTTTTTACAAAAGTAAGAATTACAAAAAAGGAGGTGTCCTCAACCACACAGCCCCTGTGTTTGTATGGCCGACCGCGCCGCGCACCCGACAACATGAGGTCATATACTGTACAATGCATAACCTTGCCCAAGCACGCCCGCATAAATGCATGCATTAACAATGTGCAAACCAGTCCGCCATTTTGAAATCCCACGGAGGAACATTTAAATGAAAAATGGGTGCAGTATTTGTGACAAAATGCGGGCAATACATGTAGATGGTAATTGGAACTTTCATATATATCATGACGTTTAAAGGCATTTATCTCATGAGTGTTGAGTCTCTGCGTATAATGTTCATCTAAGTTGAATATTTGAGTGAAATTAACTCCCTGTTTTCTTCATAGGCCTACGCTTCTTCCACACCGATGTCAGTGAACATCCCGTTCAACGTGCAGATTGGTCATATTCATTTGTGCATGAGATCAGGCTTGAAAAACTGGACAGTAGGTAATTATTCATAAAAATTTAGTAGCAAATGATTTTTGAAACTTTACTTTATAAAGATTGACCAACAGGTAATTTTTGATACATGACCATACATTGTACATGTAGGGCCTACATACTGTGCATTACAATTACATTGCTTAGAGTTTTCTTCAATTTCAGTGGGGCTTTGCATCGGAACCGGGTACCTGGGCACCCGACCGTTAATGTTAGGACCTGGTTCCAGATTATGGAATCATTAAGTACCTGTTACCAACTTTGCAAATTACTTACACATGTAGTAGCTTCTCAGTCAATGAAAAAGAAATATTTCGAACGTCAGTGGGAAAATTTCAAAATGAAAAATAAAATTGCATTTTTCACTGTACCTAAAGAGCTCACTGTATACAACCCATCTAGCCGTATTGCCGCACCAATGTGGTAGTATGCGGACGTTTATGAACAATCAGAACAGCAACTTCTTAGATTTGAATTTTTGGTTCGGTTTTCTTAAACGGGTACGGGGTTTCTGTATTACCCGTAAACGCACACCCCTACAGTTTAGTCGGTAAATGAAATTTGATTAAAGAAAATTTAGATGGAAACATGCTGGCTCTTTTTCCCTTTTTAGGAGGGGACTACATGTGTACGGATACAATATTTTCACTTTTTGAGAGTCTTGCTGGCATCCCAAAAATGTTATTGCAAACTACAGCTATAGCAGACATCCTTTTGTGGACTCATCCATGTTCATTTGGTGACTCTGTGCTGTAGAATTTTTCAGTGGTTGAAAAGTCTTTTCAGTGGTCATTTCTGACATTCTTCAATGAAAAGTGGAAAAAGCAAATACCATGTGACTCGCTGTCAGCCAATCAAGATACAGAGTCTGTGAGTTAGGTGCTATCCAAGCTTTACAGAGTGTTAATTTCTTTTGTACTTTGTCATTTCAGACTGATTCCCGGGCGACAAATCTGAGGAGCTTCCTGTTTGCATGTCTACTGGTCATTTTTACATGTGCATGTCACAGGCTGTCAATGAGGACTGAAGGTAATTATCGATAGGAATGTTGGCATGATGACAGAGAACACTATTAACCCTAACCCACCTCACTCCTCCAAAATCCTCCTGGCGGTTTTGGAGGATTCTAGAGGATTGAGGATGAATGGTGATTGAATCAAATGGGGATTTTGGAGGATTGAGGATGAATGGTGAATGAAGCACAAGAGGATTTTGGAGGATTGAGGATGAATGCATTTTGAGGCAGGACTGTCTGATGATTTTGAAGGATTTGGTGTTGGTTATCCTTCATTTAAACACGAGTGCAAAGTTTTGGGATGAGGAGGATTTTGGAGGATTGAGGATGAATGCATTTTGAGGCAGGACTGTCTGACAATTTTGAAAAATTTAGGCGGAGTTCAAAAATTTTGGAGGATTTTGGAGGATTGAGGATGGTTGTAAGCAACAAGGGCCTAGGGGGTTAGGGTTAACCCTAACTAACCCCCCTTGGGTATTTTTACTGGAAAGTATCCTGAATCCGCCAAAATCCATCAATTTTGCCATGCAATAAAAAGTTGGTTGGCAGTGAGTCCGTCAGAATGCACCAGTTAACCGGGAGTAAATCTGTTGAGATTCTGAATCCATCAAAATCCTGCAGTACCGCTAGGCTTACGTTCTGTCCTGAATCTATCAAAATCCCCCAACTTTTCAATATTATGGAGGTATCCTGATTCCGCCAAAATCCTCCTAAAACAGGCGTGTGGATTTTGATGGATGCAGGCACGTTAGGGTTAATCCGTGAATTATTTAACCAGTTTGTGTCAGATAACATGTTTACACGATCAGGCTGATTTTATACTAACGTGTCTCGTGGGTTAAAATGTCAAGCGTGCCTTGACTTGCCTCTGGATGACGTCTAAACGCACTAATCCGCCTTTCGTTTGTACACAAACACAAAGTCTGAGAATTCTGAATGGTGTGTCAACATTGAACAAGGCGGGTGTACATAGCCTAATGTTCTACAATTTACACTCCCCAAAGTGTTGAAAAAATGAGGTTGCGGTAAGAAATATTGTACAAATACTGTTGAAATATTTGTGAGGTTTGGCTGTATATCTGAAGTTGGCTGCTATGTTTTGCCTTTTACAATGTTTCGGAAGTTTCTTTACAACTGAGGGCGCTGTTGCTGTGATGTTATTCAAGGCACACTTCATAAATAAACTCAATAATTAAATTCAAGCATCCTGTTTATTTCTTGCTCAATTTTTTTTCCAGTCTGACATCTGAGAAATCTCCAGTGTGCAGATCCACGAGTGATACATGTGCATGTAATTCAGCTGTCAGGTAAACAGAAGGTAATTATTCATATTTTATTTGCACAATGTTCTTAACTTCAGCTGTTTTGAAAAGGACCAGACTTGGTATACTAAATGCAGGTGCTACTTGATTCTTTTGGCTCTTGCACCAATATGCAAAGTGTTGCAAGGTAATTGTTTTATTTGGGGGTGGGGTGGGGGGGGGGGGGAAGGGGTAAACATTTTGTGAACAGGGCACTCGCACATCCTTGCTGAAGTGGGCACTTGGCCTCCATAAAATCAAAGGTTGTTGGGGGGGGGGGGGACTGGTTCCATTTTCCATTGGCGAGGCTGTTCAAGCTAGACGATCATGCACACTATCCAACAATATATGGCGCTTTTCTGGGCATGCTGTTGCGCAAAATTCCAAAAAGGGCACTTGTACAAGGCCGCTGGTACAAAAAGAGCACCTGTTATACCATCTTCTCATTCCTCCTCCCACTCTTACCATACTCCCGACCCACGCCTCTGATATTTCATTTTATTTTTATTTTGCTGGATTAAAAATCAGACAAAAATGAAAAGTTTTCCATGAGAATGTTGGCGGGATGACTGAGAACACTTTTAATCAGTGGAAAACCAGTTTGTGTCAGATGACGTGATAACACGATCTGGTTGTTTTTTATATTTACACACGTCTGACGGGTTAAAATGTCAAGCGTGCCTCAACTCGCCTCCGGATGACGTCTAATCTTCCATTCGTTTGTTCACAAACACAAAGTCTGAGAATTTGGTGGAGGGGTACCGTATGTTGACATTGAACAAAGCCGCTGTGTACGGCCTAATGTTCTACAATTTATGCTCTGTGGACACACCCCGGAGTGTTGAAAAAAATGAGGTTGCGGTAAGAAATATTGTACAAATACTGTTGAAATGACTCTTGCAAATTAGTATTTGTGGGGTTTGGCTGTATATCAGAAGTTGGCTGCTATATTTTGCCTTTCAATCTTTCGGAAGTTTCCCTTCAATTGAGGGGGCTGATGCTGTGATGTCATTCAAGGCACATTTAATAGATAAACTCTATAAATACACTCAAGCATCCCCTTTATTTCTTGCTCAATTTTTTTTCCAGACTGACATCTGAGAAATCTCCAGTGTGCAAATCCACGAGTGATACATGTGCATGTAATTCAGCTGTCAGGAAAAACAGAAGGTAATTATTCATATTTTATTTGCATAATGTTCTCAACCTCAGCTGCTTTGAAAAGGACCGTAATCATTGTAGGCCTATTCTTAAAATACAAATGCAGACTACTTGATTCTTTTAGCTCTTGCGCCAATATGCAAAGCGTTTCAAGGCAATTTTTTATTTGGGGGTGGGGGTGGAGGGGTAAACACTTTCTGAACAGGGCACTCGCACATCCTTCCTGAATTGGGCACTTGGCCTCTATAAAATCAAAAGGTGTTGGGGGGGTCCCGGTTCCATCTTCCATTGGTGGCGCTATTCAAGCTAGGTGATCATGCACACTATCAGACAATATACGTCGCTTTACAGGGCGGCACAATTGCATACAGTTGCGCAACATTCTAAAATGGGCACTTGTACAAGGCCACCGGTACAAAACGGGCACTTGTTTTACCATCTTCTCCCCACCCCTCCTCCCCACTTACCGTACCCCCGACCCCTGCCTCTGATATTTTATTTCATTTATCATTTCGCAGGGGTATGAAAAAACAGACATACAATTATAAACAGTAAAGTACAATTATGGATATTAGAATGACCAATATACAAGAAAATTACACCCCTGCAGGATCTCTAAAAAAACAAACATGTTCTTTGCTTTGCTAGGGCCAATGATTTTCCGTTTCAGAAAAGTGCAAATTCCGTTTTCAAAAATCCTAAATTCCGTTTCAGGCTGAAAAATTCCGTTTCACATTTATTCAATACAAAAATTGGCATTTTACATGTATATACATTATACCATGTACACAGAAAATAATTCCAAGACGATAATGAAATAGTCGTTTGGTTGGAGCGCGGGAAAATTGCCCCCAAAAAGATTGCTATTTTATCAACGGCCGATCAATGTACAGACGTAGTATTATAACTTCGCACGCAGCCACTGCCACACACGCAAGAAACATGCAATAGCCGCACAGGCCAATCCCATGATGTCACACACATCAGCTGGCCGAGGCGAAATTCATGTCCGCCATTTTGTTTTCGGACTAACATAAGCGGCAAAATGGGAAAGTTTATGGTAGATTTTTTTACCTAAGCACGACATGCATTTCAATAGAGCCAAAGTTAGATGTTACACGAATGGTTGATTGATTGCACAGAGAAAAATAAACCTGCCGATGGAGCAAAAGGGACCCGCGAGAGCGTGTCGTGAGTGTGATGATTTTCACTCGTGCGCTGGCCGACAGCTACGACTTGCATCGGGACTGTCACTCCCATGACTACGCATACTACGGTAATGATCTCGTAACATTTATTGCTCTGATCTTGAACGTTTTTGTCCCACTAAAAGCGTGATATAAACACCGCTCATTTGTTATATGGCTCATCTGTTCATCAATCATCAACAATTTGTTTTGTATTCGATCAATTTTACGAAATTATGGTGTTTTTATGAATAAAATTGCAGAAGTTATTTTGTTCAGATTCAAATTCCGTTTTCCGTTTCGAGGAGCAGATTCCGCGAATTCCATCCGTTTTCCACGATCGCGAAAAATCATTGGCCCTAGACTCGGGCCTGGAGTTCTAAAGCAAAGCGTGCATTGGAAGCAGTGTGATTTATGGATTTTGGAAGACTTGGTCAATTTCTCAGTAAAAAGCAGTAGAGAGGTCGTGTTAAAATGAGTTGCCTTAGTTTCATATTGAGCAAGCTTAAAAGTCAGCATTAAGAAAACCAGCCATGTCTTTTTTCACAGTGGTTGTTCGAGTGAAGGGTGACTTAGCCAAGATTTCTCAGCATTCTCTTGAAGGTGTAAATGCTGTGGATGTTTGTGTCACCTCCATCAGGATCGTACGTGCAGCTGCCAGGTAAATCCCGCACACCGCCTGAGTGCATGCGTTTGTTTATGGTGCAAATCAAGGACACACACGTGCAACATCATCAGTGAATCGAGAACAGGAACCAAATCGAGGACAACCTCAATAAGAAAACGTGTGCAAAACTAATGAGAACTGTTGTGAAAAGTAACTACAAACAAAGGAAAAAAGGGAAGAGGAACAAAAGAAAATCCCTGATTTACACCATAAACAGACGTTTGCGTGTACATGTACATGGAGGTGTCATTCTTAATGGTGTACCGTACTGTGATTTAAAAAATTAATATGTTACAGACTATTAAGAAGTTTGAAATCACCAACTTTGTTCAAAAACACACCTTCCTGTACAGGGTGTTTAAAATAAAAAGCAAACCTGACTTCAAAGGATGAGTATGGACAGATGATATGTTTACTGGCTATAAAACTGGTATCACTTGAAAGCGTTATCTCTGTGCTCTTCAATTATACAGTGTTTAGGTTTCTGAGTCGTGCATCACTGAGCATCATTGTCCTGAAAATAGGATGCAAAAATGCAGTTGGTTCACTTTCATAAAAAAAACCACTGGGAACGGTGTGCCTATTATTACGAAAATGTCTGTGAAATGGCTTGAATGTTAATCCTCGGGAAAATGGCACATTGTTTTGAATGTGGCTTGGTCAAATCGAGAAATTTATGACAAACAATAAAATCCAGTTTTGAAACCAACCCCATTTGTGTTTTGGTTTCTTTTTATGCATTCGTGTCTTCTTCTTGAGTACTTATTATCATGCACACAATGCCTATTGTGTTTGACATGAAAGTGAACCAACTGCAATTTTGCATCAAAATCTCTTGACAATGGCGCTCAGTGATGCATGACCCTGGAAATGTAAACAAAGTATCATTGAAAAGCATGGAGATTACGTTTTCAGACGATACCAGTTTTATAGCCAGTTAACATTTAGTCTGTCCATATTGGTTTTTCAAAGTTGGGTTTCCTTTTTATTGCAACACCCTGTGGTTACCCAAATTTCCATTCAGAGAAAATTCAGCTGAATACCATCCTCTCTCTTACTGTACAAGCAGTAAGCATTTGTGATATTTTGCTGAAAGAGCTGCAAACAGTAGTTATCCTTCGATTCAATACTACAGTATTATATTTGTCCACAGTGGTTTCAGTAAATTTGAATCACACGGACTGTTTAATGTGCAAGACCCCGTTTGAAAATGAGGAAAATGGCAATGACAGGTACAGCTTGAAAGTTTGTGGCTTATCCCCTGCGCAGTTTGAGGGGCAGGATGGGTTTCTTTGTCACTCATGCACATCAAAGCATGTACAACAAACGACAAGTACATGTAGCAGAAGTGCACGTTAAAAGAAGAGACCATATAGCTGCCCCTCAATAGACGAAACATATAGACAACTAAAATATACGTGGTCAAACGAGTGTCTGATGTGCGAATCCCCATTTGTAAGAAAAGGAAAGGGGTTTTATAAATCGGTTACTCACATTACGAAAATGTAATGTGATTAACCCATTTTGTGCATCTTGTTTATAACACATTTTTCTGGATGTCATCTTTGGTGCTTTGGTAGGTCTAGGTCTACTCTATCTACCATGGAGACGTACAAAATTGGTTATGTTACGAAAATGTAACGTGAAAATGTAACTGTGTTCCCCTCCCCCCCCCCCCTTCTACTGAAGGCCTTTCTTTAACTGATGCTGTTTATGCATGCAATGCATAGATCTGTAAAGATTCAATTTTGCTTTGTCTTAAATTCATATCAGATACTTTCAAAAACAATTAAGAAAAACCTCCAAATGTTATGGCTTCTTTTGCAGTGGTGGTTTAAGCATTCGTGTACCTCGACGAGTCAAGATTTTGCAGCATTCTCCTCAGGTTTGAATCGCTCCATCAGAATTGTAGCCTACTGCCAGATGCACTTTGCATACTGACTGAAAAAAAGTTTACTAAATTGATGAATGGTGCACTGTAGCAAGTTAATATTGTAATTTGAAGTTACTATGCTCGTATTGAAAGTTTGAAATAACCGACTATAGCCCAAAAGAAGCCTTCCTGAAGACACCATCTCCTCAGTTCTGTTTCGTAAAGATAGCAAATAGTACAGAAAAAAAGGTTATGTTTTTTTAAATCAGGTGTAAAGTTATACAGCCCTGCTGAATAATTTTGAGTCAACTGTATTTGTTTATTTATCCACTGGCATCGGTAAACATGAATAATACGGATTGTTTGATGTGCAAAACCCCATTTGTAAATGATGAAAAGGACAGTGGCAGGTACAGCTTGCAAGACTGTGGCTTATCCCCGGCGCAGTTTGAGGGGCAGGATGGGTTTCTTTGCCACTCATGCAAATCAAAGCAAATGCAACAAACGAGAAGAGCTTCAAATAAGAGATCCAGCAGCTGTCTTTTGGAACATCCTGAGTGTTTAATGTGCCAAACCCCATTTATAAAAGGCCGTAAAGGGTACAGCAGGGTCAGCTTAAAGGCTTTGGGGATTTCCCCTGAGCAGTTTGGAGGGCAGGATGGATTCATTTGTTACAAGTGTCATCCACGTGCCTTGCAACCACGAGCGGCACAAGCCAAACGTAAGAAGCACGAAATGTATCGGCCATCGCCTGAAAGGAGATCACGGCAACATAAATGTGAGAGAGGGGGAAGGTCATTCTCTCCAAACTGGCAAAACACATGTGGGCGTACCTATCGTAAGAAATTGAAAGAAGTGATGTTATCAGCTATAGACAACAGCAAATATGAGGGAATTTTTAGAGAGCTGTTTCAAAGTAAAACTGCCTCAAAGGGTTCTCATCGACCTTTAAAAAAGGTAGTCCAAAAAGAAATCAAGGCTTATCGCAACTCCCTCTTCGCTCTCCCTGTTACTGCTGACCATGTTGCCAACTTCAATTGGGACGAAGTTGTTGATGAAGCTTCTTCCCGCATGCCAATTCTTGTCAATGTCCTTAAAGCTGCCCTCCCAGATCCATCCAAGCAGATGAAAGGAAGGGCGTTCTGTGGTCATCTGAGGCGATCAACACAGGAGGAGTATTGTATTCGTAACCAGCGCCTGGGCTTCATATTGGCAGTTATTTTGTATTCACAAAAGCCAAGCAACTGTAATTTCGTTCAAGGCTGTATATCTCTGCAACTATGGAAACATGGATGCAGCCAAAAAGTTGTGGACTGTTTGAATGCTCTTGGTGTATGTAAGGGAAAAGGTGCAACTGCCCGACAGCAGTCCAATCTGACGATAAACCCAGCACAAAAACAGAAACAGTGGCAGCAGGCACTAAGTAAACAACTCGAGTCAAGTGCCACAGCTGTGGGGGATAGGGAGACACGTGAGACATCCTTATCTAATGAAGTGGAGGCAGGTGTTTTGAATGAAACACATTCACCTTGTGCAGGTGACGTGGATGATGATGCTTCTGATATGAGTGTTTCTGCTGACAACAACTCTGATAGTGATGCTGAGCCCTCTCAAGTTGTAGAATGTGTTTCAGCTGCAGCAAACGTAGATTTGCCAAGTACATCAAGCAGTAAACATGATTCTTTCATGGCGCACACATCCCAGGAAAAAAAGGATCAGGCCCCTAAATTAAAGCACATGCCCCCATGGCAGCCTCCATGGCACATCTCACTCAAACTTGAAGAACCTGAACGTGGGTATACCTTAGTGTGTGACAATGTTTTGATGCAGTCACCTAAACTTACCAACGAGTTAAAGTTGCAGGCCTCGATATTTGCTGTCAGGAATAGAGTTGGATTTGACCAACAGATGGATTACACTATGAAACATGCTGAAGATATTCCCCTTTCATGCTTTCTTCCAACTTTCTCTGATTGGAGAAATTTGAAGCAGAGGGTGTGCCGAATTTTGGAGCTCATTTTGAAAGATCATTTGCCATTTTTGAAGGGAGTTGAAAGTTCTGCTCCTAAGCGGCACCAGCACAGTGATGCTTTGAGTAAAGAAAGTGAAATTGTCAGTTTAGGTGTGATAGATGAAAACCCCTTCAGCACACCAGGCTCCGTCTGTATACTTGAGTCACTTCATCAGTTTGTTCCATCGTACGGTGATGAGAACTTGTACCAAATTGTATGCTTTGGGGATGGGCTCTCTGTGGAGAAAATGGTGGATGCCAAATGTGCAAAAGCTGGTGGGGCTTCCGCATCAGATAGGTTGGAGGGACTAGTGCAGTGCCCGCAAGACTTTCATCGAAGAGGTCTTTTGCTCCAAGACACAATGGATAGATTCTTCAAAGAGACAAGTGTAAAAGACCGGGGGACGCTCTTTCAGTTGAAACAGGCGTTTGGTCATCAATCTGTCAAAGGGAACGTCATGGCAAACTTCAATCATGTGGAAGATCTTATTGAGTTCTGTACACGTGCATTCAGCATAATGCTAGCACTCAAGCTTGCCCAACTACCAGATATCTCCACAAGGCCTGAAAACTGTCCATCTTCAGGAAGCACCACTTCTGAAAGGATATGGCTCACTAAATTCATCTGGGAAATGATAGATTTCATTTGGCCCGAAATTCCGAGTAAAGACATACACAAAGCATGTGAGCAACAAGAAGCAGGTGCTCATGCGCTTGGTTTTGATGGCCATTATGGTGATGTGGAAAATGCCACCAATGATGATGCCTGTAAGTGTGGTGAATCAACGGGAGAAGGAATGATCAGATGCTTCAACAATGAATGTGGTTGGTTTCATTACTCTTGTGCAAATGTTGATGGTCCTGTGAAAGGGGATTGGTGGTGCTCAGCAGAGTGCCGGGCCTCCAAGTCCTACAGGTATTGTAACTGCCATAGAAAGACAGGAAAGGAACGCAAAATGATCCAGTGTGAGTTGCAAAGTCATTGTTCTTCCAATGAGTGGTACCATCCTGAGTGCATACATGTAGGAGGGGCTAAAGATTTACCAGATGAGTGGTATTGTTCTCCTGAATGTACACAACGAGCATTAGACAGATGTGCAAGTGATGGGGTCCTGGAATATTCCAGAGCCTTGTTGTACGAGGGTCTTTGCCATCTAGCCTTCCGTGATGCAGTACGTGAGGGTGATGGACCAGCCATCCTCAGCCACTGGAAAATCAACACCCTGCAGTTTTGGAATAACAGGCATCTCAAATATGTTGATTTGGCACACAACATGTTGGCAGGGGTCAGTGGATTTTATCCTGCCAGAGTTGCACATGACATGACCTGGAACAGAGTGGCAAATGTAAAAGGTCAGGCAGATTGCAATATTGGTCTGGACCTGGTGAAAGAAATCCCAACTGCAGTCTACCGTGAGATGTTGTCTGACGTGCAAGGTGTGTATCCAAAGGATCCAAAAGACCAGCGTAGGAAACTGAGTGATACGTTGTGTGGTCATCTGGATGACTTCTTTTTGAAATCCAAATCAGGAATCCAGGATGAGCCATCTGAGCAGAAGGGTCAGAAATTTGATCAGGACATCCAATGCTTTGCAGCTTCATACATGGATGATGGCCTCTTTGATTTCGTTCCAGGCAGACATCACAAGTCCTTTCCATTTTTCAAGCACTCGTTGAGTGTGAAATCCCCAGAAACATTGGGTGCAAAGCTCATACAACTCAGTCAATGCATGGACATGAGTAGAAACTCTGTGCAGTAATGAATATGGGGGCATTATGATTAGGATGTGTGGTACCAATGAGAAAATTAGTGGAAGATATAGACACATAAATTTACCATATGCGTTTCCTTTTACTAATTGTGTACCTACATGTACATCTCAGATTTGACTGAAAGTAGGAAAGAAACTGTTGTGACGGGTATTTGACTAGTTCATGGGTCACACATGTGGATTGTATGCCTACATATGAATAAAGTTTTTATCCCAGTTGGTAACATACACATAACTTTCACTTTGCAATTCTGATCAGTGATTACCGATTCCAACATTGGTCAGTGTATAAGTTTAATGGAAGACATAATTTTGTGTAAACCCTCTTATTTGCTACCTTGATATAAGAGAATGTTCACCATTATTTGGGGGATCGTACCAATATGTGTTGGTGTGAATTCAACTACCGGTATTTGCATGTCATGTGATTGCAAGAAGCACTCAAAAGGCAAACTTGCCAATGAAATTATAATGACAATAATAAGTTGGTTTTGAAAGGATGCCAGGAGGAAAACAGTCAAGTTTGGAGCAGCAGTCATGATATTGTGAGCTGTAATACTTTGCATACATGTCATAAACACAAATAAGTAGGTTTCTGAATGCAGACCATTATGGGAAGATCTCAATTTTTGGTGTCTTCTCTTCACAGTGGTCCTTTACAGTGACGGTGACAAATCAAGAGTGTGCAGAAGAATCTACAAGTTGAGCTGTGGCTGGTCGCACCTTCTCCATCAGTGTCAGATAATGTAGCTGTCAGTTACATGTACAGCCAGAATAGTACCTCAATATGTGAACAAACTGGTACTCGAGACTCTTCAGTTGCAATATGAGTCAGACAGAAGTCCCCACTCTACGTATAGAATCCGAAGGGTAAACTTTCCAACAGATACATTCAACCTATACCTTCCTTTTGTTCATTGTGCATGAAACAAGTGATTTGTGGTTTATTTTTATTTTTTAAACAATGTGTTCTACATGTAGTTCTGCGGCAGTACTAGGGTGAAATAATACACTGTTACTTCACATATTTGTAGTCAACTGTTTTATAGATTACTCCACAATGGCTTCCTCAGGAAATACAAACACTCCTGAGTGTTTGATGTGCAAGTCCCCAGTTGAAAACATGGATAACAGCTGGAGGAGGTACAGCTTCAAGCTCTCAGGCCCTTCCCTTGAACAGTTTGAAGGGCAGGATGGATTCCTTTGTTCTTCATGTAAATCAAAGCATCTGCAACAAACTGCCAGTCAAACACAAACTGGTCAAGTGAAAAAGAGACCTAGCTTCTCTTTTTACTCAAAACAAAATGCACATAAAAAGCCTAAGTATAGTGTGCCACATGTGTCTTCATCACATTCGAAAGTGAAAACCCGTCAGAATAGGACCTCTTTCAATTGTAAATTGGTAGAGTATGTTTCAAAGGCAATCCAGGAAAGTCGATACGCTCGAGCTATCAGGGCCATTCTTCATCATAACAAACAATCAAAGAAAGGATTCTGTACGGTTGCCAGCACAGCTGTCCGAAAAGAAATCAGCAGCTGTGCCCTTAAAACACTGCAATGGTCTGTTACCGCTGGAAATATCGCAACGTTCAAATGGGACAAACTTGTTGAGGAGGCTGCTTCACACATGCCAATTCTTGTAAATGTTCTGAAAGGAGCTCTTCATCGTCACCAGGTGAGGCTCTCAACACGACGAAACAAGTGCATGCCTGGCCAGCGCCTGGGCTTTATCTTGTCGTTGATTTTGTATTCAAATCGGCCGATGAAATACAGTTTCATTCAAAGCTGTATGTCTGTGAAGCTGAAGAGACATGAATGTATAACTAGTATTTTTGACTGCTTGCATGCTCTTGGTGTATGCCAAACTCGAACATACACACCCTTGTCAACAGATATAGCAGGGACAGACTACACTAAAATGCAAAAACAGTGGCAGCTCAATCTAAGTCAGCAGCTTGAGTCAAGTGCCACAGTTGCGGCAGATAGTGAGACCCAAAGAATATCACCTTGTGGTGAAGACCAAGCAAATGAAACACATTCACTTGTGGCTGACATGGATGATGATGCTTCTTCTGATATGAGTGTTACTGCTGACGACAACTCTGATAATGATGCCGCAACCTCTTCTGTTGCAAAATCTGCTTCAGCTGCAGCAAACGTAGATGATTTGCCAAGTACATCAAGCAAACATGATTCAAGCAGTAAGGACACATCACAGGAAAGAAAAGATCAGGCACCTGAAGTAAAGCAAATGCTTCCCGCAATGCATGATTCACAAAAATTTGAATACCTGGACCCAGGGTATATCATAGTGTGCGACAGTGTGTTGATGCAGCTAGCTAAACGGAGACCTTTCAAAGAGTACCAGTTACAGGCTTCAACCTTTGCTGCAAGGAATAGAGTTGGATTTGACCTATCGTCGGATTACACAATGAAACGCGCAGAAGAAATTCCGCTTTCCTGTTTTCTTCCAACTTCCGATGACTGGGAAGGATTGAAGCAGAGAATGTGCTTAATTTTGGAGCGCATTTTGAAAGATCATTTGCCGTTTTTGAAAGGAGTGGAATGTTCTGTTCCTGAGCAAAACCAGCACAGTGATGCCTTGAGTGAGAGAAGTGAAATTGCCAGCTTAGGCGTGATAGATGAAAACCCCTACAGCACATCAGGCTCAGTCCGTATTCTTGAGTCACTTCATCAGTTTGTTCCATCGTATGGTGATGAGACTTTGTACCCAATTGTATGCTTTGGGGACTTGCTCTCCTTGGTGAAAATGTTTGATGCCAAATGTTCAAAAGCTAGTGGGGCTTCTGCAGCAGAAAGGTTGGAGGGACTAGTGCAGTGCCCGCAAGACTTTCATCGAAGAGGAGTTTTACTCCAAGACACAATGGATAGATTCTGTAAAGAGGAAAGTGCTAAAGAGACGGGTACACTTTGCCAGATTAAAGATGACTTTATTCATCGTTCTGTAAAGAAGAAGGTCACTGAAAATTTCAGTGATGCCGAAAATCTTCTGAATTTCTGTACACATGCTCTCAGCACTATGCTAGCACTCAATCTTGCAAAGTTAAAAGGAACCACCAAAACTCCTGCAGATTTTCCAACTTCAGGAAGAGCCTCCCAGAAAAAGAAATGGCTTACTGAATTCACCGAAGAAATGGTAGATTTCTTATGGCCAAGACTTCCAAGTGATTGCAGCCTAGACAAAGTATGTAAGCAAAACAAGACACAGGTTTGTCTTGACAAGAAAGACTTTGGCGATATTCTTGATGATATGGTAAAAGGTACCAATGGCTGCAAATGTGGCGAGTCCAGTGGAGAAGGAATGATCCGATGTTTAAACAGGAAATGTGGTTGGTTCCACTACTCTTGTGTAAATGTTGATGGTCCCGTGGAAGGTGATTGGTGGTGTTCAGCAGAGTGCCAGGCTTCCAAGTCCTTCGTATATTGTAAATGCCATAAAAAGACAGGGAAGGAAGACAATATGATTCAGTGTGAGTTGCAAAGCCATTGTACTTCCAATGAGTGGTACCATGCAGAGTGCATAGGAGGGACTAAAGATTTACCAGATAAGTGGTATTGTTCTCTTGCATGTAAACAAATTGGCTTTAACCAATCCAAAAGTGACGGGGTCCAGGAATATTCCAGAGCCTTGTTATATGAAGGTCTTTGCCATCTAGCCTTCCGTGATGCAGTACGTGAGGGTGATGGACCAGCCATCCTCAGCCACTGGAGGATCAACACCCTACAGTTTTGGAATAGCAAACATCTCAAATATTTCATCTTGGCTCATAACATGCTGGCAGGAGTCAACGGGTTCTATCCCGCCCGAGTTGCACATGACATGACCTGGAACAGAGTGGCAAATTTAACCGGTCAGGCAGATGGCAATATTGGTCTGGATCTTGTTAAGGAAATCCCAACTCATGAGTATTGGGAAATGGTGTCCAGAACACAAGATGGGTATCCAGAGAAAGAGGGGGAACAGCAGGGCAAACTGAGTGATGAATTTGTACGTGATTTGGATGGCATCTTCTTGAAATCTCAGACATCTGGAGCAGCACAATCTGCTCAGGAGAAACTCAAATTTGATCATGATGTCAAGTATTTCGCTTCTGCTTACAAGCATGATGACCTCTTTGATTTTGTCCCAGGTAGACATCACAAGTCCTTCCCTTTTTTCAAGCACACTGTAAATGTGAACTGCCCTGAATTAATGGGGAAAAAGCTCTTGCGACTCAGTCAGTGTATGGACAGTTGGAGGGGTGTTGTGAAGTCTTGAACATGCAATTGTCAAATCAATTCAGTCACCATTGTTAGAGGAAACTGAACAGATAAATGTGGATGGTCTTTCGCAGAGACTTGTGTGTGAGCCATTTATTATTTTATGTCAGTTGTTTGGCCGTTTGAATGTAAGTACATGTACGTGTACCAGTACATCTCTGATTTGACTGAAAGTAGGAAAAAAACTGTTGTGACGGGTATTTGACAAGTCCATGGGTCACACTTGTTGATTTTATTCCATCATATGAATAAAGTTTCTATCCCAGATGGTAATGTACATACATGTATAACTTTAAGTTTGCTAATTTGATCAATGATTACCAATCCCAACATTGGTCAGTGTATAAGTTTGATACATGTAGAAGACATACATTTGTGTAAACCCTCTTCAAGGACAGATACCAGCGACACCGGTAATGGCTACCTTGATAAAAAATGTATACCATTATTTTGAGGATTGTGTGTGTTACTGTGAATTCAACTATTTGCATGTCATGTCCGTGCAAGAAGCAGTTACATAGCAATCTCACCAAGTAAATGACAATAATGAGTTGGTTTTGAAAGGATGCCACGAGGAAAACAGAAAATAAGAGCAGCAGTTGTGATATTCTTTAATATTTTGCATGATACATGTCATAAAACACAATGTAAGCCATGTACAGGGAACACTATGGAAAGATCTCAATTTTTGGTGTCTTCTCTTCACAGTGGTTCTTCCCAGTGAAAGTTAACAAGTCAAGAGTGTGCAGGATAATCTACAAGTTGAGCTGTGACTGGTCACACCATCTCCATCAGTTTCAGATGAAGTAGCTGTCAGTTACAGCCAGAATACTACCTGAATATTTAAGGGAACTGCCTTTCAAGTGTACCGCATACCATTCAGTTGCAAAATGAGTCAGAAAGAAATACCCACTGTACCTATAGGTTCCGAAGGATAAACTTTACACCAGCTACTTTCACCCAATACTAACCATTTGTTCATGCTACTTGAAATAAGTGAGAAGTAGTTTATTTATATTCTAAAACAATTGATTAACCTATTATATGTAGTTCTGCGGAAGTACCAGTGTAGAGTGAAACAATACACTATTGCTTCACATATTTGTAGTCAGTACAGTTTTATCAATTGCGCCACAATGACCTCCTCAGGAAATAAAAACACTCCTGAGTGTTTGATGTGCAAGTCCCCAGTTGAAAAAACGGACAACAGCTGGAGGAGGTACAGCTTGAAGCTCTCAGGCCCTTCCCTTGAACAGTTCGAAGGGCAGGATGGATTCCTTTGTTCTTCATGTAAATCAAAGCATCTGCAACAAACTGCCAGTCAAACACAAATTGGCCGAGCGAAGAAGAGACCTAGCTTCTCTTTCTACTCAACACAAAAAGCTCGTAAAAAGCCTAAGTATAGTGTGCCACATGTATCTTCATCACATTCTAAAGTGAACACCAGTCAGAATACAATCCCTAAGCGTGATGAATTGGTAGAGTATGTTTCAAAGGCAATCAAGGCATGTCAATACGCTCAAGCTATCAAGGCCATTCTTAATTATAGCAAAGGTTCGAGGAAAGCATTCTGTACGGTTGCCAGCAAAGCTGTCCGACGAGAAATGAGCAGGTGTGCACTTAAAATATTGAAATGGTCTCTGAACGCTGGACATATTGCAACCTTCAAATGGGACAAAGCTGTTGAGGAGGCTACTTCGCACATGCCGATTCTTGTAAATGTTCTTCAAGGTGCTCTTTATCGTCACCAGGCAAAGAAATCAACCTTTTGCATGCCTGACCAGCGCCTGGGCTTTATTTTGTCGGTGATTTTGTATTCACATCGGCAGAAATACAATTTCATTCAAAGCTGTATGTCTCTGAAGCTGAAGAGACATGGATGTTCAAATAGTCTTTTTGACTGTTTGCATGCTCTTGGTGTATGCCAAAGTCGAACAATCGTACCCTCGCCAAAAGATATGGTAATGACAGACTACACTGAAAAACAAAAACAGTGGCAGCTCACTCTGAGTCAACAGCTCAAGTCAATTGCCACATCTGTGGCAGACGGTGAGACCCAAAGAACATCCCCTTGTAGTGAAGAGCAAGCAGCTCTTTTGAATGAAACACATTTGTCTGTAGATGACCTGGATGGTGATAAAGGGTCTTCTGATATGAGTGTGTCTGCTGACGACAACTCTGATAGTGATCCTGTGTCCTCTCCTGTTGCAGAATCTGCTTTAGCTGTAGTAAACGTAGATGATTTGGTAAGCACTTCGAGCAGTAAACATTATTCAAGCATTGAGAAAGAAAAGCAAAGAACAGATCAGGCACCTAAGGTAAAGCACATGCCCCCTGCATTGCATAATTCACAAAGATTAAAATACCTGGACCCTGGGTATATCATGGTGTGCGACAGTGTGTTGGTGGAGCTAGCTAGTCCTCGCAGTGGATACAAATTACAGGCTTCAACCTTTGCTGTAAGGAACAGAGTTGGATATGACCAATCGTTGGATTACACAGTAAAACGTGCAGAAGAAATTCCTCTTTCATGTTTTCTTCCAACTTCTGATGACTGGGAAGGTTTGAAGCAGAGAATATGCCAAATTTTGGAGCGCATTTTGAAAGAGCATTTGCCGTTTTTGAAAGAAGTGGAATGTTCTGTTTCTGAGACACACCAGCACAGTGATGCCTTGAGTGAAAGAAGTCAAATCGCCAGCTTAGGCGTGATAGATAAAAACCCCTACAGCACATCAGGCTCAGTCCGTATAGTTGAGTCACTTCATCAGTTTGTTCCATCGTATGGTGATGAGACTTTGTACCCAATTGTATGCTTTGGGGACGGGCTCTCTGTGGTGAAAATGATTGATGCCAAATGTGCAAAAGCTAGTGGGGTTTCTGCAGCAGATAGGTTGGAAGGACTAGTGCAGTGCCCGCAAGACTTTCACCGAAGAGGAGTTTTACTCCAAGACACAATGGATAGATTCTTCAAAGAGGACAGTACTAAAGAGACGGGTACACTTTTCCAGATTTTAGAAGACTTTAGTCAAAGTTCTGTGAAGCAGAAGGTCTCTAAAAACTTCAATGATGTCGAAAATCTTCTGAATTTCTGTACACATGCGCTCAGCACTATGCTAGCACTCAAGCTTGCAAAGTTAGATGGAGCCACCAAGACTCCTGCAGATTTTCCAACTTCAGGGAGAGCCTCCCAGAAAAAGAAATGGCTTACTGAATTCACCGAAGAAATGGTAGATTTCTTATGGCCAACACTTCCAAGTGATTGCAGCCTAGACAAAGTATGTAAGCAAAACAAGACACAGGTTTGTCTTGACAAGAAGGACTTTGGTGATATTCTTGATGATATGGTAAAAGGCACCAATGGCTGCAAATGTGGTGAGTCCAGTGGAGAAGGAATGATCCAATGTTTCAACGGAAAATGTGGTGCATGGTTTCACTACTCTTGTGCAAATGTTGATGGTCCCGTAGAAGGTGATTGGTGGTGTTCAGCAGAGTGCCAGGCTTCCAAGTCCTACATATATTGTAAATGCCATAAAAAGACAGGGGAGGAAGGCAATATGATCCAGTGTGAGATGCAAAGTCATTGTACTTCCAATGAGTGGTACCATGCAGAGTGCATAAGAGGGGCTAAAGATTTACCAGATGAGTGGTATTGTTCTCCTGCATGTAAACGACTTGGCCTAAACCAATCCAAAAGTGACGGGGTCCAGGAATATTCCAAAGCCTTGTTATACGAGGGTCTTTGCCATCTAGCCTTCCGTGATGCAGTACGTGAGGGTGATGGACCAGCCATCCTCAGCCACTGGAGGATCAACACCCTACAGTTTTGGAACAGCAAACATCTCAAATATTTCATCTTGGCTCATAACATGCTGGCAGGAGTCAACGGGTTCTATCCCGCCCGAGTTGCACATGACATGACCTGGAACAGAGTAGCAAATTTAACGGGTCGGGCAGATGGCAATATTGGTCTGGACCTGGTTAAGGAAATCCCAACTGATGAGTATTGGGAAATGGTGTCCAGAACACAAGATGGGCATCCAGAGAAAGGGGAACAACAGGGCAAACTGAGGGAAGAATTTTTACGTAATTTGGAAGGCATCTTCTTGCAATCTCATACATATGAAGCAAAACAAGCTGCTCAGGAGCAACTGAAGTTTGATCACGATGTCAAGTATTTCACTTCTGCATACATGCGCGACGGCCTCTTTGATTTTGTTCCGGGTAGACATCACAAGTCATTCCCATTTTTCAAACACACTGTAGACGTGAATTGCCCTGAATTAATGGGGAAAAAGCTCTTGCTACTCAGTCAGTGTATGGACAGTTGGAGGGGTGTTGCGAAGTCTTGAACATGCAATTGTCAAATCAATTCAGTCACCATTGTTAATGGAAACTTATCAGATACATGTTGACGGTCTTTTGCAGAGACTTGTGTGTGAGCCATTTATTATTTTATGTCAGTTGTTTGGCCGTTTGAGATGTGGATTCTTTGTGATTGAGAGTAGACCACATGTCTATGTATCTGGTTGATTGACATGAGTGATACATGTATCTGGTCAATCACCATTTGTTAGTGCAAGTAATAATAGTGTGAAATAAATCATAATAAACTGTGGTTCTGCCATGTTGGTTCTGTGCTTCAAAATCTAATCGTTGTTCCTACATGACACTTTAAGTTTTCTAATCTGTTCAATGATTACCAATCCCAACATTGGTCAGTGTATAAGTTTGATAGAAGACATTCATTTGTGTAAACCCTCTTCATGTTACCTTGATATAAGAAAATGTATACCATTATTTTGAGGATTGTGTGTGTTGCTGTGAATTCAACTATTTCCATATCATGTATCTACAAGAAGCAGAAACATGGTAAACTCACCAAGTAAATTATAGTGACAATAATGAGTTGGGTTTGAAAGGATACCACGAGGAAAACGGAAAATAAGAGCAGCAGTTGTGATATTCTTAAATATTTTGCATGATACATGTCTTCAAACACAATGCAAGCTATGTACAGGGAACACTATGGAAAGATCTCAATTTTTGGTGTCTTCTCTTCACAGTGGTTCTTTCCAGTGAAAGTTGACAAGTCAAGAGTGTGCAGGAGAATCTGCAAGTTGAGCTGTGACTAGTTGCACCATCTCCATAAGTGTCAGATGATGTAGCTGTCAGTTACAGCCAGAATTGTACCTGAATACTTAAGCGAACTGCTTTTTAACTGTACTCCAGACACGTCAGTTGCAAAATGACTCCGAAAGAAGTTCCCACTCTACATGTACCTTAAGGTTCCAAAGGGTAAACTTTACGACAGCTACTTTCCCTCCATACTTTCCCTTTATTCATAGTACTTGAAACAAGAGTTAAGTAGTTGATTTATATTTTAAAACAATTTATACTACATGTAGTTCTGCGGAAGTTTAAGTGTAGCGTGAAACAATACACTCTTGCTTCACATATTTGTTGTCAGTACAGTTTTATCAATTACTCCACAATGGCCTACTCAGGAAATACAAACACTCCTGGGTGTTTGATGTGCAAGTCCCCAGTTGAAAACATGGACAACAGCTGGAGGGGGTACAGCTTCAAGTTCTCAGGTCCTTCCCTTGAGCAGTTTGAAGGGCAAGATGGATTCCTTTGTTCTTCATGTATAAAACCAAAGCATCTGCAACAAACTGCCAGTCAAAAACAAATTGGGGCAAAGTTGTTGAGTAGGCTGCTTCACACATGCCGATTCTTGTAAATGTTCTTCAAGGTGCTCTTTATCGTCACCAGGCAAAGATACCAACCTTTTGCATGCCTGACCAGCGCCTGGGCTTTATTTTGTCGTTGATTTTGTATTCACATCGGCAGAATAACAATTTCATTCAAAGCTGTGTGTCTTTGAAGCTGAAGAGACATGGATGTTCAAATAGTCTATTTGACAGTTTGCATGCTCTTGGTGTATGCCAAAGTCGAACAGTCACACCCTCGCCAAAAGATATGGTGGGGACAGACTACACCAAAAGACAAAAACAGTGGCAGCTCACTCTGAGTCAACAGCTCAAGTCAATTGCCACAGCTGTGGCAGACGGTGAGACCCAAGGAACATCCCCTTGTAGTGAAGAGCAAGCAGCTCTTTTGAATGAAACACATTCACCTGTAGATGACCTGGATGATGATAATGCGGCTTCGGATATGAGTGTATCTGCTGACGACAACTCCGATAATGATTCTGTGTTCTGTCCTATTGCAGAAGCTCTTGCGACTCAGTCAGTGTACGGACAGTTGGAGGGGTGTTGGGAAGTCTTGAACATGCAATTGTCAAATCAATGCAGTCACCATTGTAATTAGGGGAAACTGAACTTCTACACGTAGAGGGTCTTATGTAGAGACTTGTACGTGTGCCATTTATTATTTTATGTCAATTGTTTGGCCGTTTGAGATGCAGATTCCTCATGACTGAGAGTAGACCACATGTCTACAATCTCGTTTAGTGACATTTGTTAGTGCAAACCATTTGTGCAAACTAAATCCCAATCAACAATGGTTCATCCTTGGTAGTTCTGTGCTTCAAAATCTAATCATTGTTCGTACGTTACACAGAATGCATCAGTGTAAGGATATTAATGTTTCACCCTTGGACCCTTATGTGCCTTGCATTGATAGATTGGTGGTCTATGCATGAACATGTATGTATCGACCGTGAATGTTGTCGCTTGGATTCGTAGGAACTAATTTTCTTTTGTGCCATAACAGTATCTAGGATTATGCCTTTTAGTGCATTTCCCAAATACTGTTCGGCATCTTCCGGTACTACTACTATTCTGAAAACCCTCGTTTTAACTTAGAGACTTACATTCCTTTTGACTTAGAGACTTGTGACGCATGTGTCACTTTGACAAGGTACAAAGTTGATCTACAATGTATTGCTTTGGATATGTTGTCGTTTGGCTGTCTTGGGACAGATTTGGACGTCATGTTTCAGATGAACATTTTCATACCTCAGTCCGGTGTATGATGTACGTGTAGTCTGTGCCTGCAGAAATCTAGATCGATATTGTGTAACAAATTTCTTTGAATATTTGTTTTTGGGGGTCGATAAGATTTGAAGTTGTGTTCTTTTTAATGTGCATTTTTGTTAAGTCCTAGCAGCTACATGTCTGACCTACAGAAATCAAAATATCTCATCAGGACTCCAATGGGTGATGTTACAAAGCAACAAGTTGTCACTGTTCTGGATGTACGTAACCAGCAACATGCCATTGGCAATGTAGTCCTACACAAATGTCGCCAAACTTAAAACATTCGTATGATCTGGAGAAAATAAATGTTTTTATCAGCCTTACAAAGGGAGTCGGGTTGGCACAGTGTACTTCAACTGCAACCTGTTTAGAACTATCCCACTCAAGCTGATTTATTTTTCCTTTAAGCCAGAATTGTTTTGCCTGGCCAAGCTCTGTGGGAACTCATTCAAGACTTTTCTTCCAGCTCTGACACTGAACTAGTCTTGGTTGTAAAACTTTCTTTCCAGAATCTGTTGTAGAACCTGTGGTTTCTTGTCTTGACCAGAACGATCAGTAAAAACGTGGTTTTACCTGAAATTAAACCACATGTTTTTACATGCGCCAGTGTTCTGAGTTACATATAAGCCAATCGTTTTCAATCCTCCAGCTTGATATCTAGGCAGAGTCTCTACTACCGCTAGGTTAGCTATCCCAGTCACTTCATGTTGTGGCACACTGTTATCACTCTGGTGTCTCTTTTGTCTTTATCCAAACTGATTGTGTCATGCTTTCCCACTTCGGAATGATTTTTCTGTCATGATGACGTTCATGAGTCAGTGACAAATTATGCAGGATGATCGATCATGTGCTCTAAAACTGTCAAACCTTGGCATAATATGTCATCTTTATTTTTCATCACATACCTGCAACTTGATGCATTCCTAAAACCATGACAATGCATCATCATCATTATCATAGTTATCTCAATTTACTCAAGACAACCCAACTGCAGAAACACACACACTCACTGAAATATTTCAGATGATGGTGCCACCACTTCACTGTCACAAAAGTAGTTTTGATACAGTTTAATTAGCTCCCCTGCGAAATACATTGCCTACAAGTCATACAAATGTATTCAGATCCAATAAGTACCCAAAAAAGAATTACTAAACAACAAATGCACTATTGATGAATATTGAAACCATTTGAGCAAACTTATACATGTACCAGAATTGTTGAGCCAATATAAACTCCTCAGCTCGCCCACATTTTTATGAATCATCTTGAAGGAAAAATTGAAACCGAGTGTTTGCCAACTTTTAAACACAGTTTTATATTTTTGACAAGAAAAACCAATGTTATTTTCATGCTTCCTTTTTGGAAATGAGATTTAACAAAAGAATCCATCCAGGGCAAGTGGTTTTCTAGTTAATTACCTAATATTTGGTAACATTTTCCAGTTGGTAATTATCCATCATTTTTTTTTTTTTTAAATGGGGGGAGCAGCATTTTAATATGTGCGAATGTCTTATAGACCGATATACTTTATATGTGTGGCTTAGCAAGTATTGACTGAAAATAGCCATGCATCTTTCCCTAGAAATTTAGAATGAAAGATGTTCATGTACAGTCGAGTCTTGTTGTAACAAACTCGTTCGGACCTAGCCAAATTGTTTGTTATATCAGAATTTTGTATTAAGAGGAACCCATTCATTGTGCACATAAATGCACAGTCGGGACCAAGGCTTTATGTTTGTTATAACCATAATTTTTTATGAACAGAGTTTGTACTAACGAGAGTCGACTGTACATGTACATATTTGGGATTGAAAAGGAGTATGAGGCCAGCTTGAGCTGTTTGTTTGTTTTCTCAGTTTTTGGGGAGCGTCTTTGTGGGGGGTTTGGGTATAAATATTGCAGCCTGAATATGAATCGAACTAAAGCAAGTATGTGGTTGAAACAAGGAATTCCATGTACAAAGCATGTTAGTTAATGTACATGTACAGTTTTGCGTAACAGAAGAATGTTATGAGCGAATGTATAAAGTTCAACAAAAATGCATGTTTAGCCGGTACATGTTTGTGTATGTAAATAGTACACCTGCGTACAGAAATTAATACATTTATGCAGCAACAGTGATTTGCCAGCACAATTGTTTTTCTTCATTTATTTTTTAGTTTGCACAAACGAGAAGTTTGAATGTCGACTTAATGTTTATGATCGGTATATGTAACGCTAATTCTTGTGTTAAAAGTGTAAATACTACCCCGGTACTTGGCGCAGTTATATCGTGCCAGGACATTTTTTTTCTTTTCAGTTTGCACAAAAGTAAAAAGCTTGAATTTCAACTTTGTAAAGTATAAGTGATGCTAACATTGCATCCAAAAATGTAAATACTACGTGTATATGGCAAAAGTTATACCATGTGCCTGCTTTTCTATCACATTTAACTGTATCATTTTGTATACCATGGGTTTTCCACCCGAATGAGTGTCACACATGAGTAGGAATGACAACGGTCCACATGCACTTACACATTCCAAAGAACTAAACACTTGGAAATTTCTTAGAACTGCGTTTTTCAAAGTTTGTAATTTCCCTCCTTTGTTTTGTTTTCAATAGTTTTTAATTAAGAACAAACAAGTCAATCAGATTGTAATACTAAAATTTGTGGACCTAAAAGAAAGCTTAATACATTGTATGTTGAAATTGAAGAGCATGTTGCATGCATGCAGAGATTGTTTTCTCAAAGTACAACAAAGGGTAAACAATTTAGTTTATGATGTTAAATGTAACTTTGCATAAAAAGAGAAACATTTGAAATTTAACAAAATTTGAATGTTACATGTATGTTTTGCGATGCTAATGACAGGCATGCAACTTTTCCTCGGATCAGCTGATTTCCGCTTTTTAACTTCCCACGTGTGCCATTGAAAATAGAAAAACACTGTACAAAGTCTGGGGAAAATTTGAATTTCCTCTTTTTTTTAATTCCCAGTTGCATGCCTGTAATGATTCCATTAGTAGTTTGTAAATATTATACAGTTTAACTATTTGTCATTGCTGCATTTACATGTATTATATTGTAGGCACCAAAATGAGTGTCCAGGAGATCAAAACAGTTCTGGGATGTTTTTTAGTTGTAGCAAGTGTTAGAACGGATACAACCACAGTCCGTGAAAGGAGAAGTTGTAAAGAACAAAACTCTGGTTTGATTATTATTTTGCATTTGATGTTCATTAAGATCATGGAATTTTGCACCGAGATGAGTGTCATGGGTGATAAAATAAAGGTTCCGTGAGTTCTAAAATTAGAAATATTAAGTAATAGCGCAAGGAGTACGCATTCCAAAAAATACCAAAATCCTGGGAATTTAGAACAAAACACATTAGAGTTATATGTTACAATTTGTGGGACAATTGAAGTGTTCCATAAATTGCACATGATACATGAACATGTGTATACTTTTTTGTTTGTTTTTTTAACTGATATACAGTAAGAACGTGATTCTGAAATGTTTGGACGAAAGTTAAGTCCTTGGAATTATTTTTAAGAAGTTGTAGGATTGATGATGACAGTCAACATTGAACTAAAGAGGAATCCAATCATTTTTAAGAGGAATCGTAATTGGCTTTATATGTGACTAATAGATTGGAGATTTTGTGAATGATACTCCTAGGTCTAACAATTGCCAAGAAAAATTGATTCTTGTGTTCTTGCATTCTTTAATATCAAACAAGTTATCACAAAGTACAGTATTTACACCGAAAGCACTTTAAAAACATCCATGTTGATTGTATGTTAACCAAATGAAGAACCGAAAGAAGAATGTTTGCAGGGATTGTATTTGTTTCTTAAAGAGTGTAAATACATTATATACATGTAGGATCATGTCCAGTACACACGACAGTCTTCCTCTCAGTCTTAGATATACATTTTGTGATACAGCACCAAGATGAGTGCAACACGTGTCATATAAATGTAATACAAGTTAGTGTTACATGTAATTCGTTTTATTTGGTTAATGCTAAGAGAAAGTCTTGTTTCAATGCAGATGTTTGTTTTGCAAGCTCTCTGACTCCACGCGAGTTCCAATATTCTCATTGTGAGTGAGAAGAGATCACTCAAAACCAATCATTTTATTCAGGCATGCAACTTTTCCTCTGATCAGCTGATTTCCTCTTTTTGACGTCTCATGTGTGCCATTGAAAATAGAAAAACACTGTACAAAATCTTAGAAAGGTTTGAATTTCCTCTTTTTTTGTGGCTTCCAAGTTGCATGCCTGTTTATTGCATGCCTGTTTATTGACCACATTGTGTTGGCCTTTTTGAAGACAACCACTAACGGTGGAAGTACAGACTATAGACATTGAGTTGAATGTTATGCCAAGGAGGAAGTGTATATGGATATGAATCTTCATGGGAAATATCTTAACAAACAAATCACATGGACATTACAGAATGTCAGAACCCAAAGGCCTAAGTCATACTTGGAATAGAAAATAATGGCCATGAGCCATCAATATTGAGTGACTATTATTATTTTTGTACGAAATGTACACTGTACTTGCATCTTAATAAATAATATGTTCTGGTCGCCTGAAGGTTTTTGACCGAGTTAAATTGTGAAACATGTAAAACTGTTGTCATTGTTGAAATAAAAAGTTATTTTCAATTGTTGAAAAAGAAAATTGTCTTGTTGACTGTCTTCTAAAACAAAGGTTGTATTTATTTGCATCAGTCGCCCGGAATCCTGGCTCCTGACGTCACATTTGCTTCACATTAGCGATCCGATCCGAACTCAAAAGGGAATGTACATCATTGGCTCTTGCTGTAATTTTCAGAAATGAAATATTTGAGGGGTTAGTGTAATACATGTACATGTAGATCAAATATTGTTACACTGACACGTTTGAAGTTTTGTGTTCGAAAATGCTTGGAAAACCAAGGAAAACAAAAATGTTTGAGTAGTCTGGTTCCCTGACTCCACTAAAGATGAAATGAATCAATTTATAGATACCGGAACATTGTAAGGTAAAGGGGACCAGTTGTAGCTGGCCTGCACCTGTTCATGAACATGTAACCAATAGCAAACAAAATTTGGACTGAAAAAAGTGTAAAGTTGGCGCAGTAGTTCGAAAATAGGTTTTTCCAATGGTGGTCGGCCGACCACCGTTGGAAATGTATACAAAAATACCATGTTCTTGAAAATGACTTCCTACCAGGTGCCATAATTTTACAGGATGCTTTAGACTGTCATTTACCAACATCCTACTAAGATATTTCGTTAGAACTTGGTACTGTGGTTTTATTTTTTCGATGTATGAAAATGTATATTCCCTTTAAGAGGCCTCATTTTCGGATGGAAGCACCACACAACTGGTTTAAATTTCGCCCTGTTGGTGTCGGGAGCGCTTGTATTGCCTCTGCAATGACTCGGTCTTGTGTTGGAGCGAGTTATGTGCCAAGAAAATAATCTCTTGCTTGTGGCAAAGGCCTAACTATAGCACTAAAGTTTAGGGGAACTCATTGGATACATACTTTTTAGGTGGGGTTCGGGTGGGGGAACTGATCTGATGAGGGAACTAATTTTGTTCAACTAAAGATTTTGAACGGGGGTCACCGGGGGCACGGGGTGGAGCACGTGGCCTATATACATGTAGTTGTACGCCACTGCTTCAAGCACGGAGTCAGACTTGTCTGTACATCTTTCCTGCCATATCCATGAATGCACATTATGCGACCAGTTTCGGTGATAAATGGTTCAAATTAGGACTGCATCTTGGCCTTAAGATTCATCAACGGGTTACCACCTGTGGTACCACCTGTGTGATGATCAACAACCTCGCCATTTCAGGCGCGTTGTGGCGAAATGAGCTATACACCCTTTTGTGGCGGGAATAACTAGATGATGACACAACAGTCTGACCTGATCGAAGGATGGAATTGGACCTGGCCTTAACCCACAAAAAATATTTATTAACCTCACGCGAGGAGAAGTGGCTACCAAAACGCAAGGGGGGGGGGGGTATAGTTAACGAACGGCGGACTAAGCCTAGGGGCAGTTCGTTTGGCGGAAATATACCGCCAATCTGTGATTCAGCAATTAGACTTTATTGATAATAGAGGGGACTAACTTATTCAGATATATCCCACAGAGAGCTAGACTAAGCTTCACAGTGACGAGTGATTCCAAAGACGATGATCAATTATCTTTAATCCAGGCTCACACTTGACATGTACATAATTATACACACAACGACAATCTTATACAAGGATAAGCTACTAGTCTTAGCAAGGGTCAAGTCTCTTTTATTGCAACCGAGTGGTCAACTGCACCACTTCATAAACTTGACTTATCATAAACTTAATCTAAGGCCCAAAAACAGTCTCCGGTTTCTGGTATGGAGCTTGCCCAAAAAGTGGTGCGGCGACGCGGCATTATTTTGCTGATGACTGCAAATGGTGCCCGACTAAACTTAGTGCAAATATATGGGAGTCCAGAGAGGCCACATAAAGCTTATTCTTGACCATAACCCAATCTAAAAACACGTTAAAATTGTGCAGCAGCAGGATTCCAGTCAAACCAGTAAGTTTGGCGGTTTTGAGACATCATCTTTCATTGAAAAAAAAAACTGTTTCATTTTGCCGACGCGCATGGCTACGGCGACGCGCGCGCATACCAGAAACCGGAGTCCTTTTTTTGGCCTAATATAAAGCTTAATTAAGGCTCAACCTGTATTTGAAGACTTAATATAAAACTTAAGAGCTTAACCTTTGCTTTAAGGTTTAATATAAAAAGCGTATCTTTTACTTAGTAATTCAATATAACAGTGAAGGTGTTAAATTGTTCTTTATTATATAATATAAGACTTAAGAGATACCTTCTACTTTGTATTTCAATATGGGTTAACTTATACTTTGTATTTCAATATAAACCTTAAGGGTCTATGTTTTACTTTGTGAGTCAATATTAAACTTAAGAGTTGTCTTTCTCTTTATGACTCAATATGAAACTTAACGAGTTAACTTTGACTTTGTATTTCAATATAACACTTAAGGTGTTATGTTTCACTTTATAATTCAATGAAACACATAAAGGCTGAACTTTTACTTCATAAAACAATGAAAGACTTAAGAATTATGTGCCTCAAATATACCTCAAAATTATGTGCCTCAAATATGCCTCAAATGTACCTCAGGACTTGTGTATACCTCAAATATACCTCAAATTATGTGCCTCAAAAATATACCTCAAATACATCTCAGGGCTTGTAACTTATCAAAAAGTGGTCATCTGCACCACTGAACGAAATAATTGGGAAGTGTTCTTTCACTTAACTCAGAATAACATAAACGGTCTACAATAAACAAGCTAGATTGATACACGAATAATCCTAGCCGACTTGCTTGACAATCACATAAGCCAAACTGCAAAACGAGCTACTTGTGACTTTTAAATAACCCACACACTCAGCAAGTTATTCCCAATCACTCAAAATAACCCCGTGATTATTTAGAGGGTGATTAATTATAGTCTCCGTAGTTCCCTCCGCCAGGTTCCCTCCTCGGGAAGCTTACCCAGTAAACCTATGGAAATCGTAAGCGCTCAGATCAGCCAGGGCCGCCCAACCGCAGCTACACCATGTTCGGCACAGAACAACGGCATGCAATTCCCTCTAAAGTCAGGCGAACAATTCAGTGTACATGTAGCCGGATTTAGTTCCTTGCATTACCCTGCAAGGGCGGATCCAGAACACAATTTTGGGGGGGGCCAAAAAAATTTTTAGTCCCCCAAAAAAGTGGGTCAAAAAAATTACGGCGTGGGGTTCGGGGCCCGCTTAAGGGCCCCGAAAAATTTTTGGATTCTAGATGCTCTGTGGTGCGATCTGAGGCAATTTCTGACCACTTTAACCAATGTTTTTTTGAGGAAAAGATGGTGGTGTACTCATTGCCTGCCTATTGCGATGTCACATTAAAAAAAAAAAATATTGGTTTCGTTTTTGGGGGGGGCCATGGCCCCCTTTGGCCCCCCCCCCCCCCCCCCTGGATACGCCCTTGTTACCCTGTTAATTTAAGTCTTATTTACTAAGATTTTAGTGGGTTATTGGAAGTTAGAAAGTAGGGATTATTTAAGATTGTTTGAGGGTCTGATTAGAAGAATAGCCGATCGGACCCTGGGGTGAACCTGAGTTGGGAATAAGTGAAGGCCTAGTTCAGTCCGAAGGACTGCTATCCGTTGTCTGTGCCATCTGGCGTTGCTGCGGTATCGCGTCTCTAGAGGTCCGGGAGCACTCTCTACTAGGAGATAGCGTAGCTGTAGAGGTTGTTCGGAGGGTCCGCCTGCCGTTGATCCGTACCAATTTTGGCGTGGGCTACGGTCGGGGCGACCTGGACACCTGAGAGCTTGTCCGCGTTCTCCTGCCGGGGAATTATTCGCCTGACTTTAGAGGAGAAACGACGCGTCGCAGCGCTGCGATGCATCGTAGGTTACGAAGAGTTTGATAAAATCGGGTGCTGGTATTGATATGCTTACAAGGTAGCAGACCAGTAAATAAACTTCCATAGACCCCAATGGTAAATGCTCCCACTTCAAAAATTCGGGAAAAATACTCACAACTCTCCAGGGTGTTCGAAACACACATCAAATTAAAGCTTATTTCATCATCTTTCATTTTCTTTTCAATGTTTTTGGGGTCAACCAATGACTTTTAGGAGAAATTTCCATCTGAAGATGATCACCCCTGAAAATAGTACTGAAGCCCATCGCCATTTTGAAAAACGATGCCTACACTGCATTGCAAAATAGAGCGCTTTTAGGGTCCAAATTACATCCGAATTACACAGAACTGCAAGCTCCCAGTCCTGTGCACGGCTTCCACCCATATTTTTTACAAACCCTCAAGTTCGTGGCACACAGCATGCTCAAATACTGACGATTTTGAGGGCATGCAAATCGTGATTTGGCCGGCGTAGGCAATTTCGGACCGATATACTGGTCTGCGATAAACTGCCCTAGACACCAATGATAAATACCCCCACTTCAGAAAACTAGGGAAAATACTCACAATTTACTTTCCAAGGTGTTCGAGACACACATCAAAACTAAAGCTTATTTTATCACCTTACTTTTTTTTTTCATTATTTGGGGGTATTCTGATTACTTTTGGGGGAAACTTTCATCCGAAAATGATCACCCCTTGAAATAGTCCTGAAGTCCATCGCCATTTTGGAAAAACGGTGCCTACACTCCATTGCAAAAAAGAGCGCTAATAGGGCCTCAATTTCATCCAAAAAGTTGCACAGAAATACAAACTCTCTGTCCTGTGTACGGCTTCCACCCTTATTGTTTACGAACCCTCAACTCCATGGCCTACAATTTGCTCAAATACTGAAGAATTTGAGGGCATGCAAATCGTGATTTGGCCGGCCTCAGCAATTTCGGACCGATTTACTGGCCTGCTGCACCTCGACTGTTTCCCGGCCCATGACGCACCTCAATATATTTGTTGAAGTCCAAAGGACAATGGGGTATGGGGAAACGGACTAGCCTGCACCCTTTTAAACAGCTATACAGAAGCTTTAATTATGTCTTTAGAAATAGGCCATGATAAGTAACCCAGAATGCCACCCCACCGTCCTTTACAAGATTCTGTGAAGCTCGCCAGGCCTTCCCGGCCCAGCGTCTTGGGCCCAAGCTGCAGGGCGAGGGTACGAGCGAAGCGCTATGGACATTGGTGTCATGAACAGCGCCTCTGATGTAATGCGGTGCATGTCCTGGTGTACATTTTAATAGTCGGTGGGTTGGGTTTTTTTTTAAATTAATGTGAGGGTAGGCGACGCCCGGCGGCAGCGTCCCTGGGTTGAAGAAGATCGAAGGAACTTTGATTGGATCGATTGGAGGGGCAAAGAGGTGAAGGACTCAAAACAGAAATTAATTCAGGTCTTTTATTTTAAAAAGCCTTTCACGTATATAATCCTTGGTGTATAAAATCCCCAACTCTTGGGTTTTTTACATCCATGGATTAGCAAGCCTGTGCCATCACCTGTGCAATGTGTACGGATCGTTGGCTATATACTCCACCTTTCATGCAGAGTGCATAAGAGAACTGCACTTTCTAAAAAGGGCGCCCTCTTGGGCTCAGAGGTTGACACTTAAAGTCGGATTCTCACATTAAGGATGAGAACTTCTAGTTCATATTATTTTTTACGAAAATAATGTTTGGTAACAGGCTGACGAAGGACTGTTTGGAACAGCGAACGGAATATGCATATAGGCCTGATAAACAGTGTTAACAAACCAATCCGTAAAAAAAATCCTTTTCTTTTTAAAGACGTCCGTACGGTTTTAAAATAGTAGTAGGGGAGTTGCGAATCTGTGTCTGTCCAAATTCAAAGAGTAGAAGTCAGACACGGAACCCATGAGAGAGGTTTGAACCCCCTGCCAACCCCACACCCATGTTCTGACGCACAAAAAAATGTACATCTATCACAATTATAATAATAATAAGGTCCACCTGTCCGCAACAATCGAATATAAACATATATCTTTAACGGGCCTGAACCCTCCCCCCCCCCGCCAAAATTCCAGTATTCGCCCCTGCACGCCTGATGTCTTTTTCAAAAAAGGCCTGCATAATAATACATAGTTTCCATTGTTGCGTAACGAGAGGTACGTTTAGCACACGTTGGCCTACGACTAACGAGGCTGCCGTATACAATTTTCCAAAGAAATGAAAACAGTGGGCTCATTATTGCCCGAAATGTCAACTTCTTTTCGTCCATGGAGACCAAACAGAATGGACCCACCAATGTGCCACGTTTCTCCGCCTATTATTTTGAGAAGAACTCTAAGAAAGCCGAATGGCCTAGTGGTTAGATTTTCCGTCCACGCATAGCGCGGGGCACGGGTTCGAATCCCGTCGGTGTCGTTTTGATTTTAATCGCACTCTTTCAGTCTTTATATAAGATGTTTAATTTCCCGTCGTAAATTACCAACAGTACCTTAGCTTAACCGGTAAGCACTGCTGCTGGTACTGTCCGCGAGTTCCAGGTTGGCGCCTTCGTACAGGTTCAGGGCATTGGTCCACTCGGAGGATCAAGTTTAGGGGCCGCCCTGTTCCTCCCTTAGCTCTTTGCTTTTACATGGTGCCTGGCCCTCCGGGGTTATATGGATGGACAGGGAAGGAAGTGTGTATTGGTCGGGGACGCCGAGACCCCGGAAGAGAACTAAGGGATCGGCTGGGGCATTGTTATGGCTCAGACCGATCCCTGAAAGCTTGACTAGCACATAACTTTTTGATTTTTTTTATTCTCTATCTTTTATACTTTGGTTTAGTTTGATATTTGCATCTGCTCGGCAGATGTACGGTAGTTTGGAAAATGAAGCAGAGGTCTATGTCATGAATCAATGAATCATAATTGACTATAATTAAAACGGAGTTTCGTTCGATCCTAAGGGACCCTCGAACAAATTCCAACTCCATTCAGGGACAGATATATCATTAAAAAGAAATTCATATTTTAGCCTAATTTTATGAAAAATGTAAGGCTAACCCCTTGCAAATTTTTGTCCATTTTGGTCAAAAAATGAAATTGCTCCAAACTTCCTGGAAGGACTCCTCAGGGACCCTGGAACGCATTCCGACTCGGTTTAGGGACATATATATTATTAAAACGAAATTCATATTTTAAGGCTAACCCCTTGCAATTTTGTCAATTTTGGTCAAAAAATGAAATTGCTCCAAACTTCCTGGAAGGACTCCTAAGGGACCCTGGAACGCATTCCGACTCGGTTTAGGGACATATATATTATTAAAACGAAATTCATATTTTAGTCCATTTTTGTGAAAAAATGTAAGGCTAACCCCTTGCAATTTTGTCAATTTTGGTCAAAAAATGAAATTGCTCCAAACTTCCTGGAAGGACTCCTAAGGGACCCTGGAACGCATTCCGACTCAGTTTAGGGACATATATATTATTAAAAAGAAATTCATATTTTAGTCCATTTTTATGAAAAATGTAAGGCTAACCCCTTGCAATTTGTCAATTTTGGTCAAAAAATGAAATTGCTCCAAACTTCCTGGAAGGACTCCTAAGGGACCCTGGAACATATTCCAACTCGATTTAGGGACATATATACTATTAAAAAGAAATTCATATTTTAGTCCATTTTTATGAAAAATGTAAGGCTAACCCCTTGCAAATTTTGTCAATTTTGGTCAAAAAATGAAATTGCTCCAAACTTCCTGGAAGGACTCCTAAGGGACCCTGGAACATATTCCAACTCGATTTAGGGACATATATATTATTAAAAAGAACTTCATATTTCAGTCCATTTTTATGAAAAATGTAAGGCTAACCCCTTGCAATTTTTGTCCATTTTGGTCAAAAAATGAAATTGCTCCAAACTTCCTGGAAGGACTCCTAAGGGACCCTGGAACGCATTCCGACTCGGTTTAGGGACATATATATTATTAAAACGAAATTCATATTTTAGTCCATTTTTGTGAAAAATGTAAGGCTAACCCCTTGCAATTTTGTCAATTTTGGTCAAAAAATGAAATTGCTCCAAACTTCCTGGAAGGACTCCTAAGGGACCCTGGAACGCATTCCGACTCGGTTTAGGGACATATATATTATTAAAACGAAATTCATATTTTAGTCCATTTTTGTGAAAAATGTAAGGCTAACCCCTTGCAATTTTGTGAATTTTGGTCAAAAAATGAAATTGCTCCAAACTTCCTGGAAGGACTCCTAAGGGACCCTGGAACGCATTCCGACTCGGTTTAGTGACATATATACTATTAAAAAGAAATTCATATTTTAGTCCATTTTTATGAAAAATGTAAGGCTAACCCCTTGCAATTTTGTCAATTTTGGTCAAAAAATGAAATTGCTCCAAACTTCCTGGAAGGACTCCTAAGGGACCCTGGAACATATTCCAACTCGATTTAGAGACATAAATATTATTAAAAAGAACTTCATATTTTAGTCCATTTTTTATGAAAAATGTAAGGCTAACCCCTTGCAAATTTTGTCCATTTTGGTCAAAAAATGAAATTGCTCCAAACTTCCTGGAAGGACTCCTAAGGGACCCTGGAACGCATTCCGACTAGGTTTAGGGACATATATAATATTAAAACGAAATTCATATTTCAGTCCATTTTTGTGAAAAATGTAAGGCTAACCCCTTGCAATTTTGTCAATTTTGGTCAAAAAATGAAATTGCTCCAAACTTCCTGGAAGGACTCCTAAGGGACCCTGGAACGCATTCCGACTCAGTTTAGGGACATATATATTATTAAAAAGAAATTCATATTTTAGTCCATTTTTATGAAAAATGTAAGGCTAACCCCTTGCAATTTGTCAATTTTGGTCAAAAAATGAAATTGCTCCAAACTTCCTGGAAGGACTCCTAAGGGACCCTGGAACATATTCCAACTCGATTTAGGGACATATATACTATTAAAAAGAAATTCATATTTTAGTCCATTTTTATGAAAAATGTAAGGCTAACCCCTTGCAAATTTTGTCAATTTTGGTCAAAAAATGAAATTGCTCCAAACTTCCTGGAAGGACTCCTAAGGGACCCTGGAACATATTCCAACTCGATTTAGAGACATAAATATTATTAAAAAGAACTTCATATTTTAGTCCATTTTTTATGAAAAATGTAAGGCTAACCCCTTGCAAATTTTGTCCATTTTGGTCAAAAAATGAAATTGCTCCAAACTTCCTGGAAGGACTCCTAAGGGACCCTGGAACGCATTCCGACTCGGTTTAGGGACATATATACTATTAAAAAGAAATTCATATTTTAGTCCATTTTAATGAAAAATGTAAGGCTAACCCCTTGCAAATTTTGTCAATTTTGGTCAAAAAATGAAATTGCTCCAAACTTCCTGGAAGGACTCCTAAGGGACCCTGGAACATATTCCAACTCGATTTAGGGACATATATATTATTAAAAAGAACTTCATATTTTAGTCCATTTTTATGAAAAATGTAAGGCTAACCCCTTGCAATTTTTGTCCATTTTGGTCAAAAAATGAAATTGCTCCAAACTTCCTGGAAGGACTCCTAAGGGACCCTGGAACGCATTCCGACTCGGTTTAGGGACATATATATTATTAAAACGAAATTCATATTTTAGTCCATTTTTGTGAAAAATGTAAGGCTAACCCCTTGCAATTTTGTCAATTTTGGTCAAAAAATGAAATTGCTCCAAACTTCCTGGAAGGACTCCTAAGGGACCCTGGAACGCATTCCGACTCGGTTTAGGGACATATATACTATTAAAAAGAAATTCATATTTTAGTCCATTTTAATGAAAAATGTAAGGCTAACCCCTTGCAATTTGTCAATTTTGGTCAAAAAATGAAATTGCTCCAAACTTCCTGGAAGGACTCCTAAGGGACCCTGGAACATATTCCAACTCGATTTAGGGACATATATATTATTAAAAAGAACTTCATATTTTAGTCCATTTTTATGAAAAATGTAAGGCTAACCCCTTGCAATTTTTGTCCATTTTGGTCAAAAAATGAAATTGCTCCAAACTTCCTGGAAGGACTCCTAAGGGACCCTGGAACGCATTCCGACTCGGTTTAGGGACATATATATTATAAAAACGAAATTCATATTTTAGTCCATTTTTGTGAAAAATGTAAGGCTAACCCGTTGCAATTTTTGTCCATTTTGGTCAAAAAATGAAATTGCTCCAAACTTCCTGGAAGGACTCCTAAGGGACCCTGGAACGCATTCCGACTCGATTTAGGGACATATATATTATTAAAACGAAATTCATATTTTAGTCCATTTTTATGAAAAAATGTAAGGCTAACCCCTTGCAATTTTGTCAATTTTGGTCAAAAAATGAAATTGCTCCAAACTTCCTGGAAGGACTCCTAAGGGACCCTGGAACGCATTCCGACTCGGTTTAGGGACATATATATTATTAAAAAGAAATTCATATTTTAGTCCATTTTAATGAAAAATGTAAGGCTAACCCCTTGCAAATTTTGTCAATTTTGGTCAAAAAATGAAATTGCTCCAAACTTCCTGGAAGGACTCCTAAGGGACCCTGGAACATATTCCAACTCGATTTAGGGACATATATATTATTAAAAAGAACTTCATATTTTAGTCCATTTTAATGAAAAATGTAAGGCTAACCTCCTTCAATTTTTGTCCATTTTGGTCAAAAAATGAAATTGCTCCAAACTTCCTGGAAGGACTCCTAAGGGACCCTGGAACGAATTCCGACTCGGTTTAGGGACATATATATTATTAAAGCGAAATTCATATTTTAGTCCACTTTTATGAAAAATGTAAGGCAATTTTTGTCAATTTTGGTCAAAAAACGAAATTGCTCCAAACTTCCTGGAAGGACTCCTAAGGGACCCTGTAACGCATTCCGACTCGGTTTAGGGACATATATACTATTAAAAAAAATTCATATTTTAGTCCATTTTTATGTAAAATGTAAGGTTAACCCCTTGCAATTTTGTCAATTTTAGTCAAAAAATGAAATTGCTCCGAACTTCCTGGAAGGACTCCTAAGGGACCCTGGAACGCATTCCGACTCGGTTTAGGGACATATTTATTATTTTAAAAAATTCATATTTTAGTCCATTTTTAGGAAAAATGTAGGGCTAATTCCTTGCAATTTTGTCAATTTTGGTCAAAAATTGAAATTGCTCCAAACTTCCTGGAAAGACTCGTAAAAGACCCTGGAACGCATTCCGACTCGGTTTAGGAACATATATACTATTAAAAAGAAATTCATATTTTAGTCCATTTTTATGTAAAATGTAAGGCTAACCCCTTGCAATTTTGTCAATTTTGGTCAAAAAATGAAATTGCTCCAAACTTCCTGGAAGGACTCCAAAGGGACCCTAGAACATATTCCAACTCGATTTAGGGACATATATATTATTAAAAAGAACTTCATATTTTAGTTCATTTTTATGAAAAATGTAAGGCTAACCCCTTGCTATTTTTGTCCATTTTGGTCAAAAAATGAAATTGCTCCAAACTTCCTGGAAGGACTCCTAAGGGACCCTGGAACGCATTCCGACTCGGTTTAGGGACATATATATTATTAAAACGAAATTCATATTTTAGTCCAATTTTGTGAAAATGTAAGGCTAACCCCTTGCAATTTTGTCAAATTTGGTCAAAAAATGAAATTGCTCCAAACTTCCTGGAAGGACTCCTACGGGACCCTGGAACACATTCCGACTCGGTTTTGGGACATATATACTATTAAAAAAAAATTCATATTTCAGTTCATTTTTATGAAAAATGTAAGGCTAACCCCTTGCAATTTTGTCAATTTTGGTCAAATAATGAAATTGCTCCAAACTTCCTGGAAGGACTCCTAAGGGACCCTGGAACATATTCCAACTCGATTTAGGGACATATATATTATTAAAAAGAAATTCATATTTTAGTCCATTTTTATGTAAAATGTAAGGCTAACCCCTTGCAATTTTGTCAATTTTGGTCAAAAAATGAAATTGCTCCAAACTTCCTGAAAGGACTCCTAAGGGACCCTGGAACGCATTCCGACTCGGTTTAGGGACATATATATTATTAAAGCGAAATTCATATTTTAGTCCACTTTTATGAAAAATGTAAGGCAATTTTTGTCAATTTTGGTCAAAAAACGAAATTGCTCCAAACTTCCTGGACGGACTCCTAAGGGACCCTGTAACGCATTCCGACTCGGTTTAGGGACATATATATTATTTTTAAAAAAATCATATTTGAGTCCATTTTTAGGAAAAATGTAAGGCTAATCCCTTGCAAATTTGTCAATTTTGGTCAAAAAATGAAATTGCTCCAAACTTCCTGGAAGGACTCCTAAGGGACCCTGGAACGCATTCCGACTCGATTTAGGGACATATATATTATAACAAAGAAATTTATATTTTAGCCAATTTTTATGAAAAATGTAAGGCTAACCCCTTGCAATTTTTGTCAATTTTGGTCAAAAAATGAAATTTCTCCAAACTTCCTGGAAGGACTCCTAAGGGACCCTGGAACATATTCCAACTCGATTTAGGGACATATATATTATTAAAAAGAACTTCATATTTTAGTCCATTTTTATGAAAAATGTAAGGCTAACCCCTTGCTATTTTTGTCCATTTTGGTCAAAAAATGAAATTGCTCCAAACTTCCTGGAAGGGCTCCTAAGGGACCCTGGAACGCATTCCGACTCGGTTTAGGGACATATATATTATTAAAACGAAATTCATATTTTAGTCCATTTTTGTGAAAATGTAAGGCTAACCCCTTGCAATTTTGTCAATTTTGGTCAAAAAATGAAATTGCTCCAAACTTCCTGGAAGGACTCCTAAGGGACCCTGGAACACATTCCGACTCGGTTTTGGGACATATATACTATTAAAAAGAAATTCATATTTCAGTCCATTTTTATGATAAATGTAAGGCTAACCCCTTGCAATTTTGTCAATTTTGGTCAAAAAATGAAATTGCTCCAAACTTCCTGGAAGGACTCCTAAGGGACCCTGGAACGCATTCCGACTCGGTTTAGGGACATATATATTATTAAAAAGAGATTCATATTTTAGTCCATTTTTATGAAAAATGTAAGGCTAACCCCTTGCAATTTTTGTCAATTTTGGTCAAAAAACGAAATTGCTCCAAACTTCCTGGACGGACTCCTAAGGGACCCTGTAACGCATTCCGACTCGGTTTAGGGACATATATATTATTTTTAAAAAAATCATATTGAGTCAATTTTTAGGAAAAATGTAAGGCTAACCCCTTGCAAATTTGTCAATTTTGGTCAAAAAATGAAATTGCTCCAAACTTCCTGGAAGGACTCCTAAGGGACCCTGGAACGCATTCCGACTCGATTTAGGGACATATATATTATAACAAAGAAATTTATATTTTAGCCAATTTTTATGAAAAATGTAAGGCTAACCCCTTGCAATTTTTGTCAATTTTGGTCAAAAAATGAAATTTCTCCAAACTTCCTGGAAGGACTCCTGAGGGACCCTGGAACATATTCCAACTCGATTTAGGGACATATATATTATTAAAAAGAACTTCATATTTTAGTCCATTTTTATGAAAAATGTAAGGCTAACCCCTTGCTATTTTTGTCCATTTTGGTCAAAATTTGAAATTGCTCCAAACTTCCTGGAAGGACTCCTAAGGGACCCTGGAACGCATTCCGACTCGGTTTAGGGACATATATATTATTAAAAAAAAATTCATATTTTAGTCCATTTTTATGTAAAATGTAAGGTTAACCCCTTGCAATTTTGTCAATTTTGGTCAAAAAAATGAAATTGCTCCAAACTTCCTGGAAGGACTCCTAAGGGACCCTGGAACGCATTCCGACTCGGTTTAGGAACATATATACTATTAAAAAGAAATTCATATTTTAGTCCATTTTTATGTAAAATGTAAGGCTAACCCCTTGCAATTTTGTCAATTTTGGTCAAAAAATGAAATTGCTCCAAACTTCCTGGAAGGACTCCAAAGGGACCCTAGAACATATTCCAACTCGATTTAGGGACATATATATTATTAAAAAGAACTTCATATTTTAGTCCATTTTTATGAAAGATGTAAGGCTAACCCCTTGCTATTTTTGTCCATTTTGGTCAAAAAATGAAATTGCTCCAAACTTCCTGGAAGGACTCCTAAGGGACCCTGGAACGCATTCCGACTCGGTTTAGGGACATATATATTATTAAAGCGAAATTCATATTTTAGTCCACTTTTATGAAAAATGTAAGGCTAACCCCTTGCAATTTTTGTCAATTTTGGTCAAAAAACGAAATTGCTCCAAACTTCCTGGACGGACTCCTAAGGGACCCTGTAACGCATTCCGACTCGGTTTAGGGACATATATATTATTTTTAAAAAAATCATATTTGAGTCCATTTTTAGGAAAAATGTAAGGCTAACCCCTTGCAAATTTGTCAATTTTGGTCAAAAAATGAAATTGCTCCAAACTTTCTGGAAGGACTCCTAAGGGACCCTGGAACGCATTCCGACTCGGTTTAGGAACATATATACTATTAAAAAGAAATTCATATTTTAGTCCATTTTTATGTAAAATGTAAGGCTAACCCCTTGCAATTTTGTCAATTTTGGTCAAAAAATGAAATTGCTCCAAACTTCCTGGACGGACTCCTAAGGGACCCTGTAACGCATTCCGACTCGGTTTAGGGACATATATATTATTTTTAAAAAAATCATATTTGAGTCCATTTTTAGGAAAAATGTAAGGCTAACCCCTTGCAAATTTGTCAATTTTGGTCAAAAAATGAAATTGCTCCAAACTTCCTGGAAGGACTCCTAAGGGACCCTGGAACGCATTCCGACTCGATTTAGGGACATATATATTATAACAAAGAAATTTATATTTTAGCCAATTTTTATGAAAAATGTAAGGCTAACCCCTTGCAATTTTTGTAAATTTTGGTCAAAAAATGAAATTTCTCCAAACTTCCTGGAAGGACTCCTAAGGGACCCTGGAACATATTCCAACTCGATTTAGGGACATATATATTATTAAAAAGAACCATATTTTAGTCCATTTTTATGAAAAATGTAAGGCTAACCCCTTGCTATTTTTGTCCATTTTGGTCAAAAATTGAAATTGCTCCAAACTTCCTGGAAGGACTCCTAAGGGACCCTGGAACGCATTCCGACTCGGTTTAGGGACATATATACTATTAAAAAAAAATTCATATTTTAGTCCATTTTTATGTAAAATGTAAGGTTAACCCCTTGCAATTTTGTCAATTTTGGTCAAAAAATGAAATTGCTCCAAACTTCCTGGAAGGGCTCCTAAGGGACCCTGTAACGCATGCCGACTCGGTTTAGGGACATATATATTATTTTTTTAAAAATCATATTTGAGTCAATTTTTAGGAAAAATGTAAGGCTAACCCCTTGCAAATTTGTCAATTTTGGTCAAAAAATGAAATTGCTCCAAACTTCCTGGAAGGACTCCTAAGGGACCCTCGAACGCATTCCGACTCGATTTAGGGACATATATATTATAACAAAGAAATTTATATTTTAGCCAATTTTTATGAAAAATGTAAGGCTAACCCCTTGCAATTTTGTCAATTTTGGTCAAAAAATGAAATTGCTCCAAACTTTCTGGAAGGACTCCAAAGGGACCCTAGAACATATTCCAACTCGATTTAGGGACATATATATTATTAAAAAGAACTTCATATTTTAGTTCATTTTTATGAAAAATGTAAGGCTAACCCCTTGCTATTTTTGTCCATTTTGGTCAAAAAATGAAATTGCTCCAAACTTCCTGGAAGGGCTCCTAAGGGACCCTGGAACGCATTCCAACTCGATTTAGGGACATATATATTATTAAAAAGAAATTCATATTTTAGTCCATTTTTATGTAAAATGTAAGGCTAACCCCTTGCAATTTTGTCAATTTTGGTCAAAAAATGAAATTGCTCCAAACTTCCTGAAAGGACTCCTAAGGGACCCTGGAACGCATTCCGACTCGGTTTAGGGACATATATATTATTAAAGCGAAATTCATATTTTAGTCCACTTTTATGAAAAATGTAAGGCAATTTTTGTCAATTTTGGTCAAAAAACGAAATTGCTCCAAACTTCCTGGACGGACTCCTAAGGGACCCTGTAACGCATTCCGACTCGGTTTAGGGACATATATATTATTTTTAAAAAAATCATATTTGAGTCCATTTTTAGGAAAAATGTAAGGCTAACCCCTTGCAAATTTGTCAATTTTGGTCAAAAAATGAAATTGCTCCAAACTTCCTGGAAGGACTCCTAAGGGACCCTGGAACGCATTCCGACTCGATTTAGGGACATATATATTATAACAAAGAAATTTATATTTTAGCCAATTTTTATGAAAAATGTAAGGCTAACCCCTTGCAATTTTTGTCAATTTTGGTCAAAAAATGAAATTTCTCCAAACTTCCTGGAAGGACTCCTAAGGGACCCTGGAACATATTCCAACTCGATTTAGGGACATATATATTATTAAAAAGAACTTCATATTTTAGTCCATTTTTATGAAAAATGTAAGGCTAACCCCTTGCTATTTTTGTCCATTTTGGTCAAAAAATGAAATTGCTCCAAACTTCCTGGAAGGGCTCCTAAGGGACCCTGGAACGCATTCCGACTCGGTTTAGGGACATATATATTATTAAAACGAAATTCATATTTTAGTCCATTTTTGTGAAAATGTAAGGCTAACCCCTTGCAATTTTGTCAATTTTGGTCAAAAAATGAAATTGCTCCAAACTTCCTGGAAGGACTCCTAAGGGACCCTGGAACACATTCCGACTCGGTTTTGGGACATATATACTATTAAAAAGAAATTCATATTTCAGTCCATTTTTATGATAAATGTAAGGCTAACCCCTTGCAATTTTGTCAATTTTGGTCAAAAAATGAAATTGCTCCAAACTTCCTGGAAGGACTCCTAAGGGACCCTGGAACGCATTCCGACTCGGTTTAGGGACATATATATTATTAAAGCGAAATTCATATTTTAGTCCACTTTTATGAAAAATGTAAGGCTAACCCCTTGCAATTTTTGTCAATTTTGGTCAAAAAACGAAATTGCTCCAAACTTCCTGGACGGACTCCTAAGGGACCCTGTAACGCATTCCGACTCGGTTTAGGGACATATATATTATTTTTAAAAAAATCATATTGAGTCAATTTTTAGGAAAAATGTAAGGCTAACCCCTTGCAAATTTGTCAATTTTGGTCAAAAAATGAAATTGCTCCAAACTTCCTGGAAGGACTCCTAAGGGACCCTGGAACGCATTTCGACTCGATTTAGGGACATATATATTATAACAAAGAAATTTATATTTTAGCCAATTTTTATGAAAAATGTAAGGCTAACCCCTTGCAATTTTTGTCAATTTTGGTCAAAAAATGAAATTTCTCCAAACTTCCTGGAAGGACTCCTGAGGGACCCTGGAACATATTCCAACTCGATTTAGGGACATATATATTATTAAAAAGAACTTCATATTTTAGTCCATTTTTATGAAAAATGTAAGGCTAACCCCTTGCTATTTTTGTCCATTTTGGTCAAAATTTGAAATTGCTCCAAACTTCCTGGAAGGACTCCTAAGGGACCCTGGAACGCATTCCGACTCGGTTTAGGGACATATATATTATTAAAAAAAATTTCATATTTTAGTCCATTTTTATGTAAAATGTAAGGTTAACCCCTTGCAATTTTGTCAATTTTGGTCAAAAAAATGAAATTGCTCCAAACTTCCTGGAAGGACTCCTAAGGGACCCTGGAACGCATTCCGACTCGGTTTAGGAACATATATACTATTAAAAAGAAATTCATATTTTAGTCCATTTTTATGTAAAATGTAAGGCTAACCCCTTGCAATTTTGTCAATTTTGGTCAAAAAATGAAATTGCTCCAAACTTCCTGGAAGGACTCCAAAGGGACCCTAGAACATATTCCAACTCGATTTAGGGACATATATATTATTAAAAAGAACTTCATATTTTAGTCCATTTTTATGAAAGATGTAAGGCTAACCCCTTGCTATTTTTGTCCATTTTGGTCAAAAAATGAAATTGCTCCAAACTTCCTGGAAGGACTCCTAAGGGACCCTGGAACGCATTCCGACTCGGTTTAGGGACATATATATTATTAAAGCGAAATTCATATTTTAGTCCACTTTTATGAAAAATGTAAGGCTAACCCCTTGCAATTTTTGTCAATTTTGGTCAAAAAACGAAATTGCTCCAAACTTCCTGGACGGACTCCTAAGGGACCCTGTAACGCATTCCGACTCGGTTTAGGGACATATATATTATTTTTAAAAAAATCATATTTGAGTCCATTTTTAGGAAAAATGTAAGGCTAACCCCTTGCAAATTTGTCAATTTTGGTCAAAAAATGAAATTGCTCCAAACTTCCTGGAAGGACTCCTAAGGGACCCTGGAACGCATTCCGACTCGATTTAGGGACATATATATTATAACAAAGAAATTTATATTTTGGCCAAATTTCAGTGAAAATGTAAGGCTAACCCCTTGCTTTTTTGTAAATTTTGGTCAAAAAATGAAATTTCTCCAAACTTCCTGGAAGGACTCCTAAGGGACCCTGGAACATATTCCAACTCGATTTAGGGACATATATATTATTAAAAAGAACCATATTTTAGTCCATTTTTATGAAAAATGTAAGGCTAACCCCTTGCTATTTTTGTCCATTTTGGTCAAAAATTGAAATTGCTCCAAACTTCCTGGAAGGACTCCTAAGGGACCCTGGAACGCATTCCGACTCGGTTTAGGGACATATATACTATTAAAAAAAAATTCATATTTTAGTCCATTTTTATGTAAAATGTAAGGTTAACCCCTTGCAATTTTGTCAATTTTGGTCAAAAAATGAAATTGCTCCAAACTTCCTGGAAGGACTCCTAAGGGACCCTGTAACGCATTCCGACTCGGTTTAGGGACATATATATTATTTTTTAAAAAATCATATTTGAGTCCATTTTTAGGAAAAATGTAAGGCTAACCCCTTGCAAATTTGTCAATTTTGGTCAAAAAATGAAATTGCTCCAAACTTTCTGGAAGGACTCCTAAGGGACCCTGGAACGCATTCCGACTCGGTTTAGGAACATATATACTATTAAAAAGAAATTCATATTTTAGTCCATTTTTATGTAAAATGTAAGGCTAACCCCTTGCAATTTTGTCAATTTTGGTCAAAAAATGAAATTGCTCCAAACTTCCTGGACGGACTCCTAAGGGACCCTGTAACGCATTCCGACTCGGTTTAGGGACATATATATTATTTTTAAAAAAATCATATTTGAGTCCATTTTTAGGAAAAATGTAAGGCTAACCCCTTGCAAATTTGTCAATTTTGGTCAAAAAATGAAATTGCTCCAAACTTCCTGGAAGGACTCCTAAGGGACCCTGGAACGCATTCCGACTCGATTTAGGGACATATATATTATAACAAAGAAATTTATATTTTAGCCAATTTTTATGAAAAATGTAAGGCTAACCCCTTGCAATTTTTGTAAATTTTGGTCAAAAAATGAAATTTCTCCAAACTTCCTGGAAGGACTCCTAAGGGACCCTGGAACATATTCCAACTCGATTTAGGGACATATATATTATTAAAAAGAACCATATTTTAGTCCATTTTTATGAAAAATGTAAGGCTAACCCCTTGCTATTTTTGTCCATTTTGGTCAAAAATTGAAATTGCTCCAAACTTCCTGGAAGGACTCCTAAGGGACCCTGGAACGCATTCCGACTCGGTTTAGGGACATATATACTATTAAAAAAAAATTCATATTTTAGTCCATTTTTATGTAAAATGTAAGGTTAACCCCTTGCAATTTTGTCAATTTTGGTCAAAAAATGAAATTGCTCCAAACTTCCTGGAAGGACTCCTAAGGGACCCTGTAACGCATTCCGACTCGGTTTAGGGACATATATATTATTTTTTAAAAAATCATATTTGAGTCCATTTTTAGGAAAAATGTAAGGCTAACCCCTTGCAAATTTGTCAATTTTGGTCAAAAAATGAAATTGCTCCAAACTTTCTGGAAGGACTCCTAAGGGACCCTGGAACGCATTCCGACTCGGTTTAGGAACATATATACTATTAAAAAGAAATTCATATTTTAGTCCATTTTTATGTAAAATGTAAGGCTAACCCCTTGCTATTTTTGTCCATTTTGGTCAAAAAATGAAATTGCTCCAAACTTTCTGGAAGGACTCCTAAGGGACCCTGGAACGCATTCCGACTCGGTTTAGGAACATATATACTATTAAAAAGAAATTCATATTTTAGTCCATTTTTATGTAAAATGTAAGGCTAACCCCTTGCAATTTTGTCAATTTTGGTCAAAAAATGAAATTGCTCCAAACTTCCTGGACGGACTCCTAAGGGACCCTGTAACGCATTCCGACTCGGTTTAGGGACATATATATTATTTTTAAAAAAATCATATTTGAGTCCATTTTTAGGAAAAATGTAAGGCTAACCCCTTGCAAATTTGTCAATTTTGGTCAAAAAATGAAATTGCTCCAAACTTCCTGGAAGGACTCCTAAGGGACCCTGGAACGCATTCCGACTCGATTTAGGGACATATATATTATAACAAAGAAATTTATATTTTAGCCAATTTTTATGAAAAATGTAAGGCTAACCCCTTGCAATTTTTGTAAATTTTGGTCAAAAAATGAAATTTCTCCAAACTTCCTGGAAGGACTCCTAAGGGACCCTGGAACATATTCCAACTCGATTTAGGGACATATATATTATTAAAAAGAACCATATTTTAGTCCATTTTTATGAAAAATGTAAGGCTAACCCCTTGCTATTTTTGTCCATTTTGGTCAAAAATTGAAATTGCTCCAAACTTCCTGGAAGGACTCCTAAGGGACCCTGGAACGCATTCCGACTCGGTTTAGGGACATATATACTATTAAAAAAAATTCATATTTTAGTCCATTTTTATGTAAAATGTAAGGTTAACCCCTTGCAATTTTGTCAATTTTGGTCAAAAAATGAAATTGCTCCAAACTTCCTGGAAGGACTCCTAAGGGACCCTGTAACGCATTCCGACTCGGTTTAGGGACATATATATTATTTTTAAAAAAATCATATTTGAGTCCATTTTTAGGAAAAATGTAAGGCTAACCCCTTGCAAATTTGTCAATTTTGGTCAAAAAATGAAATTGCTCCAAACTTTCTGGAAGGACTCCTAAGGGACCCTGGAACGCATTCCGACTCGGTTTAGGAACATATATACTATTAAAAAGAAATTCATATTTTAGTCCATTTTTATGTAAAATGTAAGGCTAACCCCTTGCAATTTTGTCAATTTTGGTCAAAAAATGAAATTGCTCCAAACTTCCTGGAAGGACTCCAAAGGGACCCTAGAACATATTCCAACTCGATTTAGGGACATATATATTATTAAAAAGAACTTCATATTTTAGTCCATTTTTATGAAAAATGTAAGGCTAACCCCTTGCTATTTTTGTCCATTTTGGTCAAAAAATGAAATTGCTCCAAACTTCCTGGAAGGGCTCCTAAGGGACCCTGTAACGCATTCCGACTCGGTTTAGGGACATATATATTATTTTTTAAAAAATCATATTTGAGTCCATTTTTAGGAAAAATGTAAGGCTAACCCCTTGCAAATTTGTCAATTTTGGTCAAAAAATGAAATTGCTCCAAACTTCCTGGAAGGACTCCTAAGGGACCCTGGAACGCATTCCGACTCGGTTTAGGAACATATATTCTATTAAAAAGAAATTCATATTTTAGTCCATTTTTATGTAAAATGTAAGGCTAACCCCTTGCAATTTTGTCAATTTTGGTCCAAAAATGAAATTGCTCCAAACTTCCTGGAAGGACTCCTAAGGGACCTTAGAACATATTCCAACTCGATTTAGGGACATATATATTATTAAAAAGAACTTCATATTTTAGTCCATTTTTATGAAAAATGTAAGGCTAACCCCTTGCTATTTTTGTCCATTTTGGTCAAAAAATGAAATTGCTCCAAACTTCCTGGAAGGGCTCCTAAGGGACCCTGGAACGCATTCCGACTCGGTTTAGGGACATATATATTATTAAAACGAAATTCATATTTTAGTCCATTTTTGTGAAAATGTAAGGCTAACCCCTTGCAATTTTGTCAAATTAGGTCAAAAAATGAAATTGCTCCAAACTTCCTGGAAGGACTCCTAAGGGACCCTGGAACGCATTCCGACTCGGTTTTGGGACATATATACTATTAAAAAGAAATTCATATTTCAGTTCATTTTTATGAAAAATGTAAGGCTAACCCCTTGCAATTTTGTCAATTTTGGTCAAAAAATGAAATTGCTCCAAACTTCCTGGAAGGACTCCTAAGGGACCCTGGAACATATTCCAACTCGATTTAGGGACATATATATTATTAAAAAGAAATTCATATTTTAGTCCATTTTTATGTAAAATGTAAGGCTAACCCCTTGCAATTTTGTCAATTTTGGTCAAAAAATGAAATTGCTCCAAACTTCCTGAAAGGACTCCTAAGGGACCCTGGAACGCATTCCGACTCGGTTTAGGGACATATATATTATTAAAGCGAAATTCATATTTTAGTCCACTTTTATGAAAAATGTAAGGCTAACCCCTTGCAATTTTTGTCAATTTTGGTCAAAAAACGAAATTGCTCCAAACTTCCTGGACGGACTCCTAAGGGACCCTGTAACGCATTCCGACTCGGTTTAGGGACATATATATTATTTTTAAAAAAATCATATTTGAGTCAATTTTTAGGAAAAATGTAAGGCTAACCCCTTGCAAATTTGTCAATTTTGGTCAAAAAATGAAATTGCTCCAAACTTCCTGGAAGGACTCCTAAGGGACCCTGGAACGCATTCCGACTCGATTTAGGGACATATATATTATAACAAAGACATTTATATTTTAGCCAATTTTTATGAAAAATGTAAGGCTAACCCCTTGCAATTTTTGTCAATTTTGGTCAAAAAATGAAATTTCTCCAAACTTCCTGGAAGGACTCCTAAGGGACCCTGGAACATATTCCAACTCGATTTAGGGACATATATATTATTAAAAAGAACTTCATATTTTAGTCCATTTTTATGAAAAATGTAAGGCTAACCCCTTGCTATTTTTGTCCATTTTGGTCAAAATTTGAAATTGCTCCAAACTTCCTGGAAGGACTCCTAAGGGACCCTGGAACGCATTCCGACTCGGTTTAGGGACATATATACTATTAAAAAAAAATTCATATTTTAGTCCATTTTTATGTAAAATGTAAGGTTAACCCCTTGCAATTGGGTCAATTTTGGTCAAAAAATGAATTTGCTCCAAACTTCCTGGAAGGACTCCTAAGGGACCCTGGAACGCATTCCGACTCGGTTTAGGGACATATATATTATTAAAGCGAAATTCATATTTTAGTCCACTTTTATGAAAAATGTAAGGCTAACCCCTTGCAATTTTTGTCAATTTTGGTCAAAAAACGAAATTGCTCCAAACTTCCTGGACGGACTCCTAAGGGACCCTGTAACGCATTCCGACTCGGTTTAGGGACATATATATTATTTTTTAAAAAATCATATTTGAGTCCATTTTTAGGAAAAATGTAAGGCTAACCCCTTGCAAATTTGTCAATTTTGGTCAAAAAATGAAATTTCTCCAAACTTCCTGGAAGGACTCCTAAGGGACCCTGGAACGCATTCCGACTCGGTTTAGGAACATATATACTATTAAAAAGAAATTCATATTTTAGTCCATTTTTATGTAAAATGTAAGGCTAACCCCTTGCAATTTTGTCAATTTTGGTCCAAAAATGAAATTCCTCCAAACTTCCTGGAAGGACTCCAACGCATTCCGACTCGGTTTAGGAACATATATTCTATTAAAAAGAAATTCATATTTTAGTCCATTTTTATGTAAAATGTAAGGCTAACCCCTTGCAATTTTGTCAATTTTGGTCAAAAAATGAAATTGCTCCAAACTTCCTGCAAGGACTCCTAAGGGACCCTGGAACACATTCCGACTCGGTTTTGGGACATATATACTATTAAAAAGAAATTCATATTTCAGTTCATTTTTATGAAAAATGTAAGGCTAACCCCTTGCAATTTTGTCAATTTTGGTCAAAAAATGAAATTGCTCCAAACTTCCTGGAAGGACTCCTAAGGGACCCTGGAACATATTCCAACTCGATTTAGGGACATATATATTATTAAAAAGAAATTCATATTTTAGTCCATTTTTATGAAAAATGTAAGGCTAACCCCTTGCAATTTTGTCAATTTTGGTCAAGAAATGAAATTGCTCCAAACTTCCTGAAAGGACTCCTAAGGGACCCTGGAACGCATTCCGACTCGGTTTAGGGACATATATATTATTAAAGCGAAATTCATATTTTAGTCCACTTTTATGAAAAATGTAAGGCTAACCCCTTGCAATTTTTGTCAATTTTGGTCAAAAAATGAAATTGCTCCAAACTTCCTGGAAGGACTCCTAAGGGACCCTGGAACGCATTCCGACTCGATTTAGGGACATATATATTATAACAAAGAAATTTAAATTTTAGCCAATTTTTATGAAAAATGTAAGGCTAACCCCTTGCAATTTTTGTCAATTTTGGTCAAAAAATGAAATTTCTCCAAACTTCCTGGAAGGACTCCTAAGGGACCCTGGAACATATTCCAACTCGATTTAGGGACATATATATTATTAAAAAGAACTTCATATTTTAGTCCATTTTTATGAAAAATGTAAGGCTAACCCCTTGCAATTTTGTCAATTTTGGTCAAAAAATGAAATTGCTCCAAACTTCCTGGAAGGACTCCTAAGGGACCCTGGAACGCATTCCGACTCGGTTTAGGGACATATATATTATTAAAGCGAAATTCATATTTTAGTCCACTTTTATGAAAAATGTAACCCCTAACCCCTTGCAATTTTTGTCAATTTTGGTCAAAAAACGAAATTGCTCCAAACTTCCTGGACGGACTCCTAAGGGACCCTGTAACGCATTCCGACTCGGTTTAGGGACATATATATTATTTTTAAAAAAATCATATTTGAGTCCATTTTTAGGAAAAATGTAAGGCTAACCCCTTGCAAATTTGTCAATTTTGGTGAAAAAATGAAATTGCTCCAAACTTCCTGGAAGGACTCCTAAGGGACCCTGGAACGCATTCCGACTCGGTTTAGGAACATATATTCTATTAAAAAGAAATTCATATTTTAGTCCATTTTTATGTAAAATGTAAGGCTAACCCCTTGCAATTTTGTCAATTTTGGTCAAAAAATGAAATTGCTCCAAACTTCCTGGAAGGACTCCTAAGGGACCTTAGAACATATTCCAACTCGATTTAGGGACATACATATTATTAAAAAGAACTTCATATTTTAGTCCATTTTTATGAAAAATGTAAGGCTAACCCCTTGCTATTTTTGTCCATTTTGGTCAAAAAATGAAATTGCTCCAAACTTCCTGGAAGGGCTCCTAAGGGACCCTGGAACGCATTCCGACTCGGTTTAGGGACATATATATTATTAAAACGAAATTCATATTTTAGTCCATTTTTGTGAAAATGTAAGGCTAACCCCTTGCAATTTTGTCAAATTTGGTCAAAAAATGAAATTGCTCCAAACTTCCTGGAAGGACTCCTAAGGGACCCTGGAACGCATTCCGACTCGGTTTTGGGACATATATACTATTAAAAAGAAATTCATATTTCAGTTCATTTTTATGAAAAATGTAAGGCTAACCCCTTGCAATTTTGTCAATTTTGGTCAAAAAATGAAATTGCTCCAAACTTCCTGGAAGGACTCCTAAGGGACCCTGGAACATATTCCAACTCGATTTAGGGACATATATATTATTAAAAAGAAATTCATATTTTAGTCCATTTTTATGTAAAATGTAAGGCTTACCCCTTGCAATTTTGTCAATTTTGATCAAAAAATGAAATTGCTCCAAACTTCCTGAAAGGACTCCTAAGGGACCCTGGAACGCATTCCGACTCGGTTTAGGGACAAATATATTATTAAAGCGAAATTCATATTTTAGTCCACTTTTATGAAAAATGTAAGGCTAACCCCTTGCAATTTTTGTCAATTTTGGTCAAAAAACGAAATTGCTCCAAACTTCCTGGACGGACTCCTAAGGGACCCTGTAACGCATTCCGACTCGGTTTAGGAACATATATATTATTTTTAAAAAAATCATATTTGAGTCAATTTTTAGGAAAAATGTAAGGCTAACCCCTTGCAAATTTGTCAATTTTGGTCAAAAAATGAAATTGCTCCAAACTTCCTGGAAGGACTCCTAAGGGACCCTGGAACGCATTCCGACTCGATTTAGGGACATATATATTATAACAAAGACATTTATATTTTAGCCAATTTTTATGAAAAATGTAAGGCTAACCCCTTGCAATTTTTGTCAATTTTGGTCAAAAAATGAAATTTCTCCAAACTTCCTGGAAGGACTCCTAAGGGACCCTGGAACATATTCCAACTCGATTTAGGGACATATATATTATTAAAAAGAACTTCATATTTTAGTCCATTTTTATGAAAAATGTAAGGCTAACCCCTTGCTATTTTTGTCCATTTTGGTCAAAATTTGAAATTGCTCCAAACTTCCTGGAAGGACTCCTAAGGGACCCTGGAACGCATTCCGACTCGGTTTAGGGACATATATACTATTAAAAAAAAATTCATATTTTAGTCCATTTTTATGTAAAATGTAAGGTTAACCCCTTGCAATTTTGTCAATTTTGGTCAAAAAATGAAATTGCTCCAAACTTCCTGGAAGGACTCCTAAGGGACCCTGGAACGCATTCCGACTCGGTTTAGGGACATATATATTATTAAAGCGAAATTCATATTTTAGTCCACTTTTATGAAAAATGTAAGGCTAACCCCTTGCAATTTTTGTCAATTTTGGTCAAAAAACGAAATTGCTCCAAACTTCCTGGACGGACTCCTAAGGGACCCTGTAACGCATTCCGACTCGGTTTAGGGACATATATATTATTTTTTAAAAAATCATATTTGAGTCCATTTTTAGGAAAAATGTAAGGCTAACGCCTTGCAAATTTGTCAATTTTGGTCAAAAAATGAAATTTCTCCAAACTTCCTGGAAGGACTCCTAAGGGACCCTGGAACGCATTCCGACTCGGTTTAGGAACATATATACTATTAAAAAGAAATTCATATTTTAGTCCATTTTTATGTAAAATGTAAGGCTAACCCCTTGCAATTTTGTCAATTTTGGTCAAAAAATGAAATTGCTCCAAACTTCCTGGAAGGACTCCAAAGGGACCCTAGAACATATTCCAACTCGATTTAGGGACATATATATTATTAAAAAGAACTTCATATTTTAGTCCATTTTTATGAAAGATGTAAGGCTAACCCCTTGCTATTTTTGTCCATTTTGGTCAAAAAATGAAATTGCTCCAAACTTCCTGGAAGGGCTCCTAAGGGACCCTGGAACGCATTCCGACTCGGTTAGGGACATATATATTATTAAAACGAAATTCATATTTTAGTCCATTTTTGTGAAAATGTAAGGCTAACCCCTTGCAATTTTGTCAAATTTGGTCAAAAAATGAAATTGCTCCAAACTTCCTGCAAGGACTCCTAAGGGACCCTGGAACACATTCCGACTCGGTTTTGGGACATATATACTATTAAAAAGAAATTCATATTTCAGTTCATTTTTATGAAAAATGTAAGGCTAACCCCTTGCAATTTTGTCAATTTTGGTCAAAAAATGAAATTGCTCCAAACTTCCTGGAAGGACTCCTAAGGGACCCTGGAACATATTCCAACTCGATTTAGGGACATATATATTATTAAAAAGAAATTCATATTTTAGTCCATTTTTATGTAAAATGTAAGGCTAACCCCTTGCAATTTTGTCAATTTTGGTCAAAATATGAAATTGCTCCAAACTTCCTGAAAGGACTCCTAAGGGACCCTGGAACGCATTCCGACTCGGTTTAGGGACATATATATTATTAAAGCGAAATTCATATTTTAGTCCACTTTTATGAAAAATGTAAGGCTAACCCCTTGCAATTTTTGTCAATTTTGGTCAAAAAACGAAATTGCTCCAAACTTCCTGGACGGACTCCTAAGGGACCCTGTAACGCATTCCGACTCGGTATAGGGACATATATATTATTTTTAAAAAAAATCATATTTGAGTCCATTTTTAGGAAAAATGTAAGGCTAACCCCTTGCAAATTTGTCAATTTTGGTCAAAAAATGAAATTGCTCCAAACTTCCTGGAAGGACTCCTAAGGGACCCTGGAACATATTCCAACTCGATTTAGGGACATATATATTATTAAAAAGAAATTCATATTTTAGTCCATTTTTATGTAAAATGTAAGGCTAACCCCTTGCAATTTTGTCAATTTTGGTCAAAATATGAAATTGCTCCAAACTTCCTGAAAGGACTCCTAAGGGACCCTGGAACGCATTCCGACTCGGTTTAGGGACATATATATTATTAAAGCGAAATTCATATTTTAGTCCACTTTTATGAAAAATGTAAGGCTAACCCCTTGCAATTTTTGTCAATTTTGGTCAAAAAACGAAATTGCTCCAAACTTCCTGGACGGACTCCTAAGGGACCCTGTAACGCATTCCGACTCGGTTTAGGGACATATATATTATTTTTTAAAAAAATCATATTTGAGTCCATTTTTAGGAAAAATGTAAGGCTAACCCCTTGCAAATTTGTCAATTTTGGTCAAAAAATGAAATTGCTCCAAACTTCCTGGAAGGACTCCTAAGGGACCCTGGAACGCATTCCGACTCGGTTTAGGAACATATATTCTATTAAAAAGAAATTCATATTTTAGTCCATTTTTATGTAAAATGTAAGGCTAACCCCTTGCAATTTTGTCAATTTTGGTCCAAAAATGAAATTGCTCCAAACTTCCTGGAAGGACTCCTAAGGGACCTTAGAACATATTCCAACTCGATTTAGGGACATATATATTATTAAAAAGAACTTCATATTTTAGTCCATTTTTATGAAAAATGTAAGGCTAACCCCTTGCTATTTTTGTCCATTTTGGTCAAAAAATGAAATTGCTCCAAACTTCCTGGAAGGGCTCCTAAGGGATCCTGGAACGCATTCCGACTCGGTTTAGGGACATATATATTATTAAAACGAAATTCATATTTTAGTCCATTTTTGTGAAAATGTAAGGCTAACCCCTTGCAATTTTGTCAAATTTGGTCAAAAAATGAAATTGCTCCAAACTTCCTGGAAGGACTCCTAAGGGACCCTGGAACGCATTCCGACTCGGTTTTGGGACATATATACTATTAAAAAGAAATTCATATTTCAGTTCATTTTATGAAAAATGTAAGGCTAACCCCTTGCAATTTTGTCAATTTTGGTCAAAAAATGAAATTGCTCCAAACTTCCTGGAAGGACTCCTAAGGGACCCTGGAACATATTCCAACTCGATTTAGGGACATATATATTATTAAAAAGAAATTCATATTTTAGTCCATTTTTATGTAAAATGTAAGGCTAACCCCTTGCAATTTTGTCAATTTTGGTCAAAAAATGAAATTGCTCCAAACTTCCTGAAAGGACTCCTAAGGGACCCTGGAACGCATTCCGACTCGGTTTAGGGACATATATATTATTAAAGCGAAATTCATATTTTAGTCCACTTTTATGAAAAATGTAAGGCTAACCCCTTGCAATTTTTGTCAATTTTGGTCAAAAAACGAAATTGCTCCAAACTTCCTGGACGGACTCCTAAGGGACCCTGTAACGCATTCCGACTCGGTTTAGGGACATATATATTATTTTTAAAAAAATCATATTTGAGTCAATTTTTAGGAAAAATGTAAGGCTAACCCCTTGCAAATTTGTCAATTTTGGTCAAAAAATGAAATTGCTCCAAACTTCCTGGAAGGACTCCTAAGGGACCCTGGAACGCATTCCGACTCGATTTAGGGACATATATATTATAACAAAGACATTTATATTTTAGCCAATTTTTATGAAAAATGTAAGGCTAACCCCTTGCAATTTTTGTCAATTTTGGTCAAAAAATGAAATTTCTCCAAACTTCCTGGAAGGACTCCTAAGGGACCCTGGAACATATTCCAACTCGATTTAGGGACATATATATTATTAAAAAGAACTTCATATTTTAGTCCATTTTTATGAAAAATGTAAGGCTAACCCCTTGCTATTTTTGTCCATTTTGGTCAAAATTTGAAATTGCTCCAAACTTCCTGGAAGGACTCCTAAGGGACCCTGGAACGCATTCCGACTCGGTTTAGGGACATATATATTATTAAAGCGAAATTCATATTTTAGTCCACTTTTATGAAAAATGTAAGGCTAACCCCTTGCAATTTTTGTCAATTTTGGTCAAAAAACGAAATTGCTCCAAACTTCCTGGACGGACTCCTAAGGGACCCTGTAACGCATTCCGACTCGGTTTAGGGACATATATATTATTTTAAAAAAAATCATATTTGAGTCCATTTTTAGGAAAAATGTAAGGCTAACCCCTTGCAAATTTGTCAATTTTGGTCAAAAAATGAAATTGCTCCAAACTTCCTGGAAGGACTCCTAAGGGACCCTGGAACGCATTCCGACTCGGTTTAGGAACATATATACTATTAAAAAGAAATTCATATTTTAGTCCATTTTTATGTAAAATGTAAGGCTAACCCCTTGCAATTTTGTCAATTTTGGTCCAAAAATGAAATTTCTCCAAACTTCCTGGAAGGACTCCTAAGGGACCTTAGAACATATTCCAACTCGATTTAGGGACATATATATTATTAAAAAAAAATTCATATTTTAGTCCATTTTTATGAAAAATATAAGGCTAACCCCTTGCTATTTTTGTCCATTTTGGTCAAAAAATGAAATTGCTCCAAACTTCCTGGAAGGGCTCCTAAGGGACCCTGGAACGCATTCCGACTCGGTTTAGGGACATATATATTATTAAAACGAAATTCATATTTTAGTCCATTTTTGTGAAAATGTAAGGCTAACCCCTTGCAATTTTGTCAAATTCGGTCAAAAAATGAAATTGCTCCAAACTTCCTGGAAGGACTCCTAAGGGACCCTGGAACGCATTCCGACTCGGTTTTGGGACATATATACTATTAAAAAGAAATTCATATTTCAGTTCATTTTTATGAAAAATGTAAGGCTAACCCCTTGCAATTTTGTCAATTTTGGTCAAAAAATGAAATTGCTCCAAACTTCCTGGAAGGACTCCTAAGGGACCCTGGAACATATTCCAACTCGATTTAGGGACATATATATTATTAAAAAGAAATTCATATTTTAGTCCATTTTTATGTAAAATGTAAGGCTAACCCCTTGCAATTTTGTTAATTTTGGTCAAAAAATGAAATTGCTCCAAACTTCCTGGAAGGACTCCTAAGGGACCCTAGAACATATTCCAACTCGATTTAGGGACATATATATTATCGATTTGAGGCAAATGGAATTGAAGCTTCAAATAATTTATCACCGCTGGACCGTTGACAGGGCTGGTTGGAAGGTTAGCCATTCCAGGTCACTCCCCTTGTGGCCACAATGATTTAAGTGCATGAACTAGTTCACTTTTATTGAACTGGTAACTGAGAGTTCGAGTACACGGTCACTTTTGCTTGAGCAGCCGCGCGTTTAGGTCTTGCAAGGAAGTTTTGTCTTGCTGAAAAAATTTGTTGCTTGTTAAGTTATGCCCAAGTCCAGGTCTAAGGGGCGAGCTGCCTCTGGGCCGGTCGATGGAGTGAAGCGTAGGCGGGGACGGCCTCGATCGTCCGCCCGGCAGGTTCCAGTCCCAGCCCCCGATGGAAGTGCGAGTTCATCAGGTGTGACACGGGACACGGTGTCCGTGGCAAGTACCTCGGTACCATTGGATTCCGTGGGACTGGATAGCGGCATCAGTAATGACAGCCAGCTAGCTACGCCATCCCCCATCGGTCTGCCTGGAGGGGGCGCGTCTCCGACTTTGGAATTGGGTAAGTCCGTTCATGTCGAAATTACCCCTGAACCTGTGGTTAAAAGTTCCTCGGGCCCGTCACTGTCCGTAACATCGGCCCCTGTAACTGATTCATTTGCATCTTCTTCTTTTGCCACCGATACCCCTTTAACTAGTGTTTGTGATGATCTGGGGTCTGGAGTGCCTCATATTTTGCAAGAAAAAATTTGGAAAGGGGAGTTTGTAGAGTTCGGCGCACTTTTGAAATCACTGCGTGGTTCGGGTGTTGATGATTCTATGGCTAACGCGGTGAATTTTACGATCGGCTCCAATGAGTCTCCGGCTTGGCAGATTCGTCCTCAGAAGCAGGCACCCCGTATAACATCAATTGAGCAGTGGACATCTGCTTTTCTAGTTTTTGCCTCGGTTTATTTGTTGCGACACCCTACGCATGCTCGCCAATTGCTGAAATATGCGGATACCATCCGTTCTGCTGCATTCCGACATGTTGGCTTTGGTTGGCGCGATTATGATATTCAGTTTCGCCTGCGACAGGCGCGTTTGCCGTCCCGCTCTTGGGCAAGCATCGATGCCGAGTTGTGGTTAACACTGCTCGGGGCGCCCCTCGTACAACAGCCTAATTTTCGTCCCTACCAGCAGCGCGATCGTCCCTACGCCAGTTTCGGGTCCCCATTCGGACCAGGCCGACGGCAAGTTACCGGAGGCCAACCCACATGCCATGATTTCAATCGCGGGCAATGCATCCGCCCCACATGCCGCTTCGCGCACCGTTGCTCAGCCTGCCTTGCATTCGGCCATTCGGCAACCCGTTGTCGGAGAAACAAACCATCTCGCGGGCCGGCAGTTAGCGCGAACGCCGGTAAAACTAAATAGCATGCTCCCTTTTTTGCGTGTTTATCCCAACGCCCTAGATTCACAGATTTTGATGGCAGGTTTTTCCTGTGGTTTTCGACTAGGTTATTCCGGACCAAGGGTTAGTTCTACGGCTCGTAATTCTCAGTCTGCCCGTGAACATCCAGGCATTTTACAATACAAAATCGATCGTGAGCTTGCCTTGGGTCGTGTGGCCGGCCCGTTTTTGTCTGAGCCTCTTCCCAATTTACGTTGTTCACCAGTGGGTCTGGTACCAAAGCAAGTCCCTGGGGAATTTCGGTTGATTCATAATTTGTCGTCTCCAATAGGGAGTTCAGTGAACGACTTCATTGACCCGTCTAGCACTGCTGTTAATTACACGAGTTTTGATGATGCAATAACCATGATATCTAGTTTGGATAAGGGTGCACTAATGGCTAAGTCGGATATTAAATCAGCTTTTCGCTTACTCCCTGTTCATCCGGATGATTTTGATTTGCTAGGGTTTTCTCACAATGGCCAGATATATTACGATAAATGTATGCCAATGGGTTGTGCGATTTCTTGTGTCACTTTTGAGCGGTTTAGTACTTTCCTTGAGTACTCTACTCGTAAGGTAGCCAACTCTCAGCATATTGTGCATTATTTGGACGATTTCTTGTTTGTGGGTGCTTGTAACTCAAACGAGTGCGCGCGTTCCCTCCAATCCTTCCGAGTGGTTTGTGAGCGATTTGGCGTCCCCCTCGCAGAAGAAAAAACGGAGGGACCTACAACCAACCTTAATTTCTTGGGTTTAGCAATTGACACGGTTGCGCAACAGATTGAAATTCCACCAGACAAGCTGGTTACTTTACAGAGTAAGCTTATTAGCGCGCTCAGCATGAAGAAATTAACTCTCCGTGAGCTTCAGTCTTTATTAGGTAGGCTTAATTTTGTCTGTAAAGCTGTAATGCCTGGTAGGGCCTTTCTTCGTCGCTTACACGATTTGACAAGGGGTGTGTCCAAGGCCCACCACAGAATTCGCATTACTGCGGGTGCGCGAGCTGATTTGCAGGCTTGGCAGCATTTTTTGGCCCATTTTAACGGAACGGTCATTTTCCCAGACTCGGTGTGGTTTAATAGTGATCAGTTGCACTTGTATACTGATGCCTCCGCGGAAATTGGGTTTGGGGCCTATTTTGATGGGTGTTGGTTTCAAGGGTTATGGCCGGAGCATGTTAAGGCTAAGTCACTTTCTATCGCTTGTATGGAGTTGTTCCCCATTGTGGTTGCCTTGCAATTATGGGCGGATAAATTGCGAAACAAGCGGGTGATACTTTGGTGCGATAATCAGGCTGTGGTTAGTATCATCAATAGACAAACGTCTAAGTGTCAGTTGATCATGTGCTTGGTCCGTCAATTCGTTGTGCAGTGTCTAACGTTTAATATTCAGTTTAAGTCTAGACATGTGCCAGGTGTTGCTAATGGCATCGCTGATGCTCTTTCTCGCTTTCAGATGACACGATTTCGTCATCTCGCCCCCTCTGCCGACCACGATATGACTCCCTTGCCCGTCAACCTGTGGAACTACTTCAGTTAGAGGTGCAAGGTCTTTTACAAGACGCCCTTGCCCCCCGCACGAGCTTATTATATCAGAGGGCTTGGCATCTGTTCCGTTCATTTAGTACAAGCCATGGATTTGATATCGAGCGTTGTCCCTCCCTGCAACAGCTTGTTCAGTTCATAGCATTTATGTCGGTATCTGGTTATGCCCCTACATCAATTGCGTCATACGTATCTGGAATTTCCTCGCATTTACAGTTGTTGAGTTATCCTGATATAACGAAGCATTTTGTTGTGAAACGATTGTTGGAGGGTTGCCGTAGGCGAAACAGTCGCCGAGACAGACGACGCCCCATCACTTTTGATATTTTATGCCGCATTGTGCCGGCCCTACAGGCCGTTTGCACGAATCAGTTTGAAGCTCGCCTTTTTCGAGTGGCCTTTTTGTTTGCATTTTTCGGTTTCCTCCGCATTGGGGAGTTAACTGCCCAGTCCCGCCATTCGCTTCCCCCGCTGTGTCGCTCCGATGTCAATGTAAAAGATGCCCCATTAAGGGTTGAACTTGTGCTGCGTCATTCAAAAACTGACCAGCATGGACATGGTTTTGTGTTGTCCATCCCAGCATCACAAAATCGTGATGCTTTGTTTTGCCCTGTTCAGGCGACTTTGTCTTTTCTTGCTTGTTCCACGTTACCACATGTTTCTTTTTTGTCTCATTTCGATGGGAGCCCGGTCACGCGTTCCCAGTTTACAGCAGTCCTTCGTCGTGCCCTTGATTTTGTCGGGCTTCACGATGACAGGTTTACTTCGCATTCCTTTCGCATTGGCGCAGCGACATCAGCGGCTATGGCAGGCGTGGCAGAGGATAATATCAAGGTTATGGGGCGATGGAAGTCGGGGGCTTACCGTCGATACATCCGCATTTCGCCCGGTATTTTCAAGTAAGCTAAAGATTTATTTCCCTCAGTATTAATGGGTTTTCCAAATTTCCCCTTTCATTTCTGTGCCCATGAGATGCCCCTCCTGTCAAGCCGACTGTATGGATTGTGGGAGATTCTTTTGTCAACTGGTTTGCCCGGGTGGCGCGGTCATCCCCCTGGGGAGAGAGCTTGCAGCAGTTGGCACACATCCATTGGATCGGACGTCGGGGCCTGCGGATGCACCAGTATGCTGATTTTTTGATGGAGACATGGCATGGAGCTACATCATTGCCTGACTTTATCATTATACAGGTCGGCTCAAACGACATTGGCTTGGTGCATAAGAAACTCTTAAATTTTATGGCGAGGCAGTGTCTCTCCATAACGCGGGAGATACTGCCACAAACTATCATGTTTTTTTCGGAAATTTTGCCACATTTAACTTACGATAATGCCCTTAAACAATCGGCTTTTGAGCTGACCAGACGCTCTGTGAGCAGGTACATGAAGTGCTTGTTCCGAAATGCTCCCGGGGGGGTCATTTGCCACCCTCAATTTCAATGGTGGGCATCAGAGTTATATCAGTCAGATGACGTTCATCCGACTGATGAAGGCTGCTCAATCATTTTGGGCAACTTCTACAACATGATTTCGGTCTTTTGCTAAGCATGTTTTTCTCGCCGTTTCTACCTGAGGCTATTTGGCGGCGGTCATGTTGCGGACCTCCGTCCGCAGCATGTCCGTTTGGCGGGAATTCCATTCCGAGACCACAAATAGGCCTCAGATTTTGGCCATTTTATTCTCTTTTTATGATGCTTCAGGGATTTTGCGGGCAAAGCACTTGACCCCTGCTTTTGTCGGTTCAGGCACAAGATGATTACGGGATTAATCACAAAAGGCAGTCTGTACTATTACCTAGTTTGTTGATTGATTTATACATCAGTTACACTTGAAGTTTATATATCATTATTTGAGCAATATCGCAAACAAGCTTATGCCGAAACACGGCCACACAAATATTGCTTTTGGTTTTAAGATATTGCTTTTAATAGTTGGCCATTCTGATGTGGTTTAATGGATTATTAATTTTTTCCTTTTATATGGCTCATGGTATTTGTATACTCAGATAATGACGGTTGCATTGTGTACTATTACTGATTCTGGTTTTGCATCTTAATTATCTTGCTCATGGCAGTTGCAGTTCCGCGTCACCAGTTCGGACCGGAATTAACAGTATCAGTACTGTATTGCTTATAATTGCGGTTTTGCTATCAAGCTTTGGAGGGGAGCAGACTTTGACAAGATTGTTTAACTATACTTGCTAAGTATAATTGCAGTTCTGCGCTATCAGCTTCGGGCTGGAACAATCTGTGAGATTAATGCTAAACAATCTGTGGTATTGTTGCTATGTATACATGTAATTGCTGTTCCGCGCTATCAGCTTCGGGCGGGAACAATCTGTGAGAATAATGCTAAACAATCTGTGGTATTGTTGCTATGTATACATGTAATTGCTGTTCCGCGCTATCAGCTTTGGGCGGGAACAATCTGTGAGAATAATGCTGAACAATCTGTGGTATTGTTGCTATGTATACATGTACATGTAATTGCTGTTCCGCGCTATCAGCTTCGGGCGGGAACAATCTGTGAGAATAATGCTGAACAATCTGTGGTATTGTTCCTATGTATACATGTACTTGCTGTTCCGCGCTATCAGCTTCGGGCGGGAACAATCTGTGAGAATAATGCTGAACAATCTGTGGTATTGTTGCTATGTATACATGTAATTGCTGTTCCACGCTATCAGCTTCGGGCGGGAACAATCTGTGAGATTAATGCTGAACAATCTGTGGTATTGTTGCTATGTATACATGTAATTGCTGTTCCGCGCTATCAGCTTCGGGCGGGAACAATCTGTGAGAATAATGCTGAACAATCTGTGGTATTGTTGCTATGTATACATGTAATTGCTGTTCCGCGCTATCAGCTTCGGGCGGGAACAATCTGTGAGAATAATGCTGAACAATCTGTGGTATTGTTGCTATGTATGCATGTAATTGCAGTTCTGCGCTATCAGCTTCGGGCGGGAACATGATGTTTGGCTTATTGAATAAACGGCTGCTCAGGCCATAGGTAACAAAGAATGCTGAGTGTGCAGCCTCTGATTCCGGTCTCTTGTGTCTTTGGTAGCATGTGGGGATAATTAAAAAGAACTTCATATTTTAGTCCATTTTTATGAAAAATGTAAGGCTAACCCCTTGCAATTTTTGTCCATTTTGGTCAAAAAATGAAATTGCTCCAAACTTCCTGGAAGGACTCCTAAGGGACCCTGGAACGCATTCCGACTCGGTTTAGGGACATATATACTATTAAAAAGAAATTCATATTTAAGTCCATTTTTATGTAAAATGTAAGGCTAACCCCTTGCAATTTTGTCAATTTTGGTCAAAAAATGAAATTGCTCCAAACTTCCTGGAAGGACTCCTAAGGGACCCTGGAACGCATTCCGACTCGGTTTAGGGACATATATATTATTAAAACGAAATTCATATTTTAGTCCATTTTTGTGAAAATGTAAGGCTAACCCCTTGCAATTTTGTCAAATTTGGTCAAAAAATGAAATTGCTCCAAACTTCCTGGAAGGACTCCTAAGGGACCCTGGAACGCATTCCGACTCGGTTTTGGGACATATATACTATTAAAAAGAAATTCATATTTCAGTTCATTTTTATGAAAAATGTAAGGCTAACCCCTTGCAATTTTGTCAATTTTGGTCAAAAAATGAAATTGCTCCAAACTTCCTGGAAGGACTCCTAAGGGACCCTGGAACATATTCCAACTCGATTTAGGGACATATATATTATTAAAAAGAAATTCATATTTTAGTCCATTTTTATGTAAAATGTAAGGCTAACCCCTTGCAATTTTGTCAATTTTGGTCAAAAAATGAAATTGCTCCAAACTTCCTGGAAGGACTCCTAAGGGACCCTAGAACATATTCCAACTCGATTTAGGGACATATATATTATTAAAAAGAACTTCATATTTTAGTCCATTTTTATGAAAAATGTAAGGCTAACCCCTTGCAATTTTTGTCCATTTTGGTCAAAAAATGAAATTGCTCCAAACTTCCTGGAAGGACTCGTAAGGGACCCTGGAACGCATTCCGACTCGGTTTAGGGACATATATACTATTAAAAAGAAATTCATATTTTAGTCCATTTTTATGTAAAATGTAAGGTTAACCCCTTGCAATTTTGTCAATTTTGGTCAAAAAATGAATTTGCTCCAAACTTCCTGGAAGGACTCCTAAGGGACCCTAGAACATATTCCAACTCGATTTAGGGACATGTATATTATTAAAAAGAACTTCATATTTTAGTCCATTTGTATGAAAAGTGTAAGGCTAACCCCTTGCAATTTTTGTCCATTTTGGTCAAAAAATGAAATTGCTCCAAACTTCCTGGAAGGACTCCTAAGGGACCCTGGAACGCATTCCGACTCGGTTTAGGGACATATATATTATTTTAAAAAAAAATCATATTTGAGTCCATTTTTAGGAAAAATGTAAGGCTAACCCCTTGCAATTTTGTCAATTTTAGTCAAAAAATGAAATTGCTCCAAACTTCCTGGAAGGACTCCTAAGGGACCCTGGAACGCATTCCGACTCGATTTAGGGACATATATATTATTACAAAGAAATTTATTATTTTAGCCAATTTTTATGAAAAATGTAAGGCTAACCCCTTGCAATTTTTGTCAATTTTGGTCAAAAATTTGAAATGCTCCAAACTTCCTGGAAAGACTCGTAAAAGACCCTGGAACACATTCCAACTAGATTTAGGGACAGATATATCATTAAAAAGAAATTCATATTTTGGCCAATTTTAATGAAAAACCCCTGCCCCCCTCTTTTACTAATAAATCTAGAATTTGTTGAGAAAGACAAGAATTTTTTGGGAAACATTTTTTGCCCCCCGTCAGAAAAAAATCCTGGCATTACATTACTTTCATGCACTTTCCTCCCCCCGCAGAAATTCCTGGATCCGCCCCTGCACGCCTGATGTTGCATCTGTTGCGGGGTGGCAAATTGCAACGAGCTAAAGATTGTAAGAGCGAGCCAGACACACATCAAATTAAAGCTTATTTCATCATCTTTCATTTTCTTTTCGATTTTCGGGGGGTCGAATCAACTGATGACTTTTAGGAGAAATTTCCATCTGAAGATGATCAGCCCTGAAAATAGTCCTGAAGCCCATCGCCATTTTGAAAAACGATACCTACACTCCATTGCAAAATAGAGCGCTTTTAGGGTCCAAATCAGGCGCGGTTCTACGGGGGGGCTGGGGGGCTGTAGCCCCTAATTTTGTCTAGCCCCACAAAAAATTCCGTAAAAAAAAAATTGCATTAGCAAAAAGAAGGATTGTGGTGTACATGCGAACAGTCTCCCCCCGAAGAAGAAATAGCCGTGACAAGGTTGCATTAGTTAATATAGTTAATATAGTGTGAATGATATTAGGATTTTATTGGCGCTCCCCATTGAAAATATGGTATGAGCCCAAGTTCATGGCCCACAGCATGCTCAAATACTGAAGATTTTGAGGGTATGCAAATCGCGATTTGGCCGGCGTAGGCAATTTCGGACCGATTTACTGGTCTGCACCCACAATGCATGCGATGGCCGAATCTCGCTGGGCCCCCACCCTCCCCCTGGCCCCCGTTCAATGTTGTCTCTCATTGCGCGGTGTGTGCTCCATCAGCTGGAGAGAACAACATTGGCCGGGGGAGCGGGGGAGTGGGTGACTGTTGCTAGGCTCAGGAAGTGTCCCAATCATTTTGGCCGGGATTGTTGACTGTTTCACGGCCCCACCTAAATGTATTTTTCAAGTCCAAAGGACAACGGGGTCAGGGAACCAGACAATGGGCGTCGCCAGGATTTTTTCTAGATTTTTTTTTTTTTTTTTTGCTTTTCCGGGGGGGGGGGCAAGTGCCCCCCTTGCCCCCCCCCCCCCCCCCTCGCGACGCCAATGAACCAGACTAGCCTGCACCCTTTAAAAAGCTACTGTAACAGCAGCTTTAAGTATGTCTTTATGTATAGGGCATGCTAAGCTACCAATGCCATCCCTACTTCCTTCACAAGATTCTGTAAAACTCATTAACATAGCCCTTCCCCGCCCAGCGCCTTAGGCCCTGTTTGCAGGGCGGGGGTACGTACGAAGTGCTATCATAAAGCCGGGAACATCGGTATCGTGAACGGCTCCCCTGGTGTAATGTGGTGTTCTTGTGTAATGTTGTTTTCGTGTATATTTACGGGTTTTTTGTTCTTATTTTTTTTTTTAAGAATTAAGGACGAGAACGTAATGTTTACTTTATTTTTCAGGAACATAATGTTTGATTACAGCCTGGTGAAGGACTGTTGGGAACAGCGAACGGACTCAGGCACTGAGAGGCCTGGTTAACAGTGTTACCAAACAAAACTGTAAAAACAAATTCGCGTTTCTTTTTTTTTTCAAAAGTCCGTTATTTCTTGAAATAGTAGTGATGGAGTTGAGAATCTATATCTCTCCAAATACAAACAGTAAAAGTCAGACGCGGATCCACAGAGGGTTCGAATAAATATTACAAATATGATAAGATCGGATATACAAATCTAACGGGCCTGAACTCTCCAATCCGCCAAAATTCAACAGCCTTCATACTGTAGTAATAAGTTTTCGCTGTTGCGTAACGATAAGTAGCGCATGTATAAGCCTACTACATGTACTAACGAGGCTGCCGTACACAATTGTCCAAACAAATGAAAACAGTTGACTCATTACTGCCCGAAACATCGACTTCAATTGACTTCAAAATCTTGTTCTTCAAATCTGTTCGTCCATGAGGCAAAAACAGATGCACACAGCAAAGTTCCAGGTTTCTCCGCCTATTATTAAGACAAATTGTTTTTGATGAGAATTCTAAGGCAGCCTGGTGGCCGAGTGGTTAGATCCGTCGTCCAAGAATCGCGGAGTCCGGGATCGAATCCCGTCGGTGTCTTTTTGCTTTTCAACACATGCGTTCTATTCAGTGATTATTAAGATGTTTAATTTCCCGTCGTAAAATACCAGCAGTACCTTAGCTTAATCTGTAAGCACTGCGGTTGGTACTGTCCGTGAGTTCCAGGTTGGCACCTTCGTACAGGTTCAGGGCAAGTGGTCCACTCGGAGGATCAGGGCTTAGGGTGCCGCCCAGACTCAGACCGAACCCCGAATGCTTGGTTAGCACATAACTTTTTGATTTTTTCTAGCCTCTATTTATTTTTTTTAACTTTGGCTTAATTAATTTCATGATTACATCTGCTCGGCAGGCATGAGGTAGTATTAAAAACAAAACAAAGGTCTATGCAATAAATCAATGAATTTTTGATAATTGACTAAATCAAAACAAAGTTTTGTTCCATAAGGCCAAAAAAAGCTCCGGTTTCTAGTATGCGCGCGCGTCGCCGTTGCCATGCGCGTCGGCAAAATGAAAAAGTTTTTTTTTTCAATGAAAGATGATGTCTCAAAAACGCCAAATCGTTGGTTCGACTTGAATCCTGCTGCTGCACAATTTTAACGTGTTTTTAGATTGGGTTATGGTCGAGAATAAGCTTTATGTGGCCTCTCTGGACTCCCATATATTTGCACTAAGTTTAGTCGGGCACCATTTGCAGTCATCAGCCGACATTTGAAGCAAAAAAATAGGTAAAAAAAAAGCCGCGTCGCCGCACCACTTTTTGGGCAAGCTCCATACCAGAAACCTGAGACTTTTTTTTTGGCCTAAACGAGTCCTGTTTACTATGTACGTCACGATTTACTATGTTTTGTTTGCTGCCCCCCAACGACGACTTTTACACAAATTGCACGTTCGGGTCGAAACAGGACCTGAAAAACAGCTTTCAAAAGTACCTTTTGCACTCATTTCATGACAGTCGTTTTTTATTTCATCACACCTTAGGCTACATATACCCGAAAAATGACGGAAATGTCTTCGAGCATTCCACAACCTCTTTAAACTTTGTTAATGCAAAATTCTGGTTATAACAAAAGAAGGCCTTGGTCCCGACTGTGCATTTATGTGCACAATGAACGGGACTGATGTTTCTCTTAATACAAAATTCTGATAAAACAAACAATTTGGCTAGGTCCGAACGAGTTTGTATTAACGAGACTCGACTGTACTACTGACAGAGAACAGACATACGTCCGTTCAGTAGCTGGCCAGCTCGCACAATGACCTCACTGCTGGCTGGTAATAGCACTACCGGTATCTCACGTAATCCCTGGAGTGACGTCATAATGGTGAGGTGGAATACATGTGTGTATCTAGATGCAGCAAAGATACTAGAGAGGGGAAGATAGGACAGTCCGCGCAAAACGGTGAAACCGGAAGTACTTGCTCAAAGGTCACGCTGGGGAAGGGCGCCCCCTACGGCGGGTAGGTAAAACTTGCGACCAATAGCACAGCGCCATACAGTTTACAATGGGGAAGTCGAAGATTTGGTCCTAACCCTGTCCTATCTTCCCCTCTCTAGGATTTTGGATGCAGCAATGAAAACCAGTTAAACTGCATAATATTAACAAACTGCTAATTGGAATCATTACCATCACAAAACATAACATTCAAATATGGTTGAATTTCAAACGTTTCTCTTTTTATTCAAAGTTACATGTAACACCATGAACTAAATTGTTTAAACTACTGCTTTCTTCAACCCTTTTCTTGTATGCCTACTTGGAGAAAACAATTCATACATGCAACGTGCTCTGCAATTTCAAAATCTGAAGCCTTCTTCTTGTAGTATTACAACCTGATATGTTTGTTCTTACATGTACTTGAAAGCCATTGAAAACAAAGCAAGAGAAATTACAAACTTTATGTCAATGCCAAAAATCTCCACATATAAATGCGGAAGAAATTTCCACGAGTTTAGTTCTTTGGAATGTGTAAGTGCATGTGGACCACTGCCATTCCTAGTTTTACAACTCGTGTGACACTCATCTGGGTGGAAAACCCATGGTATACAAAACGATACAGATAGATGTGATAGAAAAAGGCACATGATGTTGTCATATACAATGTAGCATTTACATTTTTGGATGCAATGTTAGCATCATTTATACATAACAAAGTTAAATTCAAACAGTTTTCTTTTGTGCAAACTGAAAAGAAAACAAATGTCCTGGCATATGATACAACTGTGCCAAATAGTATTTATACTTTTGGATACAAGAGTTAGCATCACGTATCCCCATCATAAACATATGGTTGAAATTCAAACTTCTCGTTTGTCCAAACTGAAAAAATAAACAATTACGAAAAACAAATATGCTGGCAAATCACTGTTTTGCTTACATACATACATTTTTGTATTAGCAAGTGAACTATTAACATATACACATACCGGCTAAATAAGCATTAATGTTGAACTTCAAACATTATTTCTAAACATTCTTCTGTTATGCAAAACTGTACATGTAACGTAGCAATTAATTAACTTGCTTCGTACTTATAATTCTTTGTTTCAACATACTACCTTTAGTTCAATTGATCTTCAGGCTGTTATTTTACCAAATGCCCACAAAATACACAAACAAAAATATTCAACCCCCCCCCCCCCCAAACTTAACAACTCCAGGCTGGCCTAATCACCTTTTTAGTCCCAAATACATGTATGTACATATTTCATTCCAAGTTTCTAGACAAAGATTCACAACGATTTTCAGTTAATACTTGCAAAGCCACACATATATAGAGTACATCAGCCTATAAGACATTCCCACCTATTAAAATGCTGCCCTGACCCCCCTCCCAACAAATACACACACAAAAAAACGATGGATTATGGCTAACTGGAAAATGTTACCAAATACATGTATAAGGTTATTTATTAAGATAATACTTGGTCTGGATGGATTCTTTTTAAAACTCTTATTTCCAAAAGGAAGCCTGAAAATAACATCGGTTTATCTTGTCATATTACCAAGTTGTATTAAAAAGTTGGCAAACACTCGGTATCAATTCTTCTCTAAAGATGAGTTAAACAAAGGTTGGTGAGCTGAGGAGTATAGATTGGTTGAACAATTCTGGTATAAGTTTGCTCAAATGGTTTAAATTTTCATGGATAACATATTTGTTGTTTTGTAAAAAAAAATTGGGTACATACTGGATCTGTATACATTTGTAGGACTTATATTATAGGCAATGCAGGGGAGCTGATAAAACTGTATCAAAACTAGTTCCAGTGTGTGTTTATGCAGTCGGGTTGTCTTGAGTAAATTGAGAGAAGTAGAGTTCAGATGTCATGATGATGATACGATGTAATGAACAATAAAGGGATGTGATGAACAATAAAGGTGACATTATAATGCCAAGGTCGGACAGTATCAGAGCACAAGATCCTGCTTTTGCCGCCGACCCATTAGCATCATGAGGGAAAAATTATTCCAAAGAGGGAAAGCACGACACAATCAGTTTGGATAAAGACAAAAGAGACAACAAGGTGGAATTACTGAACACAGTACTGTCGCAAATGTTGATTAAGGTGTGCCACGACAGGAAGTAACTGGGGAAGCTAACCTAGAAGAGACTCTGCCCAGATGTCAAGCTGGAGACTTGGAAATAGTGGCTCATATCTAGCTCAGAACAATGGAGCATGAAAAAACGTGGTTTTATTTCAGGTAAAACCACATTTTTACTGATCGTCCCGGTCAAGACAAGAAACCACAGTTCCAAAAAAGATTCTAGAAAGAAAGTTTAACAACCTAAAAGCTGAAAAGGCTTGTTTACTGTCAAAAATGGAAAGAAAGTCTGGAAAGTCTGGAAAGTCTGGAATGGAACAACAGAATTTGGCTTGGCAAAAATATCTGGCTTGAAGAGGAACAAAAAAAACAGCTTGGATGGGATAGTTTTAAACAGGGTGGAGATGTAGTAACGCTGTGCCAACTTGACTCCCTTTGTAAGGCCGATATATGGATTTTGTTGCAGATCATACAACATTGTACAACTGTCCCAGGTTTTGGCTACATTCGTGTCAGACTACATTAACAGTGGCATTTTGCTTGTCATCTACATCCAGAATATTGACCTCTTGTTGCTTTGCAACATCACCCATTGGAGTCCTGACGAGATATCTTGATTTCTGCTTTGTAGCTGCCAGGTCTTAACAAGAATGCACATCAGCACAATGAATGTACTTGAAGTGTTTTCAGAATACATGCGACACAGTATAGACCACAAATCCATCAATGCAAGGCACATAATAAGGGTCCACGGGTGAAACACTAAAAATCTTCTCACTGATGCATTCTGTGCATTGTAGGAATGATTAGATTGTGAAGAACAAAAAGTAACAGGACTGATAACCATTGTTTGTCAGGATTGTTTTCACACAAATGATATGCTCCCTAACAAATTTCATGGAATGAGATACAAAGACATGTACTTGGTCTACCTTCAGTCATAACAAAGAATCTGCATCTCAAACTGCCAAACAATTCACATAAAATAATTGAATGACACACACACGTCTCTTTATATTAGGACCCTTTTTCTATGTACCAGTTCGGTGTTTTTTAACAATGGTGACTGAATTGAATTTACGCTTGCACGCTCAAAATTTCGCAACACCCCTCCACCTGTCCATACACTGACTGAGTCGGACAAGATTTTGCCCCATTAATTCAGGGCAGTTCACCTCAACAGTGTGCTTAAAAAATGGGAAGGACTTGTTATGTCTACCTGGCACATAATCAAAGAGACCTTCATGCATGTATGCAGAAGCGAAACTGTCGACATCTTGATCAAATTTGAGTTGCTGCAGCTCCTGAGCAGTTTGAGTTGTTCGAGATTTCAAGAAGATCCTTTCCAAATCATGTAAAAATTCATCCCTCGGTTTGCTTTTCTGTTCCCTCTCTTTCTCTGGATACCCATCTCCTGTTCTGGACACCATTTTCCAATACTCATCAGTTGGGATTTCCTTAACCAGATCCAGACCAATGTTGCCATCTGCCTGACCGGTTAAATTTGCCACTCTGTTCCAGGTCATGTCATGTGCAACTCGGGCTGGATAGAACCCACTGACACCTGCCAGCATGTTATGAGCCAAGATGAAATATTTGAGATGTTTGTTGTTCCAAAACTGCAGGGTGTTGATCCTCCAGTGGCTGAGGATGGCTGGTCCATCACCCTCACGTACTGCATCACGGAAGGCTAGATGACAAAGACCCTCATATAACAAGGCTTTGGAATATTCCTGGACCCTATCACCTTTGGGTTTGTTAGATGCGAGTCGTTTACATGCAGGAGAACAATACCACTCATTGGGTAAATCTTCAGCCCCTCTTATGCACTCCACATGATACCACTCATTTGCAGTACAACGACTTTGCATCTCACACTGGACCATATTGTCTTCCTTCCCTGTCCTTCTATGGCATGTACAATATATGAAGGACTTGGAAGCCTGGCACTCTGCTGAACACCACCAATCACCTTCCACGGGACCATCAACATTTGCACAAGAGTAGTGAAACCATGCACCACATTTCCTGTTTAAACATCGGATCATTCCTTCACTACTGGACTCACCACATTTGCAGCCTTTAGTGTCTTTTACCATATCAGCAAGAATATCACCGAAAGTGTCATCTTTCTTGTCAACACGAGACTGTGTCTTCTTTTGCCTATGTACTTTGTCCAGGCTGTCGTCAGTAGGAAATCTTGGCCATATGAAATCTACCATCTTTTGTGTGAATTTTGTTAGCCACATCTTTTTCAGAGCTCTTCCTAAGGTCGGAAAATCTGCAGGACTGTCGGTGGTTCCATCTAACTTTGCAAGCTTGAATGCAAGCACAGTGCTGAGTGCATGTGTACAGAAATTCAGAAGATTTTCGACATCACTGAAGTTTTCAAAGACATTCTGCTTTACAGAACAATGATTAAAGTCTTCATTTATCTGGAAAAGTGTTCCCTTCTCTTTAGCACTGTCCTCTTTGAAAAACGTATCCATCGTGTCTTGGAGTAAAACTCCTCTTCGATGAAAGTCTTGCGGACACTGCACTAGTCCCTCCAACCTATCTGCTGCAGAAGCCCCACTAGCTTTTGCACGTTTGGCATCAACCATTTTCTCCACAGAGAGTCCATCCCCAAAGCATACAATTGGGTACAAGTTCTCATCACCATACGATGGAACAAACTGATGAAGTGACTCTAGCATACGAACTGAGCCTGGTGTGCTGTAGGGGTTTTCATCTATCACGCCTAAGCTGGCAATCTCACTTTTCCTACTCAAGGCATCACTGTGTTGGTGCCGCTTAGGGGCAGAACATTCCACCTGTTTCAAAAATGGCAAATGATCTTTCAAAATGCATTCCAGAATTTGGCACATTCTCTTCTTCAAACCTCTCCAGTCAGAAGGCTTTGGAAGAAAACATGACAGCGGAATTTCTCCTGCACGTTTCACCGTGTAATCCGACGATTGGTCAAATCCAACTCTATTCCTTACAGCAAAGGTTGAGGTCTGTAACTTGTACTCATTGAGTGACCTACGTGTAGCTAGCTGCATCAACACACTGTCGCACACTATGATATACCCTGGGTCGAGGTATTCAAATCTTTGTGAATCATGCATTGCGGGAAGCATTTGCTTTACTTCAGGTGCCTGATCTTTTCTTTCCTGTGATGTGTCCTTACTGCTTGAATCATGTTTGCTCGATGTACTTGGCGAATTATCTGCATTTGCTGCCGCTGAAGCAGATTCTGCAACAGGAGAGGACACAGAATCACTATCAGAGTTGTTGTCAGCAGATACACTCATATCAGAAGCAGCGTCATCATCCATGTCAGCTACGAGTGAGTGTGTTTCATTCAAAACAGCTGCTTGCTTTTCACCACACGGTGATGTTCCTTGGGTCTCATTAGCTGCCACAACTGTGGCACTTGACTCAAGCTGTTGACTCAGATTGAGCTGCCACTGTTTTTGCCTTTTAGTGTAGTCTGTCCCTGCTGTATCTATTGCCAAGGATGTTACTTTACTTAAATGTAGGCATACACCAAGGGCATGCAAACATTTAAAAACAGTAGTTGTACACCCTTGTCTCTTCAGTTTCACAGACACACAGCTCTGAATGAAATTGAATTTATGCGCCCGATGCGAATACAAAATCAACGACAAAATAAAGCCTAGGCGCTGGTCAGGCATGCAGACAGCTGGTCGTGTTGAGATCATCTTCTGGTGACGATGAAGAGCCCCTTTCAGAACATTTACAATAATTGGCATGTGTGAAGCAGCCTCCTCAACAACTTTGCCCCATTTGAAGGTTGCAATATTTCCAGGGGTAACAGATTTTGATTCGAGTGTTTGAAGTGCACACCTGCGGATTTCTTGTCGGACAGCTGTGCTGGCAACTGTACAGAATGCTTTCCTCGAACGTTTGCTATGATTAAGAATGGCCTTGATAGCTTGAGCGTATTGATTTGCCTTGATTGCCTTTGAGACATACTGTATCAATTTACATCTACTTAAGACTCCCTTGGATTGGGTATTCACTTTAGAATGTGGTACACTATACTTAGGCTTTTTACAACCTTTTTGTGTTGAGTAAAAAGAGAAGCTAGGTCTCTTCTTCCCTTGACCAATTTGTGCTTGACTGGCAGTTTGTTGCAGATGCTTTGATTTACATGAAGAACAAAGGAATCCATCTTGCCCTTCAAACTGTTCAAGGGAAGGGCCTGAGAGCTTGAACCTGTACCTCCTCCAGCTGTTGTCCGTGTTTTCAACTGGGGAATTGCACATCAAACACTCAGGAGTGTTTGTATTTCCTGAGGAGGCCATTGTGGAGCTATTGATGAAACTGTTAGATACAAATATGTGAAGCAAGAGTGGATTATTTCACACAAGTACTTCCGCAGAACTACATGTACATGTAGTATAAGTTGTTTTCAACTACATGTACATGTAGTAAAAGTTGTTTTCAACTACATGTACATGTAGTAAAAGTTGTTTTTAAAATAATAATACACCACAAATCACTTGTTTCAAGTACCATGAACAAAGGGAAAGGATTGGTTGGTGGTAGATGTCTGACAGTTTACCCTTCAGACCCTCGAGTGGGGACTTCTCTCTGTCTCACTTTGCAATTGAAGGGTCTGGAGTACCAGTTTGTCCAAATACTGAGGTAATATGCTAGCTGTAACTGACAGCTACCGGTACATCATCTGAGACTGATGGAGATGGTGCGACCAGTCACAGCTCAACTTGTAGATTCTCCTGCACACTCTTGACTTGTCACCGTCAGTGGAAAGGACAACTGTGAAGAGAAGACACCAGAAATTGACATATTTCTATATTGTTCCCTGTACATGGTCTGCATCCAGGAACCCCACTTATTTGTATTTAAGACATGTATGCAAAATATTAAAGTAACAATATCATGACTGCTGCTCCACACTTAACTGTTTTCCTCGTGGCATCCTTTCAAACCAACTTATTATTGTCACTATATTCCATTACAGAAAACACCTCACCTCTATTTACCTATATTTGCACATCAGCGCACATGCGCACAACCTTCCTGAAAAGAATGGCGCCCAAGCCACAGCCTCAGTGCCCACTGCATGCCTCATGCCCACAAAGGACCCTATAACGTAATAGCTCCTCCCAGTTTTTCAGCGACGGGTAGTATTAAGAGGTTCCATTTTAGCCGTTCTCGCTGTGCTTATAAAATGGCGTCTCCACCAAGATAAAACAAAAACTGTTCCTAGCTCAAGCCGTTCTACAGGAAAATCACCCTCAAGTCAATCCAAGCGTGATAATTCCTTCGCTACGACCGGGTCCAATCTCCCGGGTTCGGCGGTTGGAAATTCTCCGGGGACGAGCACTTCTCCAACGAGAGTTACGGCCACTCCCCAACAAATCCTGCATACGTTCGGCAGTCTACAGGAGCACATGCACGCTTTGGAATAACAGCTCGACTCGCATGTGCAGGCGGGGCTTGGCGTTAAACATCCACAGGTTTCTTAATAATAATACTAATAATTTAAAATTTATAATGCGCCTTTTGCATATAAATGATCAAAAGCCCATTACAGAATCAACAATAAATGCAACTACTTAAATAGAAAGACAGAAGGATTAGGGTAATATACATGTATATCAAGTCATGTCACCGCGCCAGTGCCCAAACCGCAGTATGGGGATACGTGTAGGCCTACAACACTGGCCAGGCTTACAAAGCATGCATGGACAAACAGCAAGCTGACAGAGCAAACCAAGGCCCAGATCTACATGGCGTGCATTGTGAGTACGCTCCTTTATGGATGCGAGTCATGGACCCTGCGCTCTCGTCAGGAAAGACGGCTCAGTGCCTTCCACATGCGCTGCCTGAGGTGCATCTTAGGCATCTCATGGAGAGACCATATCACCAACAGGGCGGTGCTTGAGAGAGCTGGAGTCTCCTCCATGCTCACTCTCCTGAAACAGAGACGCCTGCGCTGGCTGGGACACGTCGCACGAATGGAGGACGCCCGCATCCGAAAAGACCTTCTCTGCGGAGAGCTGGCATCGGGCAAGAGGCATGCTGGACAACCCCTGTTGCGCTTTAAGGACACCTGCAAACATGACCTCAAGGCACTCGCCATCAATACCAACACCTGGGAGACAGTAGCTGCAGATAGATGCTCCTGGAGGCACAAAGTGAACAAGGGGATCCAGCAGCTCGAGAGTGAGGTGATGCGGCAGGTGAAGAGAAAAGACAACATAGAATGGCACAGTGACCAGCAGACAGACCCACCTCAGTGTTCCTCTGCGCTCACTGTGGCCGGGACTGTCATTCCCGCATTGGACAATACAGCCACAGCAGACGCTGTTCACAAACCAGACATGCAGGGCAGAACCCCATAATCCCCCGGGATTGACGGATGCCTACACAGAGACATGTATGTCTGTCTCGCCAAAAGGGAGAATATATTACTTAAGCCTAATCTTTCTTTTAGGGTTAGAGACAGACGTCTCTAACCCTACCTACGAATTAATTAAGCATCTACCGGTACATGTACGTGTAGCTACCCCGCACGGTGATGCTAGAAAAGCATTAAACCCATTAAAAAATACATTATTTAAAAATGCTACATTATTAAAAGAAAGGTTTTAACTTTACATCTAAAAGATGCAAGTCTATTTTCACTACATATGCGCAACGGCAAAGCATTCCATAGGTTAGGGGCTGCCATTGCAAAGGCCCTGTCACCGAGTGTGGGTAAAGTTTGGCACTAGGATAATCCAAAAAGGGTCCGTTGTTCGCTGACCGAAGATGGTATCTGGATATTTTCCTAGCAGTAACAAGATCCTTAAGTATCTTGGAGAAAGGCCGTGAATGGCTTTGAATGTTAACAAAATGATTTTGAAATTGATCCTGTATAAAACAGGTAACTAGTGTAGTTGACGTAATTTTGGTGTTATGTGTTCGAACCTGTATGCGTTGATAATTAGTCTAGCTGCAGCATTCTGGACCCTTTGTAATCTTGTTATCTGTGTCATTGGCAGACCACACAATAGACTGTTACAATACATGTAGTCCAAACGGCTGGTCACAAATGCGTGGATTAACACCGAGAGAGAATCGTGAGACAGGAATTTACTAATGCTTTTAATATTGTGAAGGTGAAAGAAATCCGACCAGCCCCGCCAGGTAACAGAGACTAGGGACACCACCAGCACCATCTTCATTCCGCCATACTCCTACTACAAGTTCGTAATTCACAAACTAGTTTTTTCCGAGTGAATCTCGGCGAGATTTTCCCCATCATTCGGAGCCTCACACGTGGTCCTTTTTCCAGAACAATTCTCATCAATTCGACCATAATACCCACACACTGTGTCCACATAGTGTTCCGGCCTACGACCAGTGGGTTTTTCCACAGGCTTTTCCGATGGGATTTTCACACCATCACGTACCTTATCAGGGTAATTCTCCGCAACACTTTGGTGAAAACACCAACTGCTCCACGGTGGGGTGGGGAGGGGACAATCCCGCGTTCAAGGGGGCCGTTCTCGGTCCCGTGCGCAGTCTCGCTCAGACTCCAAACATCAACATCGTTTTTCTCGTCATGATCATGATTACCCACGTTCGGAATCTGGCCATCCCAGCCGGCATGGGGCCAGATAGCCTCTTTCTCCATCCGGTTATCGGATGCCCTTGCCCGATGTTATGGAGACCCTTCCTTTTGTGAGCCAATTAAATAACATACCCAAAAGGTTCCATTTTTTGGATGATTGTCTGGGTTTTTGCCACAAGGAATTTGCTTTAGGACTCACTTCAACTTCATTGCTGCAACGCTCCCTTGTCCTCGACAAGTTGTTTCTCCCTGCAGTTGGTTCTAAGGATCGCATGCAAGATCGTCCCCCAGCTGGGATTGATCTTTTTGACAACAGATTCGACGAGACTATGTTATACAAAACCAAATGTCTAAAAGCTGGAGACAAGTTGGATCTTCGTTAGCGTTCAGCCAAACGCCAGTCTACCTTTGTTCCCAGTCATCACAGCAAGAACAAACAGGTCCGTTTTCTACCAACCAGGGCTCAAATCAGTCCAAGAATCAGGTGCATCAGTCTTCTTCGTCTTCCTCGAACTACACCAGGGGACAGCCCCCCAGATATTTGCAGCCCTTCAAGTCCCCGGGGTCGCGAGGTAACAAGGGTCTTTGACTACAACATAGTATTCATCCCTCCTGCTTTCGGACCAGTAGGTGGTCTTCTTGCGGAGTTCAATAAGAGATGGTCTCATGTAACCTCAGATATCTGATTTCTTCAAACTATCTCTACAGGGTACCGTCTGAAATTCACCAGCAACCCTCCTCTGCAACCTCCGCGACTATAACTTTTGTTCCCTCATATCCTACACGGCAGGCTGCTTTGGAGAAGGAAATCATCTCCCTGAGGGAGAAGAATGCCATCTGCTTCCAGCATGGTCCACTCTTTGCGTCACCTCTACTTTTTTCATTGCACCGAAGAAGTCAGGTGATTTGCGACCCATCATCAACTTACGACCTCTCCACAGTTCTAGACATGACAACTGGCAGAGTGATGCCATCTGGGGAAAGATGTCAGACACCTTGGGATTGCATCAGGATTTTCAGGTCCTCTTCAATTCTCCCAGCCAAAGCTTGGCTCCGCCTACTGGGCCTCATGGCAAGTCTGGTCGATTTGGTTCCTTGGTGCAGGATGCACATGCGTCCCTTACAGCTCCATCTTCTGTACCACTTTCATCCTCGCAAAGATCCTCTATCAAAGATGATTCCAGTAACTCAGTTACTTATTGACAAGCTCCTGTGGTGGCTAGCTCCGGACAATCTCCCATGTGGAGTGGTGTTCCCTTGCCCCTCTCCAGCAGCTATCCTCACAATGGATGCTTCAGCACTGGGTTGGGGAGCACACCCGGACGATCTTAGACGGAAGAGAGTCTACTTCACATCAATCACTTAGAGCGCCTGGCAGTGTACATGCAAAAGGCTCTACTTTCCCTCGAGTCATAAGTCCTCAACTAATTAGTTCTGGTCAAGTCAGACAACTGAGTGTTATACCCTAACCCTCTCTCCACCCTCCTATAGTCAGACAAATTGTTCAACTTACTCGGAACACCACATGTGGACCTGTCCGCATCCCACCTGAACAACCAGCTTCCAACCTTTTGCACCCGTCACACTCATCTTATGGCGTGGAAGGTAGATGCCCTCAGCTTTGACTGGGCAGGAATGCATGCTTAAGGCTTTCCCTCCAATCTCACTCATACAACAGGTCCTGACAAAGATAGAGATGCAGCTATCCAGAGTAGTCCTCATAGCTCCATTTTGGCCAAGACAGCCATGGTTTCCTTGCCTTCTGGATCTCCTTGTTCACTCGCCACTCATACTTTCCAACTGGCCAGACCTTCCGTCACAGCCCAGGTCTCACATTCTACATCCGAATCCATCCACTCTCCATCTCTGTGCCTGGATGCTCTCAAAGTCCTCAAAGTCTCCTTCCGATCAGCTGGCCTTTCGTAGAGCTACATCCTTGGCAGCCAAGAGCAGACGGAGATCCACCAGAAAGACTTTTGATAGTAGACCTCTCCACTTCATCAAATGGTGCAAGGAGAGAGCTGTCAATCCCCATTCTGCATCTGTAACCTCGATTGGGGATTTCTTTCTTCACCTTTTCAATTCAGGCCTTCAAATTTCAACAATTAAGGGCTACAGATCAGCTATGAGTGTCCTTCATCAGGGTTTCCGTGATGGCACAACAACTTTTGGCAAATACATCAATTTTTTCACCTGATTGGAGGTATGTTTAATGATTGGCCTCCTACCAGGAAGCTGATACCATCATGGGACTTGGGTACCATCCAATATCTCTCTCCAAACCTCCGTTTGAACCACCAAGCAGTTCGTCCCTTCATCATCTTACAGTTACATCTGTATTTTACTAGCTGCAGCTACACCTCACCGCAGAAGCGAACTCCATGCTCTGTCAGTGGAACCGGGCCATATCCATCGGGAACCTGGCAGCGTACAACTAATTCCATGGGTAGATTTTCTCACTAAGAACCAATCAGTGGGTTTTTCACCCCCGACATATTTGTACGAAGTTTATCGTCAGTACCAGATGATAAATGGTGGATAAATTTTGGTGCCCTGTGCGAACGCTTAAGTACCGGTTCTACATTGCTCGCACCAAGCCCTTGAGAGGAGACATCAGTCAACTGTTTATTACGACCAATCAGCCTCCTCACCAAGCCTCTGTGACCACGATCGCTCGATGGATCTCGGCGGCCATACAGTGCCCTCCCGAACATCGAAGATCGGAACCAGCAGCCCATGAGACACGCAGCATGTCGACTTCATGGGCTCATCTGCTTGGAGTTTTTCTTTCAGAGATTATGAAAGCTGCCTGCTGGAAAATCCTTCTAACTCTCACATCATGCTACCTGAAGGATGTCGTGCAATTGGAGGGACGCATGGGCAAAGTCCTCCAAGAAATAGCATGAACAGCAGCCCGCTTAGCCCACAAAGCTCCTTTGAAATGGATACTATCCATTAGGCAGCTCCTGGGTATGTCTAGACAACCTTTTCATGTTATCTAGAATTGCATGAAGGCCTAGTTTAGACTGTCAATTACCACTGCATGACACCCCCCCCCCCACCCCAGACTTTCGGTGCAAATGTAGGTAAACAGAGGTGAGGTGTTTTCTGTAATGGAATTCCTTCAACCCAAAGGGATTTTCTATTCTCGTTAGAAAACACTCACCCGTTACCTTTCCTCCCTTATTATTACGTTACAGGGTCCTTTGTGGGCATGGCGCCTGCAGTGAGCACTGAAGGTGTGGCTTGGGCGCTATTCTTTCCAGCGAAGGTTGTGCGCATGCGCGCTGATATGCAAATGTAGGTAAACAGAGGTGAGTGTTTCTTACTAGAATCGAATATCCCTTTGGATTTTAGGAAATCTACCTGGCGAGTTTACCTTCGGTTTTCTCATTGTCTAACTGACTTAAGGCCTTTTCACACAAGAGCATCCATCCCCAGGGTGCACTCAGGGGCTGAACATTCTGTGCGTTGTAGCTTATTTTCACCCATGTTGCCCTAGGGCCACTCCCAAGAGTTTGTCTAGTATAAAGGCCTAAATCAAATTTGGTTTTGCCCTTCACCAACGTATAAACACTGTACATGTATACTCAGTGAGTTATCTCTCAAGTGAAAGTTGGAAAAATCACTCGGGTTGAAATCTAACCCACGCCATCCCGCTTTTCTAGTGCATGTCTTACCACTCAACCACCGAGCTAATGGGTTAAGTTGGCTGGTTCGGTGGTCGAGTGCTAAGACATCTGCACTAGAAAGAGGGAGGTTGTGGATTAGAGTCCCACCCGAGTGATTTTTCCAACTTTCACTTGAGAATTAACACACCGAGTACCCAGTTTTTATACGTCGGTGAAGGGCAAAACCAAATTTGATTTACATCACCCCGACACAAAAAACCAAATCCCATCTGGTGAGTATAAGGGTCTACATACTGAAACAACAACAAACCACTGATGAAAGTGTTAAAATAACCACAAAAAGACCCTCAAATTCTGGTTACTTTTTATACTGAAGCTGATGTGAAACTGACGCTTCTGGCGTTAATTGACACCACAGTTTTGCTGATGAATATTGAAATTCACATTAGCGTAAAAACTGAAAAGGCACCAATAGCACTTTAAAAGGCAGCATAGAGATTCAAAACAAACTGAAATGGAACACAAAGGTAAATTCAAGGAATGCATTTAAAAAAAGGCCATTGCATTCCCAATGGCCCCTTTAACATTTTATGTCACTTTACCTGAAATTGAACTACAGGTTTCGCAGTATTTTTACATTTTGCTCTGAATATTAACTTCCCACTGAGAAGGTTAAAGTCAATCGTTATACTTACGTTGTAAATTAACTCATCAAAAGCAGAACAGCATCACAAAGGACCATCAGCTACCCGGTAGAAGCCTCAAATGACCAATACTTCTGAAAAGAGCAAAAATTAAACATACACTTTTAAGCATTTTATTTGCTATAAAACCGGTTTATCTTTTCCATAGGTACACTTTCTACATACTGCAACATAAATCAGTGTTTTCTGGACACAGGGATGTGAAAAAGAAATTCAATGTACAATGAACTATTTGAGGGGTTAGTATAATAGATCCACTATTGTTACACTGACATTTTTGAAGTTTTGTGTTCGAAAAGATTGGAAAAACCAAGAAAAACACAACTTTTCAAGTAGTCTGGTTCCCTGACTCCACAAAAGATAAAATGGATCAATTTATAGATAATGGAAAATTGTAAGGCAATGGAACCAGCTAGTCTAGCTTGCCTGCACCCGTTCATGAACATGTAACCAATAGCAAACAAAATTTTGACTAAAAAAAAGGTAAATTTGGAGCAGTAGTTGAAAAATAGTTAGGTTTTTCCAACGGTGGTCGGCGGACCACCGTTGGAAATGTGTACAAAAATACCACTTTCTTGAAAATGACTTCACACCAGGTGCCATAATTTTACAAGATGCTTGAGACTGTCATTTACCAACATTTTAGTAAGGTATTTCGTAAAAACTTGGTAGTTTTATTTTTCGATGTCTGCAAATATGTTGTATATTCCCTTTAAAGCTGAGAGCTTTTTCTTTCAAATACTGAAAAAAAATCATGATAGTACGCCTATACATATTGCTTGCATTTATATTGAAAGTATACAATGTCGTCGGTCCTTTTCAAAGCAGCCGAGGTCATGACCTTTATGCAAATAAAATATGAATAATTACCTTCTGTTTTTCCTGACAGCTGAATTACATGCACATATATCACTTGTGGATTTGCACACTGGAGATTTCTCAGATGTCAGTCTGAAAAAAAAATGAGCAAGAAATCAACGGGATGTTTGAGTTTATTTATTGAGTAAATATATTTACAAATGTACGAAGTGTGTTTCACTGCCTAGAATGGGTGGCATGTGCGTATTTAAGCGCTCGCCTCTCACCAAGGTGACCATGGTTCGAATCCTGGCAGCGGATCACATGTGAGTAGAGTTGTGAGTTGGTTCTCTCCTGTGCCACGAGGGTTTTTCTCCAGACCCTCCGGTTTTCTTCCCTCCGGAAAAATCAAACACTTCGATCTCAGGCTGTGCTCCTTGGTCATTTATGGGTCGATGTGGCCGGCAGCCATAGGCGCCTTTACGTGCCAGCGGCCCGACCACATTGTAGCCGCGTCCTTCGCAATTCAGCATTCCAGCTGCGAGTAAGGATGATTAGCCTCCCAAATTATTATTATTATTATTAATGACATCACAGCAACAGCGCTCTCATTTGTACGGAAAGTTATTTGTTTTTCAAAAAAAAAGGTGTGATTTAGGCCTTACATACAAATCTTTTAAACAGAAAGTGATAGTGATCGATAGCGCGAGCAAGTGCACTGTCAACTGGTCAGACTCAACATCGTAAAAATGCCAAGAAAACACCAATGGAGAAAGAACATTTTTTGCAAGTTAATTCACAGAATTGATCTATCTTGTCTGTGTATGTATTTTCCGTGTTCAAGAGTTCATTTTGAGATCGCACTACTCGTATTTGGAGTGATACATGCAGTGTGTTTCCCGAAATTTTCGAACGTAAAGCGAGGTCTGTCAGCCGCGGGCCACACATGCACAGTGCATCACACACTTCAGAGTTTTAGCCAGCTTCCCGTCTTGACTAGGGTTGTGCATATGATGCAAACGACCTGAATTTTCCATTTTTTTTTTTTAAGAATTATCAAACGTAAATACATTGACAATAATTAAGGTAGGTTTTATTCACTTTTTGTGGCCATTTTGTTTAAAGCTTTTGTAGTGCTATGGAAATAGTTCAGGCTAAAACTTAGCATATAATTCAATACCCATTCAATCTGCATAAAAAAAATTGGCAAAAAAAAAAAAATTCCGACCGACCGACCCTATTTTTGAAAGGAATGTAATCAGAAGTAGAACTGGTTTTTTTTTTGGCCTTAATAGATATCATCAATGGCATAAATCTGTGCCAGCAAGTGGGGGGGGGGGGGATGACCACAATCCTAAAATTGCCCAGCCGTGGTTTTTCAAAAGGGGGGGGGGGGGCGCTGGACACCACATTATACAAGGGGCGCTCTTCAGGATAAAGATGTATACATCAATGTATACTGGCGCTTACATTTTTAAAATACCTTTCAAAGCACCTAGGGCCTACTGGCTTCATGAGGAGTGTCCGGATCGTAAGTGCGATACCAAATGTGCCGCTGCAACGTTCATCACGCCCCCTGGTCAAGTGACTACTTTTTCGCGATCAGCTGAACGAAATTGTTTCTCACACCATGCCAGCCTACATGTTTGTAAGAACGTTAGATAGACAATGCACGGTTAAACTCTAGCTGGTGGCATTTTGCTGTCTGATGTCTGTGCTAAACTGGTCGAATTTCACGGATTTTCAACCCCAAAAATAATCGTTGAGTATCACTGAAGCCCCATCTTTGACATTCATAACCTTACCCAGGCGCGCCCACATAATGCATATGTCGAGCGCAATTTGAGTCTCCTGCGCAAGTTTAAACTTGCGCGAGGGACTCCCGAAGCACGCAAATTTCACCGCACGACTTTAATTTGCGTGCGTACGTTACAACTTGCGCAAAGGCGATCGCAATTTGAGAACCTTGCGGGCGGGATTTTCATTGATGAAGAAAAATAAATGTTCGAAACACAAGTGCATGGAGAAATAAATTAATAAATAATGGAATAAATTAATGAACAAAGAAATAAATAAAAAGTGGAATTCAATTAGCGACAATGAAACGAAACAATTTAGCAGTGCATATCAGAGAAGTTTTTTAGGGGGCGGGGTGGGAAGGGGACGAGGCAAGCAATAAGCACGGTGATTGCTTGGAGAGAGTACTGAAGTTGTTCGAAAATGGAGACAACTTGCTTCAAGGTTTTTTACCTTGCATATATGTAAAACTAATTAGCATTATATTTATATTCTTTAAATGTAAATAAATCACAATTTCCTAGGGGTAACCCGTTGTTAACGTATAAGAATGATTATCATCCCTTCAATTGTTCAAGATTTTTGACGTTATAGTAATCATTTACATTATTTTTAAATGCTTTAAACTATATTACATGTACTGTACAACTAAAAAAGTATTTATTCTTAAAAAAATACTAATTTTATTAATTTAGCAATTAATTAATTGGACGGTACAATAAAAGTAGTTTGTTTTTAAAAATACTTTGCATAACATTTCGAGCGCTGTGTACACTTCAAAAATGCATATAATTTGAATTTTTTAATGAACTCATTACTAATTTAATTAATTAATTAAATGTATTACTTTCAACAATTATTTTACTTGCAGGCTCAATAATTCATATTAATGTTTACGTGCTTTAACTTAAAAACGTTATGCATATAAAATGGTAATTATTTTCAAAAGTAGGCTAAATAAATTTATTAATGATATAATTAAATGTATTAATTTAATTAATTAATAAATATGTTGTTTATTTAATAAAAATCCTAATGAGCCATAAACAATAATACACATCATGAAAGTGCATAAATTGTTCGCATTACACCCCTTATCTCTGAACCCACACAGTGCAGTCAACCTCATTAGAATAATGTTTCAAAAAAGCATTGATAAGGCATTGTCTCACGAAGCACAGTGCTGCTAATAACTGCTATTAATTGGAGAAAAAATCTGCTTTTAAAAATAATGTGACATATCTGCATGACTTTACGAGGAAAAAAATTAGTTTGGCGGCTTTGCATGCATGGGAAAAATCTAGGTAGCGCGCAAGTTTAAACTTGCGTGCGCAATTTGAAGCAAGGAAATTAATGAACCGCGCAAGTTTAAACTTGCGCGGAGGACTCAAATTGCGCTCGACACATACATTACAATGCGGCCGCCATTTTGAAATCGCATGGGGAAAAAATTTCGGGACGATTTTCGTGGGCGATGATGACTGAATGTCATCTTTTTTGGCCAGATGGATGAAGATTTCGGGATAAAAGAACGTTTTTTCGAAAAGGTATGAGTTCCTCTACAAGTAGGAACCTTAACTTTAGAAATTTCTGTCCTGGATGAAAAGATAATCTCGATCAAAATCGGTAGCAAAATCGCTACATCTGAGTTCAGCGTGTAGGGGAGCATTGGCGGTCTGGCCGTACTACAGTACAGAGCTTGCGATAGTACCGTACGGCCAGACGCACTCGGACTAAGTTGAGCTATACTGCACCTGCACAACTGCACAACTTGAGTTGAGTCACCTTGACTTCTCCTTGGACAAGCAACACTGCTTTTTAGGAGTCTACACATCAAGCACCGAGGTATCTTCTGTCTGCTGGTCTAGTTAGTGAAAGCAAAACTTCGTAAGTTCTTCGGCCGTCGCGGCGTACCCGCGTAAAAACTGGCACTAGAGTGCTAGTGGCAGCAAAAATCATACACGAAAATTCGTGACAAGGACGCCGCGCATTTCTTGACTTCAAATAATCAAACAACAGGTGGCGCTCTTCACAATTAACGATGTGTTAAGCATAATGACATAAACCTTTGCTTCGGCTTCGGCTTCGGCTTCGGCTTCGCCTCCTACCTCTGAATCACTGAGAGGCAAACTAAACGAAAATATTCCAACTTTTGTCTTCATATCAACCGATTGAATGTTCCTGAAGCATAGCATGCACCAAAATGTAGCTGGAGTCCCCGAAGTCGGGGCCTAAAATGTCATTAAACCGAAACGAAGCCAAAGCCAGTCGTTTCGAAAACGCCGCATGTCTATGGTCTCCCTATCCTCGTCCTCATTGGGTCAATTAAGCAGTACGTACGTGCTCTCGCAAATTTGAAATAAAGTTCGCCCCGTATATTAGCTTGTGAAATAAATCTGATAAATTTCTAAATATCCCATCATGCACTGCGAATTCCCCTTTTCGTTGACTTTTGATGGATTTGCATTACATTTTTCTGGAGTTATTGTCGAGAAAAATGTTCGGTGTTGCATTTTGACGAACTTGAAATTATTTACAGCTAGGTGCGGCTGCTAATTGTGAAGCGCGTCCTCTTTTGATTTTTTTTTTATGTTAAATTCTTTTAGTAATCAAAGGTAATTTACGTATGGCACTTACGTCATTGGTATGCGGCAAATGATCGTTAGATCGCACCCACCGCCCTGCAAGCAGGGCGCTGCAGCTGGGAAGGGCCGGCTGATGATTCACAGAATCTTGTGAAGGAAGTGCATTCTGGGTGACATTACATTGTAGGCAGCAGTTACTGTTAGCTAACGCGCGCAATTGCTTTCCGAAAACTTTCTCATAGAAATGCATACATTCCGTACCGGATGTGATTTCTTTTTCATTGCGGACCATGTGGACAATTTTGAGTGTCGCATGATATGCAAGTTGACCCTTCATCATGAATTTGAATCGTGATTATTACGCTTTTCAACAATAAAAAGCATTTATGAATGGGAATAAAAGAGTAGTGACTCGATCGGAAACCTTGCAGGGTCGTGGCCGTGATGACTTGCAGGGCAAAGGTCACGCAAAATCTATCCAATCAGAGCATAAATTCATTAGCCCCTTCCTGTTTGCATGCAGGGCGGGGGTATACGATCGAACATGTAATTTATTGCCTGGTGATACGCTCGTCTAGTTTCTGCCCCTCCTTCATTGCAACGGTCCGCATTTAAGGACCGGAAACCACACTATTATGTTCAAACTCTAGCTCCTCCAACAAATAAATAAATAAATAAATAAATAAATAAATACATTCAAAACAAAATAATGACTACAACAGATAAGGTTCAGTTTTCTTTTTGTTTAATATTTTATTTCATCATTGTATTAATATCTTCCAAAAGAAGTCAGGAATGATTCGTTTGTGTCATGCAAATAAAACAAATATCTTTAAAGTTCTAAATAAACTTCAGCTTGATTTTGGTTTGCATAATGGTTGGGATTAAAAAGTTGTTCGCTCTGTTTCATTCTGCACTAGATTTCAGGGAATATAAAAAAAACTGTTTTGCTTTGCTCAGAAAAGGTTTCTTTAGAGAAAGCATGCAGACACCTTTTTTCACAAAATGGCATTGTGTGCAGTGGGTGTGGTTTAGGTTGAAATGACGTCACACTTACGAACTGCATTTTTGAATACGATTACCAAGTACAGTTTGAATAGCGCTGCGGCTGCGCTTGTATGTAGAGTGCAATCAATCACGATACTGGTTTAATTCACGGCCAATCATTTGTTTTAGTGGGATCCCAACGAAAATCAAAGTATCTCAGTGGATTACTGTGGTTTGTAAATGGCAACATATTCGCTTCAATGCCAGAACGCCTCACTAATATTTTCAAACACACATGTCACAAAAGAGATTGACTACAATGATGCTACTGCAAACCTCAAACACCATTGATTGTCCATTAATACGCACGACGACATGAAAAGTATCTCAACCCACTGAACAGTTATTTCGGATCTTTGGTCTGAACATCTTCATATCCATAATCCCACCATTAACGCCAATCACTGACAAAAATGATCATGATCATGTATTTAACAGAGCATTGTCTTTACTTTGGTAATACTCTGAGAATTGGAACCTTGGCCTTTTCATTCAACTCCTCGTTCAAGTAGTACTGCAACCAGCGATATTCCACGAATTCCCACCGTCCTTCCTGGGCGAGTGCTTTGATGGCCGCTTCCATCCTGCTCTCCACCTGCTCGAATACCTTTTCAGTCAATGTGTACATTATGTGCCCACCTGGTTGAAAAACAAGCCCCCAAAACCCAGTCAATTAAAAATCAACACAGAAACTAAATTAAATGTGTGTGGCGTCTACTGGCATGGCCCGTCGCCGAGGGTATTTTGCCCCCCCCCCCCCCCACGGCAAAAGGGAACGTCTCTATAGTCCGAAGTCACATTGGTCCGAAGTCCCATTGGTCCGAAGTCCAATTGGTCCGACATCCCATTGATCCGAAGTCCAATTGGTCCGAAGTCCAATTGGTCCGACGGCTCATTGCTCTATACGTTCCATTGGTATAAACGTCCCATTGGTCCGAAGTCCCATATTGGTCCGAAGTCCCATTGGTCCGACATCCCATTGATCCGAAGTCCCATTGGTCCGAAGTCCCATTGGTCCGACGCCCCATAGGATTAGGGAATTAGTGTTAGGGTTAGGGTTAGTCAACCTGAACAAGTGGAACTACACAGTACAATGTATTATGTTTCGTCGGACCAATGGGACTTCGGACCAATGGGACTTCGGACCAGTGGGACTTTGGACCAATGGTACTTCGGACTATCGAGACGTATAACCACGGCAAAAGCCATACATATTATGTATCATGTATTTTTTATTTTTTATTGTATTGGACCCCCCTGGTCGATACTATATCCTCCCACCCCTTTGATGCTCAGTGCTGGCTACAGGCCTGGGCGTCTAGCTTGGAATACCAGCTGCATAATACACATGACATGAGAGATTCGCCATGCATAGAGCTGGGACGACTTTTGTATGACTTTGTTCATTCTCGATCTGCACTGGTTCCGTAAAGTGGACTGTATTTGGTAGATCTTATTTTTTTTCCGGGGGGATTTGTTTGGGCACAATGATTGTGGCAAGAGCTAAAAATGTTGATATTAGAAAGTAAGCTCTCAACTGACTAATAATACTACCTGGCTTTGTAATACGAATGAGTTCTGGAAAACATGATTCGTCAACGTGGCCCGGAACACCGAAGGCGGCAGCCATCAACACGGCATCGTAATGATCTGAAAATCATAGACAGAAAGCTAACAGATATACTGATAATAACAATAACATGCATTCATATAGTGCTTTTACAGTTGGTAAGTATCACCCGTTCTCCACGGAACCCATCTCCAGTAGAACATCTGACTAAGCATACGTGACACCATTGCATTCCGAAATCTTGAGTGGTTTATCCAATGGGCGCTGGTAATCAGTGGTGCGCGCACACGCACCTGATGCGCTGAATACGCGGTTGTAATTTTTCTTACGATTGTAATTTTTTTCTTATGGTTGTAATTTTTCTTACGAAGATGACGTCCTTTGAGAGGGGTCTATTGGTGAATGTTTTGATGGTACGCAATGAACGTCTCGACATGTAGCATTCAACATAAAATCCAAGAAAATCATCAGGCTTACTGTCTGGAATGTCCAGCCGATGCTCGTCCAGCGTGTCGCAAATGTACTCCATGTGGGACTGATGTTCCTTGCACTTATCCAGGAGAGCCTTGGACGGATCTAAAGCGTCAATGCAGGTGAATCCCAGATTCTTCAGCTGTTGACAAGAAGACTAATACCAGCTTCGCATTCTTAACTTCTCTTTAAGATCAGTGGGAAATTATGATGCACTCTCCTCCAATCCATACGTTTCAGAAAAAAAGTATCGACTTGTAAAAAACCTTTATGCATGGGAAGGTCTTCTTCACTCACTCACTCACCAACTGTCTGTCACTAAGGTTGATCTACTTACCGAATTGGTCCAAATGAGACTTTCCTGAGGCCTGGAGGGCCAGCCTCTTCGCCCCTAGCCATCTCAATGACTGACTGGGGGGCCCGAGAATTTTTTGGACCACATTTTTTTTGTCAGCAATGATTGAAATAAAATGTTTATATAGTTCTTCTGACACAAGTCCCACAAAAAGCAAACCCGCTCAACAACCATTGCAATGCGCTGTGAAAATGTCCATATTATGTAGTACATGACGCATAATAATGGTCGGTTTTGAAGAGCGCCCCCATTTGGAAGATGGGGAAAAACAAGTCAACATTTCTTCGCCGTTTCAAACCTTGCAGAGTCATGACCGTGATGACACACATGTCACTGGTCACGCAAAAACCAACCAATCAGAGCGTGAATTCATCAGAGTATCCCAGCGTCCTGTTTGCAGGGCGGGGGTACTACAAGCCAAGGTCCAAGGGGCTCTCAAATGTGTTAAAAAGCGCCCTCTTATTTGGCGCACGGAGCCCATACGGGATATGATAGTAACAATGCGCAAAAAACAATGCGCAAAAAACAGTGAAAGCTAACTGGTTTTTCAAAAATAAAAAATTCACTAACGATCATCAAGACTTCATCAGAGCCCAATTTTGTGATGTGTTCTCAGTGGTCTGATAGACACTGCTGCAATATTGTTGTGTAAATTTAAACATGCCAACAATTATTTAGATGACTGTGCAGAGGTAAACATTTCACAATGGTGGTCCTATACCACTGTTTTTGGGACGGATGTGACATATTGTCCTCATGGGAAACTTTCGTCCGACTTTCTTACCTCTCTTCCAACCAGTCCCGTTCCTGCGGCTGCATCAAGAATCCTTGCGGATTTATCATGGATGATCTCAGATGCCATGGCAGCCATATGGACAGCACCTTGATAACCTCCTTCTAAATTGACCTGCAATTACATTTACAACCGCTGATAACATTCCTCGAACCCGAAGGCCGGAAGTTTAGGACTGACGGTACATTGTATACGCAGTACGTCCAGAACCTCCAGAATCATTGACAATAAAGTTAAAGTTGAGTCCCCTGTTTGTCTGTATTTCCACATTTGTGCTTGTGTATCCAATGATTCCGTATCCCATGATTGTGTAACAGGCGTATTTTGTCGTTGTATTTAAAAAAAAAAAAAAAAAAAAAGGTCTAGCTATTATATGGTCTGGCTAAAGATCGAAATATGCCCTCTGATTTTGTTGATAGTAGTTTTGCAAACCCGTGTGCAAAGGTCGCCTATAGGCCTCCGTACTTATTTCAGACCTTGCTAGCTAGCTTTACGTACCTAGCCTAGCCGTACCGTACCTGCACTGCATGCATTCACATCGGTCTCACTGAGTCAGGCTCAGGGGAAGGGGTGCTGTATTACCTTGTCATATTTTTCTGCCCACGTGTTGTAAAAGCTGAGCGCAGTCTTACCGCCACCTTCTTCGGAAGACCCAAGGCTATATGCCTCCTTGCGATAACTGGTGAGAGCCTCCACAGGGTTATCGCCGTCCTTCATTGTCGCCATGTTAACGCACGTTTGGACTTTGGTTCAATTCGTGACGTGTTGAGCTTTAAAGCTTTTAATACGCACGAGCTATGTGATGTACTAAAACGTATCCGAAAAGTATTCACACGCACGTGCCGTGTGCAAAATTCAACTTACTGTGGCCGTTTACGAATTGGGGCTACAGCCTATGCTAGGGCGCTACAGAATCTTTGGGTTAGGGCTAGGTTTAGGTTTTGTGACAGGCTGTACAGTTACGGAACGTTGTTGATTTTACACTGTTTTCAATGGGGCTTGATTCAGTACAGTGGACCCTGTTTGTCTTTCTAATGGAGATAAATGGTCATCCCCAACATACAGGTATAGTCCTTCATTTTGTAACAACATACAGGTATAGTCCTTCATTTGCAACAAACCGTTGTTCAAAATCTAAAGAAGGATGCTCGCTGAACAACTTACTAAACTGAGAAAGTTTTAGCTCAGCTTCATCAGCTGTATATTCCGAGACAAACAGCAGTATGATCTCGATTTCAAATCAAAAGTTGCTAAATCATATGTTAAATTGAATGATGGAAGCCCAAAAACCAGGGAGTTAATTGATCCTTGGGTATATTTACACAATTCCAATGTGTTTTTTTAAGCCAAACGGTCTCTGTTTTTTAAAAGAAACTGAAGGGCAATGGGGGTGACTTAGACTTGTTCCCGATCTATCTACACGACGACGACGGCCCCCATCACGGCTGTTTCCAAGACTATTCTGAGTATCAGAGTAATGCACACCAAGTTCAAATTAGAAGAATTACTTTAAAAATCTGGAGGGACCTTAGTTTTTACCAACTGAACAACGTACGTACCATTTTAATAAAATGGTACGAATATTTATTCGTATAGTCTGGTACAGCAACACGTACATAAATAAGTTGGCATGACCATGAACTTAAAAGTGACAGCAGATTGGCGCGGGGGCGCCACAACAATAGGGGACAACAATGCTCGAAGCACTCGACTCGTACATCGTGCACAATCATGGTGCAAGTTGAATTTTGCTCACGTTGTTAGTGGGAATGCTTTTCGGATACGTTTGAGTATAGATCAGTGCATGCCGATACTTATGCACGCGCATTAACGTGATAGATGGCAACAACGGAAAAGGACTGTGTTGATAACCCTTTGGCCGCTCTCACCAGTTATCGCAAGGAGGCATATAGCTATGGGTCTCCCGCAGAAGGGGGTGGTATTAAGCCTGTGCTCAACTTTTACAACACGTGGGCAGAAAAATACGACAAGGTAGGATAGCACCCGAGACTGAGTTACCGATGTCATCAATGCATGCCAAAAAGTACGGAGGCCTATAGTCGACCTTTGCCCACGGGTTTGGACATAAAAAAATGAGGCAAGTGAGACTTGCACGATCCCCCTGGCATGCTGGCATTTTATAAAGTCAGTTAGTAAGGATACTTGTCAGTGTCCCTATATAGGCCGTGGGCCAAAGCCTGTTACGTGCAGTTTCGTCCTAACTTTTTAGTGGCAACTTAATTTCTCGGTTATAAGTAGTTTGGAACATGTTAATTGATATTTTATAATGTGCACATTACATCGTTTGCACAAATAAGAAATAATTTTAAGGGGACTGTTTCCCCAATGTATGTAACTGTACCACACGAGGGCGATCGCGAGGCATCGCTGCCATTGCATACCAGGCGCCCTCCTCCATGGGCGCGTGTACATGCGTTCCTCCATCAACGCCTGGCCGTTGGGAACGTGGTAAGTAAACGGCGACGCTGACTGGCTAAAACAGAGCATACTGCACGCGTACTTCAAAGTCTGTGCGCCCCTACATGTCAAGTAATGTAAGATTTTTTTTTTTCAAGACTGCGCGATGCCTGTTCGATTTGGATTCGGGAAGCCCAGTTTTACGCCCTCAATGACATGTATTCTTGGTAAAGAAATGGAGAAAAAAAATAGTGTGTCGATTACTTGAAGCTGGATGACTTGTGATTTACTTCTGATTGATTTGTGTTGTGAAGGGACGACAGAGGTACGTAAATTTATAATAAATCCTTATAATGCCACCTCGAAATCTCATCATGCTCATGTTTGAAAGGATTCGTTCTTCAAAAAAAACTTCAAGTTCACAGTGTCACTGTCACCCGTTAAATAATGACTTACATTATTCATGTCGACTTCCTATTTATCTATTGTGTCAGATTTGAAAGCATTTGAACTTAAAACAGAAGTTATGGCAAAATACTATTTTTGACCACAAATGGGCAAAATAATGAGGAAAAAATGTCGTCACAATGTTTATGTGCAATTTGGGCCAATGTCAGATTCAGATTCAGCATTATCAAATTAGTAAAGTTGACCTTATTGCAAGCTGACACCAAAAAGTTAAGACGAACCTCGACTTCTGGACCTGATACAGATTTTGGCCCATGGCCTTAAACTAAAATGGAGAGTTTCTATTGTTTAAGCAATAGTGACCTTAAACTTTGACCTGTCGGCGCCAAAAGCAATGGGCACTATCAAGAACAACCCACAAACCAAATTTCAAGTTCCTAAGTAAAGTATTGTAACGCCGACCAAATCCTGGGTTGTCACACGCCAGACGAAGGAAACCACAGACAGTTCTTCAGGGTTTCGGGGCTCTAGGCCATTTATTCTTGCCACTTTCTTTACACGAGGCTCTCTCTTTATAACTCGCAACAAAAAGAACGTTATACAAAATGTCACACTAATGAGTCGGCGCAGTCCGGCAACGGGTCTCCCTGGTCCAGCAGCAGAGGTCCCAATGTTACGGTTGCACCATGGGTCCGTGCTGGCGCCCTCCGCTGGCGGCCCGGTACCGACGTTAACCATTCCCCTCCGAGGACCCTTGTTCGTCCCCGAACAAGGCGGCGCCGCCGATTGGGTATCCGCTGGGGTCTCCTGGTCTCCTCTGTGGTCTTTTCCGGGGTCTACTCTGGGAACTCCTCTGGGTTCTCCTCTGGGGCCACCCCCGGGGTCTCCTCTCCATTGACTCCTGTGCGGAGCAAATCCAGCGGCTCCGCTGAATTGAGTTCCGTGCAAACCATCCCTAACCCTTTGATCCCCATCTGTTTTGATGACTATATTGGCTCGGATTACATGACCTCCCTTTGGTCAGTTTATACAACAAAAGTAGAGGTTCGATCTTTAGCTGGACCTTTCAGAACTTTTCTCATAGTGTTACAGATAATGGGATACAGAAACACGAAGGTGGAAGGGAAAACACAATGAAACAGCCGGGGAAGGGCCAAACTTTATCGTAGCATGGAGGAAGGAACACGGACTTCCTCCGTGATTGTAGCAGTCACTGGTGAACTCCGATGAGGGGATGACGCCGAGAAATTAAGGAGGCGGGGATGGTGAGTGAAGATCAGGGGATGGAAAGGTATCCTGATGCTGGTGAAGGAACAAAGAAGTCTGGCAATGTGAACTGATGGACGGTCAGGAAGGAGGTGGGGTTATCATCGGCCGGTACTTGATGGGAGAGGAGGCACGTACCTCATGCCACACTCCGTTTATAGGTCTACTTCAGAACTGGAACAATATCAGTTTATTATTAATAACAATATCTAACTTGAGAAAATGTCTTCCTGGTGGCTCATGACTGACTGTCATTTTATTGGGCTTACAATTCTTCTTCCCAGTCCCACAAAGAGGGGATCATTTATCGTCCTATACAAACCTGTAGATTTGGTACTCGTAGTATTATTGCTCCGAGGTCATCTTGCCTTGGCTCTCAACAATCATGACATGGCTGCTGGGTTGTATAGTCTGTATGGGTGCACGCCTGTAAAATAGGCCTAAACACCCGCCGAGCCCATGAATAAAAGTTATACCCAATATAAGAGAGTTCCGAGAGCCAAACAATTGGGGAATCGAAGAGATATGGCAATGAACCTCTGGCCCGGACTTGGAGCTTCCAAAATTGATCATTTGGGATGCAATTGGGCTCAAAAGTGGCGCTATATTTTGCATTGTTCTGGAGGGATCGTTTTTCAAGATGGCTACTTTTTTGCTTTGGGAAAATAGGGGACATCTTCTTTGGATGAGAATTTCTCGAAAGGTTAATAATGGTCAACCCATCAAAAATTGGAAAAAAAATTGAAAGATGACATGTTGATCATCATAATTTTAAGCAGCCAAAAATAATGTACCTGTACTGTCAGAATTCTGAGTATTTTTTAAAGAATCGTGAAGTATGGGCATTTAGCACTGGTTTTTATATGAATTTTAATACATGTATACATGGGTGCATCTACAGGGTGTGCTGAAAATAATGGTGCATGTAAAACCCGCCATTTTCGCCAATTTATAACCGGAAATTACTGCAAATGTTTACACGATCTTCAAGGTAACAGATTTGGCTTGAGAATACCGTTTGTTTAATTAAGATTGCTTTTGTAAACCCAGAGATGTTTGAATAAGCGCAAAGCCAAAAAAGCCATTCTATGCCACTTTTAGGAAGCGAGTGCTTCAAAGATCAGACAATGCCAGTATGGCTGTTTTGATAAGATTATCCCTATGGGTGTCAGACAAACATTCCATTCACACGACAATTATAGGGTTTTGTTCTTATGTTGAAACATTTTAATAGTACAGGTTCATATCTTTAAAACTTCAATGAAAGAGTTCAATTAAATATAAATAAATATTGCACACTCTGCTTAAAACTGCTAAAATCACTAACAGCAAAGTGATTTGGTTTTAGACCAGGAGACTACATGTAGGACTATACTTACTTTAACTGCTTCACAGAAAGTGGCACAAAATGGTACCGTCAGTCTTATCTTGCAGCCTTCGGATTCGGGGGAATGTTATTTGTGGTTGTAATTGCAGGTCTGTTTAGAAGGAGGCTATCAATGTGATGTCAATATGGCTGCCATGGCATCTGAGATCATCCATGATAAATCTGCAAGGATTCTGGATGCAGCCGCAGGAACTGGACTGGTTGGTAAAGAGGTAAGAACGTCAAATGAAACTGCATCTCATGGGGAAAAGATGTCACATCCCTTACTAAAAAGTGGTGTTCAATTGAATGATGTACTGGACCGCACCATTGTAAAATGGTTACCGCTACATAGTCATATAAACAATGGTGTTAAAATTTATACTGCAGTGTTATTGAAGCAGTATCTATCAGACCACATGAGAGCACATTACAAAATTGGGCTGTGATGGGGCCTCCCTTTAAATTTTATTGTCTGTGTTATGAAGAGAAACGGAATGCGATGCTGGTATTAGTCTTCTTGTCAACAGCTAAAGAAGCTGGGATTCACCTGCATTGATGCTTTAGATCCCTCAAAGGATATCCTGGAAAAGTGCAAGGAACACCAGTCCCACATGGAGTACATTTGCGACACGCTGGACGAGCATCGGCTGGACATTCCAGACAGTAAGCCTGATGATTTATTGGATTTTATTTTGAATGCTACATGTCGAGACGTTCATTGCTTACCATCAAAACATTCATCACAGACCCCTCTCAAAGGACGTCATCTTCGTAGGAAAATTACAAGGTGTCAGGTGCGTGTGCAAGCAGTGTGCAAAACGCTCTAAACATGGACCGGATGTGGATGGACCAGTCTAGGTCTCCCCCAACTCTCCTTTTCTGGTTGTTGAAGGGGTACTTGTGCACAGAGCAATGTTTACTTTGTAGCTCATTTCATAATGAACAAGGCATTGAAAGTTTGAAGTATGTCTGGTGGCTTTCTGTGAAGTTCTGTCTCTTTATTTCCAGATCATTACGATGCCGTGTTGATGGCCGGCGCCTTCGGTCTTCCGGGCCACGTTGACGAATCATGTTTTCCAGAGCTCATTCGTATTACAAAGCCAGGTAATATGTAATATTGTTACTTTCTAATGTCAATATTTTTAGCTCTTGTAACAATCATTGTGCCCAAACATAAATCCCCCCACACAAAAATCTACCAAATACGCCACTTTATGGAACCAGTGTGAAAGATCGAGAATTAACGAAGTCATACAATTCGTCCCAGCTCTACTTGGCGAATCTCCAATGTCATGAGCATTAGAGCTGTTATTCCAAGCTAGATTAAACACCCACTTTATCTAGTTTCCGTGTTAATTTAATGGACTGGGTTTTGGGGGCTTGTTTTTCAACCAGGTGGGCACATAATGTACACATTGACTGAAAAGGTATTCGAGCAGGTAGAGAGCCGGATGGAAGCCGCCATCAAAGCACTCGCCCAGGAAGGACGGTGGGAATTCGTGGAATATCGCTGGTTGCAGTACTTCTTGAACGAGGAGTTGAATGAAAAGGCCAAGGTTCCAATTCTTAGAGTCTTACCAAAGTAAAGACAATGCTCTGTTGAATACACTATCATTTTTTTTCAGTAATTATCGTTGATGGTGGGATATGAAGATGTTCAGACAAAGACCTGAAATAATCGTTCTGTTGGTTGAGATGCTTTCCATGTCGTTGTGCGTAATTATTTTGCAATTAATACAAGATAATCCACCGGGATTGGGACACAACTAAAGAATGATTGGGCCTTGATTGAAACCATCATCATAATTAAGTGCACTCTGCAGACAAGCGCAGCCGCAGTGTTTTTCAAACTTTACTTGGTAATCTTTGTAATCAAAATCCAGTTCGTAAGTGTGACGTCATTTTAACTGAAACCACGCCCACTGCACACGGAGTATAGCAAAGTGGCGTGTTTGGCCAATGGGGGCTATACATGTAATATGACGCAGTCACTTACGAACCGGATACTTCATCAGGCTGTTACGATCCGAAAATCTCCAAACGATCCGCGAATGGAAATTACTCAAAAAGCCTGAATTTTTCAGATGCAACGAAGAAATCAAACAAGATTACACTGACATAAAGTCAAAGACTCACAATGTGATTGTCGAGGCTGACACTTTTAACGTGTACATGTACATATAGCTGGTGCTTGTCATCCTTTTGTGCGTGGTACTTGCAAAATTACTCCCCATGATGATGTGAAAATGCATCTTTACGTTAGTATCAATGGTGTCATACTGTATACACTCGTGTACAAGATAAGACAAATTATATTAAAATTACTAACTTGAGAGTGTGTATAGTTGTTGTTGTTGTTGTTGTTGTTGTACTGGTTGATACACGGACTACATTAAAATGTGGATGATAAACAACTGGGAGACTATGCGACGTGTCATTATAAAAATATCACGCGCGCGCTGACCAGAGCCCGAGGTTTAAAAAAAAAAATTTGGCCTGATAGTCCGTTAATTTAAATCGGGCCCGAAATCCATAAAGTTGGTGCTCGGAAAATTGCCAAAAGATCGGGGATGGAATACTACATGTACCTCACATCCCCAACTGAACCTTCAAGGATTTCAAGTACCCATTTACTTTTATGGCCGTGCTAAAAAAAGTCTACTTACTGACTTATCTACCTCAACATGGCCGGCTGCATGCATGGTCATGCAATGCATTTCTATCAGAGCAACTTTTATCAAAGCGGACATAATTAAAACGACTTTTTTTCACAAAAGTAATGAATGAGTTACAGAGTCATACAAGTGTGTTTATGCCACTTCCGCAATGTTTATTATCCTGAACAACCTTTTAATTGTGACAGAAAATTAAATTAGGCCAACAAATACAGCTACTGGACGTTGGGATGTGTGCAGCCATTTTCAAATGTGTGCGTAATTGTGGGGCAGGAGATAAAAAATATATTCCATGATTTTATGATAATATTACACAATTCTATCACGTGCACGTTTATTTCATGAACCGGGTGCAATTTGAGTTCTGACATACCCATAGTGGTTTAGCAAATACATTCCTATTCAAACTGGTTGTGATGCTTGTGTTCATAGGCAATAACCTACTTGCTTCCCCTGAGCAAGAAGTGCTGGTGGGTAGAAGGAAACATACATATTATTGCGTATAATGGCCCTCTAGCGCAAAACCAGTCGGGACCAATTTATTTTGGGCTCATTAAATAATCTGACAAAATCTGACAGAGTTGCTGTATAGTTCCCAATATTCTCAGTATATGATATAATAATAATGTGGTGCTTGTATAGCACTTTACAGCAATGGTCTCAAAGCGTTTCACAATTATTACCCCTGTTCATCAGACCATGTCTATATTGTATGTATATATATATAGACTGTATCTCAAAATACCGCCTTACGACTTCCGACTGGTTTTTGTGCTGGAGGGTCACATAACACGACAGTTAATTCTGTCATGCAACAACCCTGTGATTCACAAGGAAGAATAAGCCCATTCAGCAGGGGAGGAATTGCATTTAAAAGTACTAACTGATCATACCAAAATCAATGTATTGTTTAATGTTATTTCATTTATAGCACAGAAGGACTTATGAATAAAACATTTCGTATTTCTGCTCTAGGTATAAGAGAATCAAAACTAGAATCCATAACAAAAACAATCTGAAGGTTTTCATACAAACATAATAACCTTAAAAAAAACCTGAAGAAGTAACATTTAATTATACAGGAAAACAAATTGCATGTACATGTACAACTCGCTATTATCTGCACGCAAAGGGAATGTGTCTGTGCAAATATGCCAAAGTTAGTTGCGTGTAAAATGGAAGGTTTAAGAATAAGTCCGGAAATTTAAACAATTTAAACACCGCTTTATCATGCAGAAATATCGGATGGATCGAGTTGTTTAAAAATAAAGAACTAAACATACTTTCTTTTAAAATCAATGTTATCACACATGTCATATATCTTTCCAAACAAGCACACATTAAAATAAAAGGTGAACATTAAATTTCAAGACCGCTGATTAGAATGAACCAATATTTCAACACTTCAAAATCATTTTCCATCAAAAAATATATAATATATTTCAAATTAATTTGAATACAAACATGTACATGTATAATATGAACTTAAAATCTACTAAATATTGCAACCGTAATAAATGAGATTTCACTGTTAACTTGAATAATACCGACTACTTTAGAATTGTGTTAATAACATTCTGTGCCACTTGTCCTTTTCAGTTACAATCAATCAAGTGACTGTTTTCAACAGTTAAGAACTTCCAGCCTGCTTCAAGCAGGACTGACTGCCTGTGACTGTTTATGTTACTTGATACTATGCTTTGACTGTAGGTGATTAATCAGCCAGCTGTGACACCACTTGTCAGCTTTTGTATGTTGACTGAATTTGACTAGTCACAGTGCTTACTTAAAATATGATCTGACTGTTGGCGACTAGCCTGTGTAAAAGGCATGGCAGGGGAGGAGGATTGACTTTTTGACTGTCTATGACTTTTCAGATAGCAGGAGGGTTACGTAATAAATATAGTCAGTCGCGTTTTGCTTGAAGACAGAAATTACAAGCCAGGGAGAAATACTAAACCTGATCTAAAGCTGGAGCCTCGGTCACGACAAAACAGTAAATACAAATGCACCAAAATGCACTGATAAGCTAACAAGTCGGCTACAGAAATGAATGAGGAAAGATTGCTGTGCTAAAATTTTAAAACACAAGACAACATATCTGTGAAGGAAGTGAGGAGATCTACAGATAGTAAACAGACAAATCTTTGATGACAAAGACATAAATGTAAAATCACAAACACGCAAAAAATTAACTTCAGAAAACGTCTGAATGAATGATATAACACAAGTATTAACATGGAAACATGAAACAATCTCAATTTATGTTTAAAGGCGGAACAAGGAGGAATTGGCGTTAAGACGTTTTTAAGGTTTTCTACATTTATGAAATCTACATTTGTGAAAGCATTTCAGATGGTTGGCCTACATGTATTTATAAAACCTGTCAAAAGTGTCAAGGGAAATTTCTGCCCAATTACTGTGAACATTCAGATACATACATGTGCATGTAACATGTTATGTATGAAAGGACACGTTCACCAAAAAAATGACCTACATGTATATTTTTAACACAAGATTTCACTATCTTACCTAGTAAAATGAAAGCTGCTATATTATTTTTCTGAATCTATAATTTCAATTGACATTTACCATGCATATTGCACAAACATTTCAAATGTTCAGACTCGAAGTTACCACATGTGACTTTCCACTTCCAAGTTTTGCAGCATCAAGAATTTAGACATCATCCTTGCCCATATTACTGCATTTTAAACAGCACCCTTTGCGAACAGACAGACAAATTGGGGGCCAAAAAAAATATAAGACTCAACATACGTGTACAATGTATCCACATGCTGGATACACACTGTACATGTAGCACGGTTGGAACAGCACCGATACGATAGTGGGCCAGATAGGTGAAATATTTGGGAGAAAATGGTGCCTTTATTACAAGCATGTCATTTAGTATGTCCTATAAGTATAAGAAAGATATTTGGCCATAGGGCCATCACATCTTTGTTGTGTGACAAAATATAGGTAAAATATAAACAAGGTATGGCAGCCATTTTGGAAAATGGCTGTCACTTGTTATTTTACCAACATTCTGTCACATGACAAATCTGCGATGGCCCTTATATCATGTACAGTCGAATCTCGTTAGTACAAACTCTGTTAATACAAAATTCTGGTTATAACAAACATAAAGCCTTAATTAGTCCCGATTGTGCACTTACATGTACATGTACATGTATGTGCACAATGAATGGGACTGATGTTCCTCTTAATACAAACTTCTGATATAACAAACAATTTGGCTAGGTCCGAACGAGTTTGTATTAACGAGACTCGACTGTATATTATAGCCAAACATCAAAGGCACAATTTCTGCACCTATTATGCCAGTATTCTACAGGTTCAACTCTTTCAGGATCTGTGACCAGTCTGGTAATTGATCGATATTTGACTGACTGATAATTGACCATCCTGTATTTCACTGAATAATCCAAATGGATGTTGAACATACATGTATTCCCCTGGAAGGTTTCATGCTATAATTCTTCATAACTTACATGTAAATGAGCATCCTTGTAAACTATTCAGTACATTTTTTGGGGGAGGGGGGGCGGTGCATTTTCTTGGAAACATGTACATTGTTAACATTCATTTTATTTGCTCTTTCGTGAAAACTGGACTTAAGCTTTGTCAAACATTGTATTTGCTTAATATGTATATGTACATGTACGTACTTTTTACAGATAGTGAAACTGAAAGTGAACTTTCAGGATCCGTCCCCTTTACAAACACAATAGAAGAGTTGCTATTCAGTACGGTACGTGTACAATGTAGATTATCCCTTGTACATACATCAATACGTTACAAACATACATGTACCGTAGTTCGGGTATTACTATAAATATAAAAGAAAAGAGTTGCACCGAGTACACTGCATGCTTGCAAAAGTTACAATGTAGCTTTTAGTTGTCAAGATAAATGGTTCTATTTTCAGACATTTGGGCCAAATGTTGTATACATGTCTTTAATACTACATTTGTATGTACACGGTACATTACAATGTACATGTACAATGTATGAGATACACATAGTGTACATGTACATGTACATACACATATACAATGCACATGTACGTGTACATACATGTACACATGTACAATGCACATGTACATTGTATGTACCGGGTAAATTCATATTCACCTGATATTACTTGAAATATTGACTTCATTCCAAGAGGGTATGGGTGCACATGTTCATGTACAAACCTGCACGAAGAGTACATGTACGAACTGGTATGTTCAAAGTCACAAGGACTGCGCGGTTTAACTTACTTACCGTACATGTACATGTACCATACATAAATTTATTACCGAATACGTCAGTTTAATGTCATGATTCCATGAATTAAAAAAAAATATATAATGGTTGGTGTACACTTCACATGTGCATTTTCATAAACATTCTTATTTTTTTTTAAAACTGATCTACACACAAAACATGTTCAATCATTACAGCACTTGGAAATTTGAGTCATATCGACCTGTGCGCATGTTCATTGAAGACTTTTTGAAGACAATTATGAAGACAACAATTTAAACAAATCTCGGAATTCACATGGAGGTGAATATTGGAGGGTTACCAATCTTGTTTTGTCAATAAAATAATAAGTAACAAAACAAAAAAGATAACTCTGACATTCAGGAAAACATCAAGGCAACTTTTACAGAAATGCTTGTTCATCGACCTCTGGGCTTGATGACTACATCCAATAAATCAGGCATGCAACTGAGTAGTCACAAAAAAACAGGAAATTCAAATCTTTCCAAGACTTTGTACAGTGTTTTTCCATTTTCAATGGCACACATGGGAAATCAGCTGCTCCGAGGAAAAGTTGCATGCCTGATAAATATCACAATGGCAATCGCACGAGAACAGTGAATTATTTTGCAATTAAAATGCAAACAAGTTTGACACCCGGTCAATATATCTTGCTTTACAAGAAACACAAGATGAACGACTTAAAAAATCCCAATAGAGGTTTCTGACCTATCGGACCACCGAGATAATTTAATCAACGAGTTGAAAATACATATAGATTACATGCACACTGACATGGTACATGTACATGTACATGTAGATGGATGTACGTACAGAGTGCAGACTAGTACATGTACATGTACAACATGTATGACCATGTGTGCGTCAAGTTGTATCATGGAATTTGCCAATCATGTCAGCCACAGTTGTTAAACTTGGACTAGAAATAGACTACAGAACAGGTGCTACACTATCATGTCACACACTGAGCAAACGGTCAAGCAGCATGCAGCTAATATTAAAAATACTTACATGTGTACATATTTAGCATTCATCATCAGTAACCCACATTTCATATAATTCTGATAGCTTCAATATGTACAGATAATTTGTCTTCTGTATACGAATATGATTGAAAAATAAATTGTTATTAAATCAGTGCTATACAATGCCGATAATCAGCAGTAATTAGCTGTCATTAGAAATTTGCACATGTTCCAATGTACAAATCTGTTGGCAAATAAATGCATATACCCAGTCATGCCAGAACAATTCTGTTTATACAAATTGAATTATTTTGTCAAAAAATAAAAATTACACACATGATTTTTCTCCAAATCCAGCTAAATTTTTACAAGGTTCATTAAACTGGTCACTTAATAGAGGTTACATGCTGTGCTTACAATACAGGTACTCGTACATGATGTACATGTACCAGTAAAACCAGTTTAAAACATTTTGAATAACATCTTGATGAATGCTGAAATGAATGAATCTGGGAAATGTACATGTACATGTACATATATGCATCAGATAATATTACCTTCAGTGCCATACAATATTTCACAGTAGGCTTGAGTCTGGTTTTCATAATACCGATAGCTCCGAGTCAGCATTGAGTGGAAAGTGAAACTCTACATTCATGACATTAGCAGAAGGCAAAACCAATGTACTGTACATGTACTGGCACATGTACATAGCTGGCTGGATTACATGTAAGTGTTCCATACACTGATCTCTATATAAAGACTGGATAGCTAATAAAGAGCCGCACAATGTACGAATTTGACTCCATATTGGTGAGACCGGCTGGTGATCTACAAAGGACAAGTTGCCGTTTTTATAGACAGCATGATTTCTTTTGTAACGTCGCGGTTCACTTGACTTATATTTTGACAACCACCACTGACCAAGGTTAACTACAATTTTTTTTAACGTCGTGGTTACTAAAATACCGCAAATATCACTTTTTCGGCGTTTTGCAATGATAATCACTACGGAAATGTGTCCCTTTTAGAACATCATAATATGTGTACATGACCAAAATGCGCGTCAACTGTTGATACAACGCGCGTATTTACGCGTAGAACGTTCGTATTATACGCGGCCATCTTCGTGAGACCGGGGGCGAATTGGTCAATATGCAAAGTCTTCTGTGTGAATGTTGTATGCATATCCGCTATCCAGTCTTTATATAGAGATCAGTGGTTCCATAGGACCATGGAGCTATAGCTCCATGGTAGGACCTACATTTGTACATTTTTTTGTAGGTGCCAGTGTTCCGTAGGCCCTACCGGTATACATGTACTCCACACTAGGCACCAGCCAGTGTTTCCCCTGGCTAATGAAATGAGCGAGGTGGTAAAAATTCAAAATGATGATTGAAACAAAATTGACGCAGTTTGCAAACTCAAAAGGATGCTGCCCTTACAAAAATGCGAGATGATTCCATTTACACATCCAAATTGTGAGTTCTTGATACATAGAGGTCAGTATTTCCTTTGTTGCAAATCTTCACAGCGAGGTGGTGATATTGGCAAAAATTGAGCAAGGTGGTCACTGAAAGTAGCGAGGTGGGCCCCCTCACGTTTGAATGGGCAGGGGAAACACTGGCACCAGCACCAATTCAATATTGATTCTTAGCTGTACTTGTACTACTCAGCAAGCCAGCAAATTGGTCCATGTACCGGTACGTGTACAAAAAACATGTACATGTAGCTCTACAAGCCTGTTGGCACACTGTGGTACCGGTATTTTCGTAGGCCCTCAAATTTTTCGTAGGCCCCCAAATTTGTCAAAGGCCCCAAATTTTTCCAAGGCCCCAGAGCACAGTAGGCCCTAGGCACAGTAGGCCCTAGGCACAGTGTCTACTGTGCCTATTGGGTTATCCCGGCCCGACTGTACACATGCCAGGCTCATTGCCCAAATTGCAATAAATATTTTAGAATACATAAAAGGGTGCCCCTTTTTGACAAGTGATTTTTACTTGTTATCAAATGTCATTTTCTCCGACTTCAGTTTATTTTCCCTTTTTTGGGGGGCTCATGCCCCCCCCCCCCCCCTCCCGTCAATTTCTTCTTTTTTTTCTCTTTGAAGTATTATCTTAGTTTAGTCCCATGCCTGCGAGACTATAGTTTACATAACCAGAGAGACCCTCTTCTTGAATGCGGAGTGACCCCTGGACAGGAAGGTGCAGTGGTGAGGGTGGTGATGTGGTCCAGCATGCTTTGGTGCTGTACCATGTACCCTCAATTCCAACCACCCTGTCTCTTGTCTCTCTCTTTCAGCTCGCCAACCACCGGTATTCCTGGCTCTTTGATCCCCTACACCCATTAAATATGTTACACAAAGATCCCACTTTTCTTATCTTACCTTATAAATGCTGACAGAATCTTTGTATCTTAGGACAGTGTCTTGAGAAAGCTACCCATACTGCAAACCTTACTGGGCACGCACAGTGATCTTAACCTTGAAAAAATCAAGATGTTCTTAACGAGTATTCCGGTATCCAGTCTCGCCAACTAAAAGGCCAAAAAGTTGAAATAACAAGGTTTGCTCAACAACATGTACATGTACATGTACCTGTACTAAGACCTTGATGTCTTGGAAAATTTCTTGAGATGTGATACCTGCTTCCACAGCAACGACTTGAGGTTGTTGAGAACCAGCGAGTGGTCCATGTGCATGTTTTTGCTGCCAAACTCCAACCTCTTGCACTTGTCGAGTAGATCTGTGAGTTCTTGGTGGACATCAGACGGCGCATTGTCCAGGAGGTAAACAGTCAGCATGTGACAGACACGCTGGAGATTGGGCTGAATCATCTCCCCGGAGCATTTGCCCGACTTGTCGCACGGGGAGCGGCAGTTCTCCCCAAGCATGCAGTCCCAGTCCCCAAAGCATGTCCTATCCTGCAGGCTAGTCTTCACGGCCTGCTCCGTCAACACACCCTCCAATCTAAGAATTTTCACATCGCTGTACGCCGTATACCCGATCCCCCTCTCGTTCACATGGCACATGTAGAGATTCCCTGCGGGTCCTTCCATAATCTCTTCGACAAACTCTAGCAGTCCCACGACAATGTGAGCTCGGTCCGTCCAAGGCGGGGCAATCTTTCTTTGGAAATACATTTTGGCTGAATTTGGCAAAACGAAGTCGAGAAGCGGCGGGAAGTCTGTGCCGAATAACCTGAAGGCGCGGATGCCCTCCATGATGTACATGTTCCCGCAGAATCCCAGCAGGCGTGGAATGTAGTCACTGTCGCCCAGGACCATCATGATCAGGAACTCTTTGGACTGGAGCAGGGCCCAGACTGACCTGGCCTCGGGCAACGAGACTTTGCCGTCATTGTTACTGTCGGCCAAGTTGAGTATTCTGGACTGGATACTGTCAATGTTACCGCCGTCGCCCAGGTGTCGCTTGAGGTAGGCAGAGATCATGATCCGCAGGTCCTCCATGGAGCTACCGGAGGCAGGCTTCTGGAAGCTGACCTCCGCAGGATTCAAGGACAGCTTGATGTACAAGGGCTCATCCATGTTCTTCCTTTGTTTTGGTGGTTTCTTCAGTGTGCCAATGTATGTCTAAGATTTTTAAAAAAGAAAAAGAAAAAAAAGGGATAAAATGAAAATAAAAGTCTTGCCCTCAGACAATAAGTTATCGGCTGTAATAAATAACACCGAAGTCTTATATAGCGCAGGTATCTACCAACAATTTGGTACTCAAGGTGCTGGAAATTACATACTATGTCTATTAAAAGACAGGTAAATGAAGTTTATGAGAAATATGAGACCCATTATGAAGCACCTTATAAGGGTTTACAAGGTGCTGCGGCGCATGTTGCAGCCACTACTAGAAACACCAGGGCAAACCTCTTCTCTTAGCGATAAGTGTTTCTGGGTTCTTCAACGTGCATTACACAACACACGGGACTTACTGCTTTGCATCCCATCCGAAGGACAAAGCAATAATGGTACATGTATTTAAAGTGCTTTGCACAAGAGCACAAGCACCATGTTCCCACAATCAGGATTCGAACCCATGTACCACGGCACAAGAGTGGAACACCATAACCACTGGACCACAGCACCCCACAATCCTATTTGTTAAATAGGATTGCACCTCGTGTTCCTTTCTGTTGATTCACTGTACAAATATCTGTTGTGACAACTACTACTACATGTATATTCATTTCATTCATTCATTAAATGGTCTATCATGACTCGCAGCTACATGTAAGGGCTGAATTGAACATGATTTACAGTAACTTGAAAAAAAAAGTAATCCAATCAAAATACCATTACAAGTAGTGACATTTTTTGCCCTGCGACATAAGCAACAACCTGACCAACACAGTCCCTCCTGTAGTCCAGCTAAGAACCCGCCAGCTGAAATTCCTGGGGCATGTTCTGCGCATGCCCGACGATGAGCCGGCTATGGTTTATGCACTGTACACTCCACCGCATGGTAGAAGAAAGCCTGGCCGACAGCGAACATTATATTCAAGATATATCCAGAGCCTTCTTGGAGACCATGAGGGTTACCTGCAACCGGACCAAATTACATCCTTAGCCCAGGATCGCAGCAACTGGAGGAAACTTGTGGTCGCCTGCTCCGCAGCCGAATAAATGATGATGATGATGACATAAGCAAAGGAATGCGGATTCAACCCTTTCCGAAATCTTGTCCACACAATGACATCAATGTTACAAAGACATCAATGTAAACCTAACCCACCTCACTCCTCCAAATCCTCCTGGTGGTTTTGGAGGATTCTAGAGGATTGAGGATGAATGGTGATTGAATAAAATGAGGATTCTGGAGGATTGAGGATGAATGGTGATTGAAGCACATGAGGATTTTGGAGGATTGAGGATGAATGGTGATTGAAGCACATGAGGATTTTGGAGGATTGAGGATGAATGGTGATTGAAGCACATGAGGATTTTGGAGGATTGAGGATGAATGGTGATTGAAGCACAAGAGGATTTTGGAGGATTGAGGATGAATGCATTTTGAGGCAGGACTGTCTGATGATTTTGAAGGATTTGGCATTGGTTATCCTTCATTTAAACACGAGTGCAAAATTTTGGGATGAGGAGGATTTCGGAGGATTGACGATGAATGCATTTTGAGGCAGGACTGTATGACAATTTTGAAAAATTTAGGCGGAGTTGCAAAATTTTGGAGGATTTTGGAGGATTGAGGATGGTTCCAAGCAAAAAGGGCCTAGGGGGTTAGGTTAAGCTTAGACGTAAAGTTTTAGTCCAAAGGAACAAAACATTTTGTTATCATTTTTAAGACTTCATGTTTGCTTCCGAATCACGATGAAGGGAGAATTTTTCTGAATCACTGCCTATGACATTTGTTATTAAACAAACACATGGTTAACACTTTTCATCCTGCATTTGTAATATCTGAAATTGGAAACTTATCAATCCTAGTTGCTAAAACCTGTGCAAAATATCGGTGAACAGTTCTATATGGCTTAGTGCCAAGGAAAGTTTGGAAGTGGCGTTGGGACGAATTGATTAAATGTACCGGTAGGGTGACAAATCCCCTTCCCAGTTTTCCATTTCCGATAACTGAAGCCCTACTTTGACGGGGAAGTTTTCATGTACAGTACTGTTAGGCCTATGTCCCCTGGGTATTTTCAGCAAATTTTAATGACACATATCCATGAACATGTGCAAATGTACACTACCGTACACTGCAGGAACTTGTCCAAGATTACAAAAAAAAGTGTGTAACCCTCCTGGGGACTGAGCCAAGATTTCCTGGAGACCAGACCAGACCAGCTGCGGCTGCACTGAGTCATGCAAGTAGCAAGCTTGCTTAGTTTCGGATGTTGCAGTAAAAATGTTCCATTTTTTTTACTTTGCCATGTAAAGAAAATAGACAACATGGAGCAGCAACACTCTTCACAGCACAGCACACCGACTCTCGAATTTGTATCCTTGTGGAGGCATTTCTTTGCTCTCGTGTAGTAAAGTTTTTGATTTTGATAGTGAAGTTTCAAAATGCTCTTATTTTAACCAGAATTAATTTCCATGGCTGAAATTCGGACTTACGGTAACATCCCTTTTCTAAAACTCTTCCATTTGCGACAGATCAATCCACCTTGGAAATTCCTAGTTTTTGAGTAAAATCCATATATATATAACCTTGTGGAGACCTATTCATCTTTAGAAATTGCCCTGTGGAGACCTGTACACAAGGATACAAATTTGAGCACAGAAGTGCATGTAAATGTACAGCACAGCACAGCATGTAGTGTAGGCTACAATGCTAAAACAAACATTTTATTTCCTGTACATGAATGGGTGCGAGCAAGTGTTGAAATGACACACATGCGCATGATTGCTGTAATGCATCGGTTCAGAGTGTGACATCGAGTAGCTAGCGATCAGCTGAATGAGAATGTGTCCCGGACGCTGACTGCGGGCGCAACTCAAAACATGACTCTGCAACTTTTGAATTGAAATCCAGATCCTACAATATTGTTTTCTCAAGAACATACAGTATTCACTGAGCTACAACTTCATCGGGTTAGTTGTTAAGCTTACCCTTCTTTAGATTTTGAGCACGCTTGTACCCAAATGCACAAATGACAAATGATATTCTCAACCGTTACACGCAACTTGTAAACATATACTTTCTACCATACACATGTACAGTATACATGTACAGCTGGCCAGACAAAAATTTGAACTGTTCCAAGCCTCAACTCAATTTTTTTTCAATTCAATTCACTTTATTTTCCACATAAAAAAAGACAATCAGAGTTAAATAGATACAAAATATGTGGATGGGGATCCCTAAAAAGCAATGCTTGTCGAGAGTAGAGATCCCCAGTTACAATCATACAAAAATATACAAGTTATACACATAAGGACATAACACCCGACCTTAATTTCAGAAACCTTTAAATGACCGGTGTGGTCCTTGTTTTTCACGATGACGAACACAAACTCGCTTTAATTCCCATGAAGTAAAAGCATATGGAGCTTTTACCTTTACTCAGGAAGCATGAATAAATGATCTGCTTCATCATGCTGGCCAAGCCCCAAGGCAGCGATCGCGTGGAATAGCCAAGCAGTATTATATACCCCAACAAACACCTTGCCGTACATGAACTTATTCCACACAGCTAATGATCTGTACTAGCATGCCCCTCAAAATGCATGAACACCAACACGCTCGGCCCTTCCCCATGGATTTTGCCTGGGGCAGATACGAGTTGAAATCGCCGGAGTAGAATCAGAAATGATATAGAAACAAAACAGTGTGCGTACATACCGGTACATGTACCTGTACGTGTTTCGGTTAATCCACATACGTATATACTGTACATGTACATGTACATTTTGTTACTCTATCAGCTATGGCTAGCAGTAACACATATTGGTAGCGACTTCTGCTGCTTCCATAGGCCGCAGCCAAGGTGCGGATCCAGGGGAGGGGCCCAACGGGGTCCAACAGGGGCCATGGGCCATGTCACTGAATCAACACCTTTTTTCCACTCAGGTTAAGCATGCTTTAGCTTTTCAGTCTCTATGAAATAGACGTAGGCTCTGTTGGCAGACAACTGACCACTAAGCAGCATTAAATTGGGCCCCTGGTGGACAGGGGCTAGTGGGGTTAAAGCGGCTTTTCCATAAGGTCACAACATATGGCTAGCAGCTGGATTTGAACCCCTGACCCTAACCACTAAGGCCCCCCCCCCCCCTTCACTTGTAAACAGCCATATTATGCATTCACATGCCAGTCATACATGTACCTGGTGAAATGCATCCTGGGAAACGCAACTGTCCAGCGTTATCTTCGTCTGCTGGCATAGTTCTTCACACATGGAGCCGGCAATCACACCTTTGTTGTAATTCTCACACTGTGACAGGAAAACACCAGAACAAATTAACTTGCGGTAGAGTGAAGTTTAATTCATAAGACAATAATAATTGTTCATGATGTTACACAACAAATTCATAAGCCAAAAACAAGCCCAGACGGAAACTCTTTTAAAAAAAAAATTGGAACAAACAAAACTGGACAAACTTGGTGAAAATGATGTCATTAAAGTTCTTCTGAAAAAGGTAAATATTACCTGGTTAAAGGTGAATATGATTAATTGGTTATTAAGACTTCCTTGTGTTTGTGAGCCAATTACATAATTTACCACCTGACGAATAGCTGACAGGTACCATATTGTAAATTTTTTTCTAATAAATGGACGATGGCTCTGATCTGCAAAACTATTACAGAGGTTGTGGAATGCTCGAAGACATTTCCGTCACTTTTCGGGTATATGTAGCCTAAGGTGTGATGAAATAAAAACGACTATTGCGTCTGTCATGAAATGACCACAAAAGGTACTTTCGAGAGCTGTTTTTCAGGTCCTGTTTTGACCCGAACGTGCAATTTGTGTAAAAGTCGTCGTTGCGGGCAGCAAACAAAACACAGTAAATCGTGACGTAATAAACATGACTCGTTTATACAACCACTTTAACTATATGTGTACATTACATATCTTGCTTAGTAGTGTAGCGTATTGGGCCGGTAAACATGTACCGTAGCCTTGTTGGCAGAAATGTTTGAGGGTATACACACGTACACATTGTTCCCTTTTGTTCTCTGGTTTTTTTCGTCCACGGTTTGAAAAGATGAACAAGTACACATGTTCACACCGTCAATACTGGACGTCCCATTGTCCCTCTTTTGTTTGTACTCTTAACTTTTTAGGAAGACTCCCATACCAGCATGTTTTGTACACCAATCCAATCGCGGACGTATAATGGGCATCGTGGATGATATTGTTCTCTTTTGTTCTCTGGAATTTTTCGTCCACAGTTTGAATAGATGAACACGCCCACATGTTCTTGTTTCGTAGTTGTGGGGACACACACTCGTCTGTTTGTGGGGACCGAAAATGTCGTGGGGACAGCAGAAAGTCCCCATAACTCTGTCCTAATTTGCCTATCAGTTAAAAACTTCCACTTCCTCATAACGCGGTGTAGGCCTACCCACACATGTACATGGTAGTATTACTCCTCGGGAAATTTTTATTTATAATTCAGAAGCAGGGTTGCACATGCGATTCCATTTGGGACAATTTTTAATAATTGAATAATAAAGAACCTATTACAGCTGAGACTTGAAAAAGCATGCATGGTACTATAGATGGAGAAAAATCCTATGAACTTACATGGTATCTATGAGTCAAAATTATACTTTTTAATTATTAAGAGGGGACAGGGGTTTTACGCTGTCTGCATAAAATTGTGCACAAAGTACCGGTACGACTGCATGCATTCACGTTGTCACCGTTTTGTTTTGTGATGTCTCATCTATACGTATACATGTAATATTTTGCAAAATAGTAATTTAATGACATCAGTAACTCTTACCCTACTGGGCCTTGGTTAAAACACATGAATGCACGACAACCATGACAACAAATTATAGGGCTGTGCAATTTCAAATTATTTTGCATTTGATTATAGGCCTATTCAAACTTGGACTTGATCAAATTTCCAAATATTAAATTTCGATATTCACTGATTATGTTTAAAAACATGCGCCAGTCTAAACTGGCTACCGATCGGGATTTGCGTGCACCTGCGCTTGTCACAAACTGACAAAGAGCTTATGGCTCTGGTTTTTTTAACATATACCAAAAAGCTTAATGGCACTTTGAGAGCCTCAAATTTTGTAAAGATACAGAGCTGGAAATCAGTTTTCATATTTGTTTGTACCATAGACCTAGATTGATCTCCCATAGCTTAATGAAAATCCTACAACCTTCGTTTATGTGAGTGACGTGTTGCTGAACAGCCAAATGTTAACGGAATTTTGTCAACCAAAACAAGAGACAATTTCGTTTTGGTTGGAAAAAAATTAAAATCAGAAACAATAATTTTCTTTCCTATATATAATGAATAAGTATGAGTGGAACTTTAAGAAAGCGAATATTAATCGGAACTATCTTGATTATTTTCATGGAATGGTGCAATTGAAAATGGCATTTCGGACGTTACATCTTCCGTAAACAATCTTACCCCTCAATTGACACACTAGGACTACAATTAAATTATATAATATCAGTATTAAAATACACTTTCTGGTTACCCCATTCCAATGCCTAAAAAGAAAGTAACATTATTTTATTGCAGTGATGTTGTTTAAAACTTTTTTTATCAAATGAAAAAGTTATCTCATTTTCCGTAAACAGTTTTGTAACGTCCGAAACAATTTTAATTTTGGAGTCTCAGAAAATAAAGGAATTGCAGAACCTATTTATTATTTCACTTTGGAGGAAGCTCAAGGCAGCTTCCCATTCCAGCATAAATTAATGCAGTATCTAATTACATTACCATTATATCATTAAAACAAATTTTCCGTTAACAGTTGTAACATCCGAAACAAATGTAACGTCCGAAACAAAAAATACCATTTCTCAGCTAATAACTCAAAGTAGAGGGTACCTGAAGTGAATCAATCATCATGAAATAAACCAGTTAGTTTTAAAACAAATCTATACATAAATTAGATCTTTGATATCCAACAAATTTCTCATAGCACAAGAAATTCGTTTCGGACGTTACATAGTTGTACTGTTAACACAAAATTGCCATTTGTCATGCATTTTTTTGATTATATCAATATTTTATGATTCTTTCATTGTTTTATCTTGTCAAGAAAAATATTTGAACCATTTCATTCAGTTTTAAAAGTAAATATAATATGCATTTGATGCCAAAATCCAAATTTACTGTTAACTTTCTAAGCTTTCTACTATATTAAATTGGTAACAATGAAATGTTTAAAGACACTGTATGTGATGCATGGCATTGGTGGATTGTTCAAAAATAACCTAACTGTTACTTAACTAAAACAATGTCAACCACAACTACTAATCAGAATTCTAGAGCCCTATAAATAATACTTTATGGGGTATTGTTGTCGTGTTGCGGACGTTACAGCATAGTGTTAACAAACATTTTTAACGTCAGACAAGTTCAAATGAGGGAAAACTCTTACATTGAAAAAATAGATTTCAACATTTTCAGTCCCCCTGTTGTGTTTTGTTTTTATATTTCATCTGGTCTTGCTTCTATGAAGGTAATTCCAACTTATACAATATAAGTAAAGTCTATTTCTCAATTCCTGTATGGCAATTTTACACTATAGTGCACCGAATTTAGATCTAGATTTTAACTTTCTGTATGCATGCTGGTCACCTCTATTAACAAAATGGATGATTCCAGGTCCACATGTACTGTATGGTGGGAGACTATGTACTTTGTACTTTTACCATTCTATTTTGATGGACATGTACAGTTTGTTAACATGTATAATGTAACATCCGAAACAAACAAAAATGATACTTTTACGGTAAAATATTACATTCCCTCAATGAATACAGCTTACAAGTAGGTGTAATTATTTGCACTAATTGGTCAGTACCGGTATTTCAATCTCATGTAAATTCTTTGATTTAAAATAATATATGCAGTGATCAAAGAACTTGAAAGGCAAATTCCATGAAAAGGTGGACAAATTAAAAAAAAACAAGAAATTTGTTATATCTGTAGAAAGTTAACAACAATAAGTGTGGTATCAAATTAAAGGAGACAACAAGATTTGGTGTTGCAGCAAGATGACATGAAGCAAAGCGTGAATTTTGGTTAAATAACCTGGTATTTTTTGATAAAATCATGGATTTTTGGTACAAATTTTGACAACTTGTTTTAACATGCAAAACTTGAATGGTATTTATGAATAAGTTTTGTATTTTAGAGAAAGGTGAAAATTCTGTACAAATAGAGGTCTTTTGCTTGAATATTAGTTTCTTTTTGGTATGTTAGAACTTTTGTCAAAGATGGGGGGACAAACTGTAACGTTGAAATAGTAGCGCCCAAATAGTGGTGTTACATTGCTTAAAATGAAACAAAACTAACTGTGGAATAAGCACGAATCACATCAGTTTACCTTTAATATCGAGGTTTTCTACAGGTTTCATTCCAAAATTGATTTTCAATTATTACATGGGATACTGTTACTGTATACTGATGTTGGTGAGCCAAAAATAACAAAGCAAACAGATCAAACATTAGCAAAGTTTGTAGAAATTGATGATCTGATGTTAACATTATGTAACATCCGAAACAAAATGACATATATTGTCTTTTTGTACCGTAGTAAATGCAGTTCAGTATGTTTTCAGTGTTTTTTTAAATGATTACCACTGCAATCAAGTTCATATTTTGCAATTTTCCATATGTATGCAACATAACGTTCTGAAGTACAGATAAATTAGACAGATCCAGTTGCAACAAGTGCAAGTGCATGTACCTTACTGTATATATACCGGTATTTAAGGTGATAGAACACACTGCTAAACTATTTCTGTGGCAATTTGAATACAGAAATTGCATAAATGTTAATATGTTAGTATATTTTCTGCCTGCAAATAAGCTAACAGGCCAATGATACCAAAGCAGTGCCATAAAATGTGAGACAAGTTGAGATGTTAACAAAGTGTAACATCCGAAACATAGCAGGGGACACAGGTATGAAAATTATCTGCCAATGTACTTTTTCCAATTTTTTTTCATGTAACTATATTTTATCATCCATGGTTTACATGCAATAAGTTTGACCCAAGAAAACCCCATTCTTCCATACCAAACAAAAACTTTAAATGGTGAAACCCAGCATTTTTCGGCTATATTTGACTTTCGAGCAATGTAAAATCGTATTTTTTGGTGATAGAAACTCAAAACTTGGCATACATGTAAATAATCTCTGAACCATGCTCTTAACATTAACATTCATTGCTAAAGAAGTTGGTAAAGCATGAGTTGAATATCACCATTTTGAGATATGTAACAGTTCGTAGTAAAATATACAAATGTTGTTATGTTCATGGATGTTTCACAAGTTTAGAGTTAGATTTAAGCTCCGACTTTTACATTTCTCATAAATATAAATAGTTTTGATGCTAAAACTACATGTTTCAAGTGTGTTAACATATTTTCAATTTTTACCCACTTGGTTGACAAATATGGGCATGTTAAAAAAACCAGAGCCTTATTCAAATAATATGAACAGGTGGCAGTGGCTGATTTGTTTGACTGATTTTAACGAGGAAATCTGAGCTAATATTCCACATGGAAGTACTCAAATTGTGCACGATAATGGCTTACAACAAAGGTGTGGCATTTAAAAAAGATCAATAAAATCCCACAACTTATAAATATTATTTAGTTTTTTATCATCTGCGGAGACTGCTGGAGGCCGTTCACATTTTTTGAATATTTGAATTGAAAACAAAAATTTATATTTGGACATTTGGTTGGTGATTGAATATTCAAGCAGGCAACCGGGAATTGAGGCAACTCCAGACCACACAATACTTTGTACAGCATTTTTCAATTACTGATAAAAATGAGGAAGTCAGAGGATCCAAGGAAAAGTTGCATGCCTGAAATTCAAATATTTAGTTAACCCTCCTTTGGTTTGACCACAGACAGTTAAAAACTCAATTTTGATTTTGTTCCCCAGCCATGCCTTTTAAACATGCTAGCCAACAACAGTCACATCATATTTCTTGTAGGCACTGTGACCTGTCAAATTCCATCAATAGACAGTTAAAGGGGCACTACATGTACCGTAGATCCTGAAATCCCCGAAAATTTCATGTTTGGGATTGTTTACTTATCCTATTTCAAACATCTAGTTGAAAGGAAACCAACCTGTGTTACCGTTCCCGAGAAAAAAAAAAAAAAAAACACCAGTTGTTTACATCGGACATGACGGAGTAGGAATAGGGCCTACATTTTTCCTGTCGTTTTCAGTCAATGTACGATATATGCACCCACCGTGCTCGCGAACAGCGGTGACCAATCGCCAATGCACAAAATGTGGTTTCTTGCACGTCCGCAAATGGCGAACACTTTACGGATGAAATCACAACTAGCACCCAAACAGCTCGACTTTTTGGGTCGCAAAAGTGGACCCTGAAAGTCGTTCTCGCACACATAATACAGGAATGACACAAAAACGCCCAGTTTTTTTTAGGATAGTTGTGCGGATGTATATCCTACTTATAAATGTTCTTTCCAATTAACATCATTTTGTTCAAAGCGCGTTTTGTAGCCCAATTGGACTGATCCAGGACGCAGTGTCCCTTTAACCAGGTGACTGGAACAGGTGTGTAGGCACAACTGGCTTATCAATCTCAATAGTCAAAGTAAAGCAACATTGGAACCTGTATATGTACATATCACATTTCATAACAATCACAGCCAGTCAATCCTGCTTTATGAAGGCAGGGAGCACTCGATTTTTTTTTTGGACTGCTGAGCTGGCCTTGTTGAAATTGCCAGCCAGTGATTGAGGGTTCATGCACATACATGTACATGTACGTGTATGTGTATGGCAACAAATTTTGGCAGCGACGATTTGGAATGGCTTAAATAGAAACACACCTCAGTCAATAGTGACTGCTGTAGGGAATAAACAAGGATGGGCACACTTCCGTCCACTTAACACCCCTCCCATGGCCCTGTGCGACCAAGAAACCACATTAGCTCTTTTGCAAGAGTGCACGGATGCACTTAAGTCCATAAATATGCACTAATCTGCAATGCGCGCTGAGCTTCAATAAAAACCGGGGCCTGAGAAGAAAAAAAACGGGGCCAAAGCAATTAATTATTAATGCCGTAATGGCTCTAGTGAGTGTTTCAGAGTTCATTTTGTAGTCATTAGTGCTATGCATCATTTAAGCTTAAAGTGCCTACACATGTCTCAGTCATAATAAACACATCACGGTCTGAATACTGCTTCAAACTGCCAGCGAAAGTATACGTGTTACAGATGAAGATATTTTCAATTATAGCAAGCACAGAAGTGAGAACTTTGAGAAACCAACACGTTCGAGCTGATGGAACTTGACTAGGGGAGAAGGAGTGAGGAACAGGCACCTTTCTTGATAATTCTCAGGATTTTTTCCCTTAACGTGTAAAGTCCTTGATGACACCTAGGACTGAGACGCCGGTCCATGACGAGAGAAGCTAATTGAGTGTGAAACACACGTGCATTATTAATGGGGGTCGGTGTTGCATTCTTCACGCCTCGATAAGGTGCATCATCTGGCGATGAGTTGGACGCGCTTATTACATGTTTCATAATTTACGGTGCAGGTCCGGCGGAGTTGTGAGTCAGCAGCACTTTCTTGGACCGTCGAATTTGCTCAGTGCGGTGTAAAATAACTTGCGTTTAGTTTCTGTGTCTTCATGACACCCATTGAGTCAATTTTTTTAAATTGTAGATGTAGCGAGTGTCATATTGGGATACAAAAATATCATTAAATTGGATACTTACAAATGTACGTACTACATAGAACAAAACTACAAGTCTGTTAAGAATTATGAATATCAATATCGCTTTTTTTGCAGGTGTAATTACTTCAAAGCTCAATTTTTTTTAATTAACCTTCCTATGCATGCAAACATACACTCTATGTAAAGTCAAAATCAGTCGTCAGGTGACTGTTTCTAACAGTTACAAGCTCCCAGCCTACATGTGTACAGTATACAAAGCAAGATTGACCGGTTGTGACTGTTTATAAATATAACTTGATACACAGTTTGAATGTAGGTGATTGATAAGCCAGCTGTGCCTACCACTTACAAGTCTGCTTTTGTCGATTGACTGAATTTGACTAGTCACAGTGCTTGCTTGAAATTATGATCTGACTGCTGGTGACTAGCCTGTGTAAATGGTATGGCAGGGGAAGAGGATTGATTTGTTACTGTCTGTGACTGTTCAGACAGCACCAGGGTTAACATTTGGATTGATACCGGTAATCACGCACCCTGCTACTTAGATTAGAGGTAAAGGTTTGCCAAATAATTAAAAAAAAAAAAAAAATTGTAACTTTCATTTTATGGACAGGATCATCATTAAAGTGCAGCTTACCAGTACATCCCCCCCCCCCCCGAAAAATTCCATCTCATAGTTTAATTGCGGTACCCGCTACTACATGTACATGTACATTGTACATGTACATCGGATTCGAACCAGCCAACCGATCCCGCAAGCTCGCTGGTCGGGTTTTAAGACATCTGCACTAGAAAGCAGGAGGTTTTTTCAATTTTCATTCGGGAGGTAGCACACTTACAGTGTGTTTATACATCGGTGAAGGGAAAACCTAATATTGATTAACTCCCCCCCCCCCATGCAAAATTCCGTCTTGTGCAGCTTCTTCCATTGATGCCATAAACCACTAGTACTGGCATCTGTGTAGTAGGGCCGAGAGAGAGAGGGGGGGGTAGGAGTATAGTGTGGAACAACATGTACATGTACATGTACATGTGTACGTAGGTACATGTACAATGTACATGTACTGGTACAAATTTGCAGATACATGTGTATATGTGTGAATGCGTGTGTCTCATCATAATAATCCTACAGCTCTTGTAAAAAAAAAAGTGTCGTGTACTGAAAATGGGAATGACCTTCATTGGACAGTGCAATGACATCTGCCCAAAATGATCCCCCAAACCTACAACATATCTGGGCCTACATGTACTGTACAGGTAAATGTAGTAGCCAGCCTTCTTTCATTACCTGCAGCACAAATGTAACACACCGGTACATGTAGAGACAGAGTGTCACAACTGGAAAAATTATAATCGTCGATTCATTTCTTGCTTTGTATGAATTTCTCATATGACAAAAATATGACACCTACTGATAGCTGAAACCCTCAGCTGCTCAGCGCTAGAAAAGAATTGCAAAGGTTCGCTGCGGCGGTAGTCAGGGTAACTCACTATGAATTGCTTGGCGCTCTCTGGCCTGCATATATCGGGGCTGCCGTTGTAGCTGAAGTACATCACCCAAGCCCCGCAGAAGCACAGCATCCATAACACGATGAGTGTCTTCACCTTCACGCTGTATCGCCCCTGCAAAACAAATCAGAGAATATTCATTTTGGAATGTTTGAATTGAGACATTTTATCCAAATCATCAAAGTGATGCATCAAAAGTGATAAGGTGGACTTGCTCTTGTATGGCTTTACGATTGAGGAAAGACACACAAAGGGATAACAAGAGATCCTTTTAATCCACTGGTTTTTTGTCGAAAACGGTCCTCGATCGTACGGTTACATGGACAATGTACGTATGTGCTTAGTCTATGGGAGACAAAGAGAAACACAAAACACTGTCCTCGAGTGTACAGAAATTCTAAAACAACAAAAGACATAACGGCATTTACAATGACACATTACAGCATGAAATTACTGTGTTTAGGAATTGGACACGCATAACAAGATTGTGTTTATTTGCTAAACACAGTTCTTAGTATAGGTTTTCCTGGCTAATATCGTGCTTATATTCAAATTCATCCATCAAAATCGATTTAATAGCGCACTTCCAATGTTTAATTTTGTCTTCAAAGGCATGTGGGTCATTCTATAAATTTGGGGTCCAAAGTGTGACATTTTCCCCGTCCCTGTTACCTTGGTACCGGTACTTTGTAATTTGCCATTCAAGCATCATTAAGAATGACTTCAAATGATTGTTTATTTGTTGGGTAGGTAGTTTGCTATTCATAATCACTCTTGGAGGATGACTGCATTAAGGAGTGCATCAGAATTATACAATCATAGATGTCAGATGTAACAGGGACGGAAAAAAAGTGGACCCCAAATTTATAGAATGACCCATGTACGGTACCGTAGGCCTCTAACAAGAATAAGTCTTTCTTTCCTTATTTGTTCATAAATGTGTCATTTATTTTGATTTTATCTTCTTAAAATTTAGACTCAATATTTTAGGCAAATTACACTGGGATTTATGGGTTTTTTTTTTTTCATTGTAAGAAATTTCTTTCCCTTTGTTTTATTTCAAATAACATTGTATTGTTGATCCTGGTAATCTTTCCTTTTTTGGTAATTCTTCTTTGTGTTCAGTACTCTGCTTTGATCCGAAAAATCATGCGAGCAAATGTGCCAAATTGTGCTTGGGGACACAAGGAAATTTCTTTTAAAGCACACCAGAATTACAAGTTTTAAATTGATTGATAAAAGACGAATTTGATCTCTGAATGCTGCCATCCCTCAACAGCCAAGAAGAATTTGATCTGTATTGACGAATACTCTCAACCCGGAGACCAAAGAGGGTGACCAAACTTTGAAATGGAACTGTAAATGACTGTGGTTTTGGTCAAAGCGAGGGATTTTTTGTGTGTGTACTACATGTACATGTACATGTAGCTACTTGTAACTTAATATTCTAATGCAATACACATGAACCATGGCCTTTTCTCTTTGGTGTCTGTATGTTAAATCACACTGCTAGATTTACAGCATACACTGTATTTCCCCCTTAAGAGAAGTGACCTGTCCCCCACTCCCTGTTTCAGCAGGTGCTTCCTCCGATAGCTCTGCTGATATTCATCACACAGGCAAACGAGTTGCACATTTTGACTAGCTGCCATTGCGCATATTGCACACTAGACATGCTCGAGCCTGATTAACACACCGGCGCTGAAAATTACAAGACGTTCAATCAATGTAGCAAAGGAAGAGTGGATTTGCAGGTGCAACGGAGGATGTAGGATTAAGCAACTAAACCTTTGTAAGATGGTTTGATTGCTCGGAGGGGCTAGAGGGTTTCATATGATTTTTCCCCAACAAAAAAAATCAGGGATTTTAAACAGGGGTAACATCTTACATATGTATTAACCATAACCCCCTATCGGTAGGCATTTTTGCTAGGATGTAACCTTAATCAAATAGCATAGGGGCCTACAGCCTCAATCCTGCAAAATGATCCGTTATTTTTTTAATGTGGTCCTTGGACGGGTGACTACTGCCTCAATCCTGCAAAATCCTCCGGCAATCACTGTCAATATGTTGAGGCAGAGCCAGTGACATCCTGGAGCAGTGCGGAGGATTTTTTAGTATAATCTAGGCCTAAATGTACATGTATGCACAGATGAGCATAAACAACACCGGCCTAAGACCGTGACACAGTGCATCCTCCGAAATCAGCCACACACTTCTGCCATAAAGCCTCGATCCTGCAAAATTCTCCATTTTGCAAAGAGCATTTTTGAGCATTTGGGAAGCTTAGGGTTTAAAAATGGACTGTATAAGCAAGAAATAATTTGGTTGAAGAAAGCAATGGTTCTCATGTAAAATCTTTGAAAAAAAATTGGAAGTATAATTTTTTTTTCATTCTGCATACTTCAAAACTGATTCTGTAGGCCTACAGGTATACATGTACCGGGTATTTACCAACTACCGGTACAATGTCATTATTTTCAAATTATCAAATTATTCAAATATGTACATTATAATGTATTTCAGGTAATTAAACCAATAGATGATCACTCAAAACACCCTACATGTACATGTAGGCACTGTACATGTTTGCTCGCAAGCATGACATGCCATGAAGAAACCTGTAAAGAGAAGATGATGAAGAAATGACACTAGGGAAGAATACCCCAGAAGAATATGCTGGGGCAAACCCATGGAATCAGGCAGGGACCAAGGCAGGAATGGAACCTGCACACAGAGGTGGAAAATACAATGTAGTTGAGGAAAGAACCACCGTGGCAACCTGTTCATGATATCATTCATGTTTACGTAAATTTTCATGTACATGTATGTGTAAGAAAGAACACTCTGACCAGTCCTTTACGAGTTCTTAATAATCACTGGCAGGTCACTTTGTTTACAATACAAAAACAAAACTTGTGGAAAATATCCACATGCACTGTGTCCATACACATACCCGGCCGCACGGGCGTTAACGGGGGATGGGGAATTCCCTTCCCCCCCCCCCCCCCCTTTTTCAAGGGGGGGGGGATATCACATTGTTTGTCCCCCCCCCCCCCATTGTCCCTGAATAAAAATTGTAACCTACATATGTACACATAATGATTCTACATACAAAATTTAGCTCAGAATAACTGATTCAATGACTTCAAACTCGAAAGTGACGTTTAAAAGATGCATCTTTTGCTCAGAAAAGTGGTTAAAGTGGTCAGAAATTGCCTCAGATCGCACCACAGAGCGTCTAGAATCCAAACTTTTCCCGGGCGGCTGGGCCCTTAAATGGGCCCCGGACCCCACGCCGTTACGGCTCTGCGCTCGCATTAACTGCTGATCAAGGTGCATGTACATGTTTGTCCCCCCACCACTTTTGAGAAGTGATTGACGCCCTTGCCCGGCCGTACATTGTACATCTACGTTCATACATGCATTCCAAAGACAAGTAGTGAATCCCAAACATACACGTATTCACACACAACATGTACTTACATGTACCGTGAAGGAACTGAAGTTTCTGCTTTGCCACGTCCTACGTGGCCACGAGATTTTCCTAGCTGGCGTCCATGTCCTCGGCATCGTGGTACATATACTTCACTGAACTCTTAGAACTACTACATGTAATGCCACAAAACTTTTACATACTTACACTTTCATTCATAAAATGCTAGCTGACCAGTGAAAGTAACATACACAGAACCAGTATCTGTGCATATGGGTGGTGCAAAACGAGGAAACCCACTTTTGACAAGAATTTTAACCTACTTACAAAGTCACCAAAATCACCGTTGTCCACGTGTAAGTCTAGTGTAGTGTTTTTTTTCTTCAAATCAAGCTCCCGAGCTCAGTCAAGCGGATGGAATAAAGCCGTTCATGGACAAACAGGTTTGGCACACTATGCAATTTTTAAACTACCGGTACCATATGTAGGTCTCAGACTTTTCAGAGACAAAATATGCATTTAAAGATCAATATTTTACCATTAAATTGAATTCTTGAAATATGCTCAACAAATACGTGAAAATTGCTGTCAAAAGTGGGTTTCCTTCTTTTTGCACCACCCTGTAAATACGTACACAGCTACAGTATGTATACTTTGGTTATAAAGTGAAGTACAATGTACACGTCAGCTCATCTAGAGGCCCAATGAAACGTAACAAATACAATGGTAGGATTACACTACCCTGCAACGGTTCAAGGCACATTGCATAATGTGATGGTTTGATAATTGTCTCACTTCAGTAACACAAAGGAGTAAAGTATACTCACCATTCTGATGTGGGCGTTCAACAGTGACCGCTTCCAGCCCATCCTCCTACTGGCATGGTGCGCGCTGCTGTGCTCTAACTACTGAACATCCTCGTCTATAAACCCCGTGTCTTCCTCCCTGCGTGATGGTTGGTGCCATGCTATCCATTACATTCCACCTGCCCTGGGCGTATTATCTATCCACACAGTCACACAAAAAAAATTAAACAGTAATTAAATTGCCGGGCACAACTCGACCCAGATATCAAATGGCGCGGCTCTTGTTTGGAGTCAACATATTGTCGCCGTCTAGCAGTGGTGGAATGCATTATCCATAAGAATAACAATCAACATCCATTAGATGATGAGTGGTACATCCGTGAATGCACTAAAACTTACGATAAGGGCATAAGCATGTAGTGTCATTTGCATGTAGTGGGGCAATTCTCCATGGGAGAGAAAAAATGTCAAAAATAAATATTTACATATTAAACCTTTTTTGTACTTTTTCCAGACCTCAATTAAATGGGGAATTCAGTTCAAAAAACGAAATTGAAAAAAAATACATATTTCTGGTAAAAACAGTGATTTTTGCAATTTATGATTAAAAACGTTCAGATTTGGTAAAAAAAAATTAAATTGTGTGTATGTATTACTTTCTGAATTACAGGGGAAAGGTTTGATTTATTTTATAATGTTACAAGTTACTAACATTACTCAGGGTCATTAAAAAAAATATATAATATACATGTACTTGTTATTCATGTTATTTGCATTTATCCCAAAAGTAATCTAATTACACGTACTCGTAGTATCAAAAAGAATACTTGGATTAAAGATCATACATTTTTGTAAGTTACTGGTACTTATGTGACAAAATTATTTCGTCTGGCTTTCTGTCATTTAGAAGAAATCAAGAAATGTAGGTAATTTCCAGCGATAAGTCAAGTGACTGATGTTATTGGAACAAAAAAGAGCGCTACCGACAATATCGTATTTTGGGATCAAAAATGTTGTGCTGCTTGGTGATGGTATTTGCAGTTTTTTCTGGAAAATTGTCACTGAGCTGAATCCATTGAGCTGAATCCATAGTGCTCAGCTTAAGAGATTAAAGGGAATTTTTTTTTTATAATGTACAACATTTGCTTTTGCTACAATTTTCGGAAATAAATGGATTTGGAGGATTACATGTAGAATGTTATAGCATATATTGTTAAACTGACTTGTTTCACGTTTTGGGCTTGTAAGTTGTAGATGCTGGAAAAACCAAGAAAATCAATCATGTTCTTGTACATGTAGTCTGGTTCCCTGACCCCATTTAGATGAAACAGAGCAATCTATAGACTTTGGGGAATTGTTAAGGTCATAGAATCAGTCTAGCAGGTTTTATATACCCCTTCACAGGTGTGTGATCAATTGCAAAGACAATGGGGAATGACTAAATATGAAAAAAAAAAAAAGCAGTTTTTAATAAAGCTCCTTTTTTTTCCAACTCTGGTCGGCTGACCACCATTGGAAAAATACAGTTTTTCTTGAAAATGTCAGCACACCAGGAGCCACGATTTTACAGGATGCTTAAGACTGGCATGCCCTAACAATTCAGTAAGGTATTTCGTGACGATTTGATCGTTTCATTTTTTGATGTTTGCAAATGTTGTATCTTCCCTTTAAGTGAAACTGAAAGGTTTATTTTTTACTATTTTTATAAGTACATGTACTGTATATGGGCCTATAACATCTGTTGTGTTGATGCTACATGTATGCTTGAACTAATTTGGGGGTTTTTACGCTGATGTAATTTCAGTCTGAGCTGAAGGCAACGTGACCCAGATCCATGTGGTTCTCAAAAATTGGTTGCAAGTGATTTCAATAGGGATCTAAAATGAATTGCTCTAGACACTGCAAAATAACAGCAGAAATTTGTACTGTGAACACTGAGGAACATCATTTTTCACTTGGGTGACAGACAGTTGAGATTTTCAGTTCTGTTTCAAATCGCCTGTGGCTTCAAAACATTGTGGTCCATGTGTGATTACCAATGTTGTGGTACTCGTACTCGAGTACTATTCGAGTACTTTTTTTGGAGTACTCGTACTCGTACTCGAATGTCAAAGAACTCGTACTCGAAATGACGGTACTCGTACTCGGGCAGCAAAGTACTCGTACTTGACATGTCGAAATTGTACTCGATCATCAAAGTACTCGTACTCGAATAGCAGTACTCGGCAAAATGCTCTTATTGAAATGGTCGATTGGCTTGTGGAGAAATTGAAGTTTCCCGATTTTCCTCTGTGCACGCCCGGACAAACACATTTAACAGCTAGCCGTAAGTGGGTCTGTATACATCAGTCTGACTGGCGCACAATGAACCATTTGCTGTATGGCTGTATTAGGAAATATAAGTACTCCTACTCGTACTCGTACTCGGAAGTACAGTACTCGTACTCGGAAGTACAGTACTCGTACTCGGAAGTACAAGTACTCGTACTCGGAGACCTGTTATTGTACTCGAAGATACAAGTACTCGTACTCGTACTCGGCAACCTAAGTACTCGGCAGTGCTTGGTACTTGGAAAAAAGTACTCGACTACAACACTGGTGATTACAAGGGGAATACACTAAACCAAGCACTGTACTACACTTTGCGCCTTTGGGAACCAATCGCATACTACATTTCCTTCATAACATTAGAATACAATAAGGTACATTAGCAATACACTGGCCACAAGTCACTACACTTTCCGTTACAAGATAATTACCTGGCTCAAATCAAATGTATTCCTTTGTTGTGGTACAATGCAATTAACAATACACAATGTATTATGAAACCAAAGTTGGTTCATCTAGTACAAAAATGTAGTCTGCCGATACTGCTGTCATGAAATTTAAACAATGTCATAATGTACATGTACACCTTCATGTAATGACGATCATTATGGAAGTACAACTGACTTCAAATAATGGCTACATCAGAGGCTCATGTAAAGAAATCTCCACTCCAGCCAAAGCTCCAATAATGTGAAGAGTTCACATTTGAAATCTCCCCAATTTTTTTTTTTTATGTGAGGTTAATAACAACAAAGACATTACCCGGTACATCACAGAAATACAAATGTAGGGCCTATAAATGCATAGACCGCCTGGTCCTATTCAAAACTTCACGCACATTCCGTGATTTTGCGACGCCCGACTAAAATCCAAACTATGGGCAAATTCACCTCTCGGTATAGGGAGTTTACACACACCCAAACTGTTCCATTAAAAAAATTCTATGAAGTTATTTTTCAATTGTAAAAAAAAAATTCTTGCGTAATTAATATGATTTAGGTACATGTAGATTAAAAAACAATAACATGCAAAACTTTTTTCAATCGTATTGTGAGTAAAACAGCCTTTTTTAACTCAAAAAGTTATGTTCTGTAATTATGTAAATGTACAGGTATGTACAGTACTAAGCGCGTATCTGCAATGAACGCGCGTCACGCGATTACGCCCGCTGTCAGCAAGCGTTTTTCCCATACTTTTTAAAATCACGGTTTTACGCGCACAACTCGCCGTCCATGAGTTTATATGTCTGTGCATTACATTAAATTAAACTGACATTTATCGGATTGGCCAATTAGCTATGATTTTTTTTATTTACATAGGCCTCAAAGTTTAATCAACACGATGACATAAATTGCTTTTCTTTGTTTTTACGACCAGAATTTCATTTTTTTGTTAAAATGACAGAAGGAATAAACACAAACTTATTTCAACTTTCTAATGTTTGATAGGTATGAAATCCGTAGCAGTTCCTGGCTACGCTTACACATGTAGGAATTCAGCCTATACGATGAACCTTGGTAGAAACTTGCAGAGAGGACACAATTACGAAAATTACAGTTTCAGACGCGGGATAAAAAACGGAGAAGACTATTCTGCGCACTCCCATGCGGGCATTAAACCTGGACCATGCTATCTTCCCTTTAACAAATACATGTATGATGTAGATCACAATGTACATGTACTTCCACCTCACACTGCGTTTTACCAAAGGTATTAAAACAGTTACCCACCCAATTTCGTTGCCATGGAAATATGCATTGATCCTTCATGTAAGTACAATAACATGATCCATAGTTTAATATCACCGATGCTATAATAAGCGTGGTGGACTGTGTTCATTATCTTTTCTTTTAGAATATTGTAAGATTTGCTGTCGGTAGCTGTGCTGTGAGAGACTCGAAATATACCAGTACCGGTACATAGTCCATGTAGGCGTAGCCAGCGGGGTGGGGGTGGGGCTGGGGGTGGGGGTGGGGGATATTTACCCTCCCCCCAATATTTTGTAACGACTGCCCTTTTCGCCCTTCACCGACGTTTTTAAACACTGTATACTCAGTGTGTTACCTCCCGAGTGAAAGTTGGAAAAAATCACTCGGGTGGGACTCGAACCCACGACCTCCTGCTTTCTAGTGCTGATGTCTTACCACTCGACCACCGAGCTAACGGGATCGGTTGGCCGGTTCGAATCTGACGTACATAGCAGCGGGTACAATATAAGATGGAATTTTCGCAAAAATTCCATCTTATAATACTATTATAAGATGGAATTTTTGCGAAAATTCCATCTTATATTGTACCCGCTGCTATGTACATCAGATTCGAACCGGCCAACCGATCCCGTTAGCTCGGTGGTCGAGTGGTAAGACATCTGCACTAGAAAGCAGGAGGTCGTGGGTTCGAGTCCCACCCGAGTGATTTTTTCCAATTTTCACTTGGGAGGTAACACACTGAGTATACAGTGTTTAAAAACGTTGGTGAAGGGCAAAAACCTAATTTGATTTATATCACCCCGACGCAAAAATTCCATCTTATGACTGCCCTTTTCCTTTCAAATGCCCTTTTTTCACCAGTGCTTACCCCCCTAATAATTTGTAAAGAGTGCCCTTTTTTTAAGAAGTGCCCTTCCTTTTTTCTGAACAAGTGCCCTTTTTAAAAAGAAGTGGTGCTCTTTTTAGAAAGAAGTGGTGCCCTTTTTTGTGCCATCGGCTGTTGTGGGTGCCTTTTTTACTTAATTTCATGCATCGCCTGAAAAGCACCATACATGTTTGTTGTCCGTTAGTGTGCATAATCGTCAGATTTGACATAATGTACATCTTGCATTACAAAATAGACCCACAAATTTCTATTCCAATCTCATCAAATTGCATCTGCCAATAAAACAAAATGAGGTCAGAGGTCACCTCAAAATTTTACACTGCTTTAACCTTAAATTTCGTACTATTTTGGAACATTTTGAGGAAACACGGACCACATTCAAGAAATAACGGAGGAATTTGCAGGACTGAGGCTATACATGTACCGGGATTATACATCCCGGGACACGCCAATATTTCGTTTTACCGTTTTGGATTTCCTCCAAAACAAAAAACAGTAAACGAACCATCGACCGTTTTGTCGTTTTACAGTTTTATAAAACGACAAGCGGTATTAAGATAAATACGGTTTCTCCGTTTTATAAGTTTAGTAAAATTCATTATAGCATAACGATCAATGATTTTTTTTTTTTTACAGTTTTACACAAATAACTCTGAAAAACAGCAAAACAGTCATGTTTTGAATACAGAATGTTTTTGTTTTATTTCAGTGTCATAGTTAACAGTCCGGGGTGCATTTTGTGGGGGTGGGCAAGGGGGGGGGGGGTGGAGGGGGACCATGCCTTACACTAAGAAATGTTACCTCGGCATAATTAATGCGTTGTGTGATACCTGGCGTAACCCTGACCCCCATCTTTTGCGATTATTTGGTGGGGCTTAAAGAGTTGCAAGCAAAAATGGCGCTGGAAAGTTTCAAGGAGGACATTTCAGAATGGGGTACAGGGTGGTAAGACGTATAAAGAAGTTGCAGATATTTTGAAGGAAATTGGAGTTTGGCGCGGCTTTTCAATAGCCAATATTCGCAAATTCAGTCGTGAGAACGACGTAATTGTAAGGAGGGCAATTTCCCAGGCAGTGAATCAATCCCAAGGACACATTAACATTCCAAGGTGCATTGCTAAATTGCCAAACCTGAATCAAAAAATGGTTGACAAGACTATTGACCGTTTTGTCATTGTCATGTTATTGTAAAACAACACTCTTAAAATAAAGCAACTAACCGTTTATCGCTTTTTACAATTTAAAAAAATAACAAAAAGGTCATTGTTTTTTGTGACTTAATACCGTTTGACCGAATGGTCAATGGTTCGTTTACTGTTTTTGCATTTGAGGAAATCCAAAACGGTAAAACGAAATAACGGTATGTCCCGGGATTATACGTGTACCGGTACATTATATAGAAGTCCTTTATTGTACACTTTTACAGGAGCTGTTTCATTTAGCTGTTTCTTGCTAAGTACCGGTACAAAAAATGATGTACATGTATGGTAGGCCTACGGTACATGTATAAATATGTAAGAACTCTTCAAATTGATGCATACACTGTACATGTATGTTTTTTTTAACATGTTCTGTTGACACAGCAGGTTTGTGTCATAGACTGTCACTGAATTGGCCAATTAGTGTGATTACCAGTCATGCCAGTGTGGGTGCCCCCCCCCCCCCCTGTCAAATTGAAACCTTGTTCACCTTGCACACACTGCACGGTGCACACTGTAATTGGCACATTTTCTCCATGGCTGGAAAATTTGTGAGTAATTGATATTTCCCCTTGCTGGTGCACAGATGGGCTTTAATAATTAACCGTGCATGTACATACTGTATATCATGTACATGAACAGACATAGTATTGGTACCGGTACATGCATACGTGCATGCGTCACATGTAATTTCCAATTTATGTAAGATCTAACCTTTAAGCATGCCACATACGGTACGTGTACTTTTTACAACTTGTGCCTTCCTATTGCATCAATAGTATGCAAACAAAACAGGGATTCCATTATTACAGGTGTTACATTCTTAGCTAAAACCAATTTGAAACAATAAAATAGAATACATGCAGTAAAAGCAAATTTATACATTTGGCACAGCTCTAGCGTGAGCCTTAAACCCTAACCGCCCCTAAAGCTACAAATACTTCTGAAGAGTAACCTGTAGTATGTAATTCTCTCCATACAAGTGTTTGTGCACAACACAAATGTACAACACGACATTGACATTGTTAATGTACCACATATGCAGCTGTTGGAATGTACATTTGTAAGACAATAGATTTTTGATTTTCAGTATGCAATGATGAAGTCTCGGAAAGTTTCTTGCTAGAATTTAAGAAAGTTATGTTGTGGTACATGTAGCTACGGTAATCACTCCATAAAAAATAAGGAAAAAAAATCCAAAAACCATCAATTACTACCTTTTAGTACCCTTGACTACACACAGACACATTTCCGTGTAGGGCCTACCTACATAAGTTTGTATTTTCAAATGCCATGTACATTTGTAATCGGAAGCAGAATTTTTTTTTTTTTGGCCTAATAATAGGCCTAAGGTCAATTTTTCCCTTTTCTCATTTGTTTCTGAGCTCACTGTCAGAAATTTGTTGACTTACCTATTTTGCATTAATAGTAATGATGGTATAATTTAATGGTTTCCATAATAGGCCTAATTGGGTTTTTTATTAATAAGGATGAGTCAACTATTCTATTTCTAATAACAGTTATGAATTAATTTTTTTGTGGGGCGCCCTCCTCTCCTCTCCTAAAATTTTAGATTTTTTTATATATTTCATATCTTTTACTGGACCTTAATTTTGTGCCATTTTATTATTGCCCTACCGGTACATGTATGTCAATGTCACTATTGTTTATCAATTTAAATTACTTATTTTTCTTTTAATTAATTTTTTTTTTTTTCACTCTGAAAATGTGGGCCAGATGATGGGCAATTTTAAGAAAACCAAAATTGCCAATTTTGTTGCAACGAAACTGAAAATATCAGTTGTCAAGAAACACACTAGTCCAAATGTAGTACTAAAGTCGTTTTTCTAGTTCTGGAGAGCAAACATCATTCAGGCTGCTTTTGGCTGAACTACTCCACAAATTCAAGTGACATTGATTAAAAAGTTTACCTTGAGTGATGGAGAGAACAGGAAATAATTTTCAAAATTTAAGCTCTTTCTATTTTGACTTGACAACGTCAAAAGTACCGATGTCACTTTTCCTAGTTCCGGATCGGTTCAATCAGTTACGAATCGTTCAAAACTGCTTCACGCGAAAACAAAATCACCCAAGAATTTTTTTTTTTTCAGCCAGAACCAACCGAATCGAGCAAATTTTCAAGTATTATTTCATTTTCCAAAATAGTTCATTCAAGAGAATTCAAGCAAATTTTAAGAAGAGAAAAAAATGTAAATGATTTTGAAACATTTGGCTCCAGCGCAACAGCCCGAACTTAACACACGGACCGAAAATCTTTGACCCAGCACAGAATACGTCACACAAAATCGATTAATGCGCGTGTAGTTGGGTCGTAAGTGCAAGCGCTATCCGGAACTAGGCAAAAGCATACGGTCATTCGTTGGCGAATTTAAAAAAATTAGAGACTTTACAACTTATTTTGATTCAACAAGCATTCGATGAAAGAGTTTATATGACTGTAGTAGGCCTATATGAACAAAATATTCGAAATCATACGGTACAAGTGATATACCGAGGAGAAAATTTATCGTCGATTCGCAGCTCCCGCGATTTTCTACAAATCGAAATGCGAGTCGGAAATCTGGCCAAAATTCCTCTTCTAAACATTTTATCAGAAAAATCTTTGTGCATCAAGGATTTTCCTTTTCAAAATGAACATCTTACTTACGGGTACTTACAGGTCCTCTTCTGATGAAAGGCCTTTTGTGGCCTCTAGGATCAGATCTTCATAAAAACTAGATTTGAATTCTGTTGTGCGCAAGCCTAGTGTGGAGGTGGATACTGGGGTGTCTATGTCATATTTAAAGGGGTGTGAAGCCCACATCTTCTCCAATCTGCCCTCAAAGGACTGTGTACCAGGAGCTGAAACCACAACTTCTGGGAGGCTATTCCATGGCATGTGTCACATGTCACAGTACATCGATGCACAAAGGAGTACTTTCTGACATCCAACCTTGTCCGGACCTTGTTTATCTTATACTGATGGCCTCTGGTCACACTAGAGCTTAGGGGGATGAAATTGGAGACGTCGTTGTCATACTTTCCGCTAAGTACATGAAGTATTTTCATGCTGCTGACTGCATGGACTGACTGAGTCTGAACCGTCTGATCTAGGCCTCATCACTGATCGGCTGATCAGCCCAAGCTTGGCGACCACTCACTACGTTAATACACAATCATGACAATACAGATAATCTTCGTGGTGTTTTTTCTCTGGACCCTTAATGTGGTAGTTACAAAGCAGAAAATGGTCTTAAAACAACTTACATGACTTACACACGATCGACATGACTGAAGTTGGAAGTTCTTCGTCTTACCTTATCTTCGTTCGGTACGGTTAAGACTCAAGACGTTGTTTGTATAGTAATGTTGTTCGGATACGTAATTATACGCCATCACTCAACGAAAGAGGGCGTTATCACAACAAACGGCCTTGTTAGACATGTAATAAAACCATTGAAGCCTAGCTATGGCGTGTCAAACATTGCAATATTCAATATTTTGCAATATATATGTTGGATGCTCAATATGTGTTTGTTATCTTTTACATTTATGTGCGATGTTCAACATAAGTGTGCGATGTTTTTCATTATTTGCGCGGTGTTTCATATATTTGTGCGATGTTTTACAATATATGTGCGATGTTCAATATATGTGTGTGATGTTTTACATTTATATGCGATTTTCAATTTATATGTGCGATGTTTGTGACGATATATAATTATGTGCGATGTTTTCAATGTTATGTTCGATTTTTTGCATTAAATGTGCGATGTTTTTCGATACAATTGTGTGTGTTGTTTTATAATATATTTGCGATATTCTCAAATATGTGAGCAATGTTTTACACATATGTTTCCTTCGGATGGGACGTAAAGCTGTAGGTCCCGTGTGTTGCGTAATGCACGTTAAAGAACCCAGTAACACTTATCGCTAAGAGAAGGGGTTTGCCCTGGTGTTTCTGGCAGTGGCTGCACCTTGTAAACCATTATAAGGTGCTACATAATGGGTCTCATATTTCTCATAAACTTTATTTACCTTTCTTTAATAATAGACATAATTTCCAGCGCCTTGAGTACCTAATTGTTGGTAGATACGTGCGCTATATAAGACTCCGATATTATTATTATTATGTTTGACATTTCGAGCTATTTGTATTCGATGTTTCATCAGTATGTTTGCACTCGATCTTTTGCAATATGCATTTGATGTTTCCCTTTTCATTCGATGTTTCGTTAAGAGTCAAAGTCTGGTTACTAATAGACCGCGAAAGTCTGACTATTTTGCCTAAAGTCAGTGTATGAGACGTCAGGGGATTGCGTAAAGTGATTAGAGCCAGACCTAAACGGTAAAAACCGGAATTGTGGGTAATACTTTAAGCATACGGAATGCCAGCTGCGTTTTTCATTGTTTGGGCAGTACCCCCAGCTGTGCCTGTACTACCCATAGTGTTATGTGCATCATCTATGCATTGAGGAGTGCATGACACATGGTCTGAGCTCCAAGGCCGATGTGCACCTGTCCCGTTTAATGATCATGGGATGCAGTTACCTGATAATTTGTTAGCATAAGCTGATGTAAAATTGGGCAAAATTAGATGTTAATGAAAAAAAATCAAATTGTAAGGGGTTAACCTTGCATTTTTTTTTTGCAAAATCGGGAAAAATCAGATGTTTCTGGAAAATTGCAGATTGTATGGGGTTAGATGTTTATGAAACTTTTCAAATTGTAGGGGGTGAACATCATGATTGCATATTTTAGCGAAATTGGGCGAAATCAAATGTTTCCGAAAAATTTCAGATGTAAGGGATTAGGCCAAAAAAAAAAGTCTCCGGTTTCTGGTATGGAGCTTGCCCCAAAAGTGGTGCGGCGACGCGGCTTTTTTTTTTTTTTACCTGTTTTTTTTTTTTTTGGCTTCAAATGTCGGCTGATGACTGCAAATGGTGCCCGACTAAACTTAGTGCAAATATATGGGAGTCCAGAGAGGCCACATAAATCTTATTCTCGATCATAACCCCATCTAAAAACACGTTAAAATTGTGCAGCAGCAGAATTCCAGTCAAATCAGTGAGTTTGGCGGTTTTGAAACATCATCTTGTATTGAAAAAAAAACTTTTTCATTTTGCCGACGCGCATGGCTACGGCGACGCGCGCGCATACCAGAAACCGGAGACTTTTTTGGGGGGCCTTATCCTTGCTTTTTTAGTGAAATTTGGCAAAGTTAGATGTTTATGAAAAATTTCAAATAATAAGGGGTTAGCCTTGCATTTTTTAAGCGAAATTGGGGGGGGGGGAAATCTGATGTTTCTGGAAAATTGCAGATAATAAGGGGTTAACCTTGCTTTTTGAATAAGATTGGGAAAAATTAGATGTTTATGAAAAAAGTTCAAATTGTAAGGGGTTAACCTTGCATTTTGTTTTAGCAAAATTATAGGACACAATCAGATGATTCTGGAAAATTGCAGATTATTAGGGCTTAACCCTGTATTTCTAGCAAAATTGGGCAAAAAGAAATGTTTATGAAAAATTTTAAATTGTAAGAGGTGTACCTTGTATATTTAGTAAAATTTGGCAAAATCAGATTTGTATGAAAAATCTAAAATGGTAAGGGGTTAACCTTGCTTTTTTAGCAAAATTTGGAGCATATTTTACTAAAATTGCCGGGGCAAAATCAGATGCTTCTAAAAAATCCAGATGTAAAGTTTCCACAAAAACAGCTGTTGAAAAAGAGCCCCATGTTGAACTTTACTGAGTCTGAGGTCTATGAAGGGGACCATCCTTATTTCAACTCCCGGAGATTCGCTGACAGTCTCTATTTTTCTTTTTAAGAAAGTCGAAATAGCTGAAGAGGGAGGTGAGAATCTATATGTGCCCAGATACAAAGAGTAGAAATCTACGCGTCTGCCTTTTGAAAATACACAATTGCGGTGTTCATTGTTGCGTAATGATCCGCCTAGCACACGACTTTTTTGCACATTAGGCTGTGTTATGCAGCTTCCTAACAAACCAAACACACTGGGCTCATTATATCGACTTGTTTTTACCCATTAAGGTAAAGCAAATGGACCCAGTAATCTTCCTGGCGCGTTTGCTCACCTATAAAGACAACTTTTCTCAGTTTAAGAAAAATTCTAAGGTAACGAAATGGCCGAGTGGTTACGATTCGTCGTCCACGGTTAGCGGGGTCCCGGGTTCGAATCCCGCTGGTGGCTTTTTGGTTTTTAACGTATGAGTTCAATTATTCACTATAAGAGATTTAATTTGCTGTCGTAAAGTACCAACAGTACCTTAGCTTAATCGGTAAGCACTGCTGCTGGTACTGTCCGCGAGTTCCAGGTTGGCGCCTTCGTACAGGTTCAGGGCATTTGGTCCACTCGGAGGATCAGGGCTTAGGGGCCGCCCTGTTCCTCCCTTAGCTCTTTGCTTTTACATGGTGCCTGGCCCTCCGGGGTTATATGGATGGATAGGGAAGGAAGTGTGTATTGGTCGGGGACGCCGAGACCCCGGAAGAGAACTAAGGGATCGGCTGGGGCATTGTTATGGCTCAGACCGATCCCTGAAAGCTTGACTAGCACATAACTTTTTGATTTTTTTACCCTCTATCTTTTATACTTTGGTTTAGTTTGATATCTATAGCTGCTCGGCAGGTCTACGGGTAGTATCAAAATTAAAACAAAGGTGTATGTCATAAATCGATGAATATTTCATAATTGACTATAATCAAATCGGAGTTTCGTTTGATCAATTTGACTATCATTATATAATGACGCGATTGCCAATTGACGTAAAAAAAAAATTATTCAAGGAAAGAATAAAGATGTACATTGTAATATAAATATTATTTATACATCTTTCAAATAACGTGTCTTTAATTGTGAGCATTCCAAACAATACAGTAATTCGCAATAGTAATATGCCCCTATGTGTGAAATATTCTTTGATTGACTATGAGCATTCCATACGAATGAGTTAATTCGCAAAATATAGCAACAACAAAAGAGAAAGGAAAAAGAGAAAATTCCTTTACCCTAAAAACTGGAAAAATAATTTGTTTTAAAAAGTCAAATGGGACACTTCATGTATTGATTTAACAGTTTGCAAGGGGTTAACCTTACATTTTAGCAAAATTGGGAAAAATCAGATGTTTCTGAAAAATTGCAGCTTGAAAGTGGTTAACCTTGCATTTTTAGTAAAATTTAGATGTTTATGAAACATTTCAAAATGTAAGGGGTGAACCTTGCATTTTTTAGCGAAATTGGGCAAAATCAGATCTTTCTGGAAAATTTCAGATTGTAAGGGGTTAACCTTGCTTTTGTAGTAAAATTTGGCAAAATAAGATGTGTTTGAAAAATTTCAAATTGTAAGGGGCTAACCTTTCTTTTTTAGTGAAATTGGGAAAATTTAAATGTTTATGAAAAATTTCAAATTGTCAGTGGTTAACCTTGCATTTTTTAGCAAAATAGGGCAAAATCAGGTGTTTATGGAAAATTTCAGATGGTAAGGGGTTAACTTTGCATTTTTAGCAAAATTGGGCAAAATCAGATTTGTATGAAAAATCAAAAATTGTAACGGGTTAACCTTGCCAAATTAGGGCAAAATCAGATGTTTCTGGAAAATTGCAGATTGAAAGGGGTTAACCTTGCTTTTTTAAGCGAAATTGGGAAAAATCAGATGTTTCTGGAAAATTGCAGATTGTAAGGGGTTAACTTGTCATTTTTAGCATAACTGGGCAATATCAGATTTATGTGAATAATCTCAAATTTGATTCTTGTATTTTTAGCGGAAACATTACATCTGGATTTTTTAGAAGCATCTGATTTTGCCCAATTTTAGTAAAATATGCTCCAAATTTTGCTAAAAAAGCAAGGTTAACCCCTTACCATTTTAGATTTTTCATACAAATCTGATTTTGCCAAATTTTGTTAAATATACAAGGTACACCTCTTACAATTTAAAAATTTTTCATAAACATTTCTTTTTGCCCAATTTTGCTAGAAATACAAGTTTAAGCCCTAACAATCTGCAATTTTCCAGAATCATCGGACAATTTGAATTTTTTTCATGAACATCTAATTAATTTTTCCCAATCTTATTCAAAAAGCAAGGTAAACCCCTTAGAATTTGCAATTTTCCCAATTTCGCTTAAAAAATGCAAGGTTAACTCTTATGATTTGAAATTTTTCATAAACTTCTAACTTTGCCTAATTTCACTAAAAAAGCAAGGATAATCCCTTACATCTGAAATTTTCCAAAAACATCTGATTTTGCCCTATTTTGCTGAAACAAATGCAATCTTAACCCCTTACAGTTTGAAATTTTTCATAAACATCTAATTTTTACCAAATTTCACTAAAGAAAAAAGTAAGGTTAATTCCTTACATCGGAATTGTTTTTCAGAAACATCTGATTTTGCCCAATTTTGCTAATATATGCAAGGTTCACCCCTTACAATTTGAGATTTTTCATAAAAATCTCATTTTGCCAAATTTTGCTTAAAATGCAAGGTTAACCCCTTTCAATCTGCAATTTTCCAGAAACATCTGATTTTGCCCTAATTTGGCAAAGGTTAACCCCTTACAATGTTTTGATTTGTCATACAAATCAGATTTTTCCCAATTTTGCTAAAAATGCAAGGTTAACCCCTAACAATTTGAAATTTTTCATAAAAATCTGATATTGCCCAGTTTTGCTAAAAATTCATTTTATCACTGAAAGATAAAATACATTATTCTCCACAAACGCACAGTTGAGTCCTACACTTTCTTTTATCAGCTGATGGTTGCTATGGTGTAGGAAAAGTAAACATATCGATTGGCCTAGTTGCAGTTTGCCGCCCCTTGATGGCATGAAGCCAAAAACGTTGTTATTGGCATAAGGATGGATGCTTTTTGCTAAGTTGATACAAATGTAATAAGTTCACGCGCGCATTGACGCGCTAAGTGCATTTGGGGCAAGAAAGGCCAGTTCGGCGTAGCTTTTTGAGACCGCTACATCAAAAATAAATTTCTCCCGGAATATTTCGTTTTTCGCTTATATTTCCATGGGTGTTTCGTTCATAATTGAACATCGTTTGGTGAATTGTCTTTGGGATGGTATAGGATTTTTGTTATACAACTGGCTGCAGTGATCTTGTGAGTTTTCGCAACTTTTCGTCATATGCTTCGCCCAGCCGTGGGCGTGATGCCGTACGCTGACCAGAGTGGGCCCTACACCTGGTGACTGCAGTCTGCTAAATCATCGGACAGATCGTACTTAATTTACTTCATGTGCGTTTCTTCAGCTGACTTGAACTTTCAGTTATTTGTTCAACCTCTTGGTGAGGTTTTGGAGATCGTGATTAGTCCATCAGTGAAGCTAGTGTGCGTTAATCATGTTCTGTTGTTAGTCTACGAACACTGAAGTACGCAACGTTATGACCGGCGGAGTACGGTCGGTGAATCCCCCGCCTAGATTTCAGTCCATCCGGTACCGGCTGAGGTTCACGGCATGCTTGGCCGCGGAAACGCGGGAGTGCAGTGTGAAACCACGCCTATATGCAGGCCTGAACGCTGTTCATGACGTCCAGATCCCGGGATTTTTTCCTGCGTTTATACGTATTGGACTTCATGCGCAAACATGCAAACATGCTATCATGGATGGAATTCGAGGTGAGAATATTCCAATTATAGCCCTGGTTTCGGGCCAATTTTTGTCAGTGTTGCTGTGTAGTTTCGTGTGAAGTTTGTGGGGCTCCGCACCCGTGATTCAAAGAGGCTCGGCCTCACTGCCAACCATACCGTAGGCGAGAATGAATCGGTCGTGCTGGATTGATCTTTGAGTAGGGCCTAGATAATTGAATGGTACAATTAAGATGGACCGACTATAGTTGTTGTGAAGTTGAATGACAACTGCAATAAATGTCCGAAAAGATGATGTTTGAATTCAATGTCATTTATCAGTGTTGACAAATTTTGGCAGATATATGGGGGAGATACTCAGATAAATTTTGATGGAGCCTCCTAATTTTTGCCTGCAGTGAGTTTGTTCAATTTTTCTATAGTAAACTATGGGAACCAAGCAAGTAATTTTTTGGGCGAGTGCTGGAATTTTATTAATTCTGAGTAGGCCTAGGCCTATAGCTGATTCTTTCTTCATCGGTTTCTACAACAACAAAAAATAGGCCTAGGGCCTAGGCCTATAACCTGACCATTCTTCTCCCTTCATGGGTGCAATTGTAAAATCCCAATATAATAATTTATAAATTACAAATAGGGCCTAAATTAATAAACGCATGTTTAAAAAAAAAAAAAAAAAAAAATATGAAATGGATAGCTGCTGCTTTGAGTATTGTTTTTTACAGGATGTCACAGCACAGCAGACGCTGCAAATTGGTTGGGGACAGGAACGTTTACCATTGAATACTCGATCTGCGGGTTGTCTTCCAAGTTCGGAAGTCTATAGCAAGGTCGATGGGTTACTGATGATCGCTCAGCAACTTGGTAACGTTCAGAATATCAACTGTTGCCGAATTAAATGCACTCATCAGGAAACTGCCTTAACACAGAAGGAGTCGCATACTTCTACTTTGCGAACATGGTCTGTTAATTTCTACAGACATCTGTTTTTTTTAATTTAATCGGCACTGGATGCAATAGGTGTTTCCTGATACATTCAGAATAAGCATGGAAACTAATATTCCTGGTGGTCTTTAAGATACAAGTGTATTGTGTCACTGATGTGATTTAGAAATGTTTCTTACGTTTTTAACCACGCGTGTTACAGTGTAGCAAATACAGCGGCTGATTGACCCAAATCAGATCTTTAACATCATGTATGGTTTGAATTTTGGTCAGCATAGTTTAGTAAATATCGACAAGGAATAGATACTTTTGGCTGGACACATTCTGGCACATGTATGTATAATTTCCAAGGTATATGCACCGTGACACATTTTCAAGTTTGAATCCACCCCTGAGAATTTTGGTGTAGGTGGGCGTATATTAGACATGGCTGCTTTTGTATGGTACAGGTTTCCAAAGGTAACCAGGAGAGTACTCAGCATATTGATTCAAAGTAGTGCATTGCGGTGGTGCATAGCTTTTTCAAGGTGTATTAATACTTTGAATTTATAAGATTTGATGCCATGGAAGTAAGAAAGGGGATGCTGCCCATCTACGTGTATCTCAAACTCTTCATATTAATACTTACAGTTGTGCTCCTAGAGTCCAAAAAGAAACTTGGTCGCCGATTCAGGGGCCGGAAAGGAATTTTTCCCAATTTTTCCCACAAAGATGGGTTTTTTATTGGGTTTTCGCCTTTCCTAGGAGCAATGATAGCTAAATGTCATGATTTCAAGGTGAGCCTGATAAATTAAAGGTAATCACAATTGGAAGCTGATACTTTTGACATGTATACATACAACATTTTATTTATGTATTTGCCCCCATTTGCTTATTTTGGACTTCAAACACTTTGTGGGCCAACATTTGCCAGTTTTATTGTTGGGGCATTAGTATTGCAAACTGCTGAATTTATACATCGATTTATGGGATTTGTATGATGAACATATGGACCTAAATGGTTCTGCACTTAGTTGCAAGCTAGATCAGGAGTGCAATCTTGATTTGGAGATATAGTTTTACTTCAATCTTGATAACACCATGCTAGCCTTTCATGCCATATTTAAATGCATCTGTTTAGCCATGTTCTGAGCAAGTTGACTAATGATTGCTACCCTAAATGTTTTATCGCGTGCATTATCTGCAAGTTCACCTTGCATCTTACCTCCATGTTTCCAAGTGATGGATTGTTTGTGTAAGCGTACCCGTGATTTTTCAGGCAAGCATGCTAAGGATTTCTGCAATTATTAGCTCATTCTTTGAATGGTAAGACTAGCGTATGAATTTGTTGTAATAGTGATGTTCATCTTCCTCAATTTATCTCCGCGTGCTTAATTAACATTCTTACAACCGTGTTTCATGGGTTTGGTGCGGGCAAACATGCTCAAGTAGTGGTGACAAAACGTGTCATGGATGTTTACAATTGAACTCATTTTTGAAACAAATGGTCAGAGTAACACATGTTGCAATATATCTAAAAACAAAACAAAAAAAATGGCATTGATCTTTCCTCAGTTATATTGTCTGCGTGTATATTTTGCATTCTACATTGTTTCCAGGCAATGGATTGTTTGGGCAAGCATGTCCAGGATTTTGGGGCAAGCATGCCAAGGATATTTACAATTTGAATACAATCTTTGAGTCTAGTGGTGGTAGTTTGAACTTGCTGTATTATGCAGTGGTGGTTTACATTATTCCTCTTTTTGGGCAAATATACCCAAGTTGTTGGGGCAAGCATGCCAAGGATATTTACAATTTGAATTCAATCTTTGAGTCCAGTGGTCGTAGTTTGAACTTGTCGCCATATCTGTATAATTATTTTGCATTTTATAAGTACACGTTTCCAAGACGTTTGCTGATTGCATTTTGTAACTTCACTTGTTTCCAAATAGTGGGTTGTTGGGGAAAGCATGCCCAAGTTTTGGGGCAAGTGTACCAATTTAAAGAATTACAATTTGAACTCAATCTTGGAGTCCAGTGGTCGGATTTTGCAATTCTTGCCATAATAGTAATCAGTTTTTCCTACGTATAGTTGCATTCTATTGATTGTTTGGGCAAGCATGCCCAAGTTTCTGGGGCAGGTGTGTATAGGATATTTCCCATTTCAACTGATTCTTTAAACCTATGGTCAAGAGTTTGCTCTTAATTATTGCAATAATGTTATCCATTATTCTTGAATATGCATATCTGCATCTTTTATTTTTACAACCACATGTACACGCAAGGGTTATGCAGTGATGGCGTCCATTATTCCGCAATTTATTATCTGGATGTTTACTCTGCCTTTTTATAATTTCTAAGCAATGAATGGTTTGGGCAAGCATGCCCAAGTTGTTGGGGCAAGCGTGCCAAGGACATTTAGAATTTTAAATCATTCTTTGAGTACAGTGGTCGCAGTTTGAACTTCTTGCAGTTATGCAGTGATGGTGTACATTATTTCTCAATGTATTATCTGTATGCTTACTTTGCATTTTACAACGGTACCGTACAAGTTACCACGCAGTGGGTTGCTTGGGCAAGAATTCCTAAGTTTTGGGGTAAGCGTGCTTAGAATGTTTCACATTTGAACTGATTCTTGAAACCAATGATTCTTGCCATAATGGTTAGGCATTATGTATCCGTGTGTTCTATTGATTGTTTGGGCAGGCATGCCCAAGTTTCTGGGGCAGTTGTGCCAAGGACATTTCCAATGGAAACTGATTCTTTAAAACCAATGGTCAGGGTTTGCACTTAATCATTGCAACAATGGTATCCATTATTTTTCAAAACGTATTGCTGCATCGTTTATTATACAACCATGTTTACAAGTAAGGGTTTGTTTGAGCAAGCATGACAAAGTGTTCGTGGCAAGTGTGCCAAGGATATTCGCAAGTTGCGCTCATTCTACAAAACAAGCAGTTGGAGATTGCACTATTTACAATAACTGGCCAGGGTTCTTTTTCCTGGAAGTTTTATCTGCATGCTAATACTTTGCATGCTACAAAGTCATTTCCAAGCAATGGGTGGTCTGTTTTTATCTTGTGGTGGTAATAATGGCAACTCATTACAGCTACAATTTCAGGTGATTTCATTCTGTTGCTACACACTCCACTGTTTGTGTTTAATTCACTCGTCGTGGTAGGGCTCTATGTGTGCTGCCTCAGTCGTCCCAGTGGGGCGCGCGTTGCGCGTTTGGCAGTAAGGTCCTGGGAGCGACCGGCAGTGCCTCAATTCAAACTAAATAAACAAGTTGGGTATTTAGTTCTGAAGTAAGACTTGGAATTTGGACGTTAAACATTTAACAGGTTGTGTTTACTCTTTGTAAAAAAGTACGCCAAGCACCCATTTGTACTGATGGGGCATGCCAACCGTAGCTACCAGCGGTGGACCAAATCGGGGTGCTTTTCCAATTTATTAAGTAATTTTTGCATATATTCAAGTCACGTGACAAAACTAACAAACACTTTGGCTAGCACCCACTTGTTCTGGTGGGGCTAGTGAATGGTTGGCAAGCGTGCCAAGGTTTTGGGCCCAGTGATGCCAAGCATGGCAAGGAGGCAACCGTGCCCCGTTTTCTAGCAAGCGTGCAGAAATAGTTACGCAAATAACTTTAAGTAAATCGAAAGATAATTTAATTGTTCCAGTATAGTTTATCAAGGTATTCACTGCCATTTAATCAAGTTAAATATTGACCATGGAGAAATAAAATAGCGGCTTAAAAACTATGCCAAAAAGTCAAGTCATTGTTTCAATGCGTGGTTTTGTGCGTAGTCTGAGAATAATTCATTTTATCACTGAAAGATAAAATACATTATTCTCCACAAACGCACAGTTGAGTCCTACACTTTCTTTTATCAGCTGATGGTTGCTATGGTGTAGGAAAAGTAAACATATCGATTGGCCTAGTTGCAGTTTGCCGCCCCTTGATGGCATGAAGCCAAAAACGATGTTTTTGGCATAAGGATGGATGCTTTTTGCTAAGTTGATACAAATGTAATAAGTTCACGCGCGCTTGACGCGCTAAGTGCATTTGGGGCAAGAAAGGCCAGTTCGGCGTAGCTTTTTGAGACCGCTACATCAAAAATAAACCCACCTCCTCCCCTTCATCCGCCATATTTTACGAATTTATAAATGGCAGTAAGGTCCTGGGAGCGACGGGCAGTGCCTCAATTCAAACTAAATAAACAAGTTGGGTATTTAGTTCTGAAGTAAGACTTGGAATTTGGACGTTAAACATTTAACAGGTTGTGTTTACTCTTTGTAAAAAAGTACGCCAAGCACCCATTTGTACTGATGGGGCATGCCAACCGTAGCTACCAGCGGTGGACCAAATCGGGGTGCTTTTCCAATTTATTAAGTAATTTTTGCATATATTCAAGTCACGTGACAAAACTAACAAACACTTTGGCTAGCACCCACTTGTTCTGGTGGGGCTAGTGAATGGTTGGCAAGCGTGCCAAGGTTTTGGGCCCAGTGATGCCAAGCATGGCAAGGAGGGGCAAGCGTGCCCCGTTTTATGGCAAGCGTGCCGAAATATTTACGCAAATAACTTTAAGTAAATCGAAAGATAATTTTAATTGTTCCAGTATAGTTTATCAAGGTATTCACTGCCATTTAATCAAGTTAAATATTGACCATGGAGAAATAAAATAGCGGCTTAAAAACTATGCCAAAAAGTCAAGTCATTGTTTCAATGCGTGGTTTTGTGCGTAGTCTGAGAATAATGCCAGGTTAACCCCTTTCAATCTGCAATTTTCCAGAAAATCTGATTTTGCCCTAATTGGGCAAAGGTTAACCTCTTACAATTTTTGATTTTTCATACAAATCTGATTTTTCCCAATTTTGCTAAAAATGCAAGGTGAACCCACAATCTGAAATTTTTCATTCACATCTTATTTTGCCAAATATCACTAAAAAAGCAAGGTTAACCCCTTACAATCTGAAATTTTCCAGAAAGATCTGATTTTGCCCAATTTCGCTAAAAATAAAAGGCTCACCCCTTACAATTTGAGATTTTTCATAAACATTTAAATTTTCCCAATTTTACTAAAAAAGCAAGGTTAACCCCTTACAATTTGAAATTTTTCATTCACATATTATTTTGCCAAATATTCCTAAAAAAGCAAGGTTAACCCCTTACAATCTGAAATTTTCCAGAAAGATCTGATTTTGCCCAATTTCGCTAAAAATACAAGGTTCACCCCTTACAATTTGATATTTTTCATAAACATCTCACTTTGCCAAATTTCACAAAAAAGCAAGGATAATCCCTTACATCTGAAATTTTCCAGAAACATCTGATTTTGCCCAATTTTGCTAAAATGCAAGGTTAACCCCTTACAATTTAAAATTTTCCATTAACATCTGATTTTGCCCTTTTTTTGCTTAAAAAAATGCAATATTAACCCTTTACAATTTGAAATTTTTCATAAACATCTAATTTTTACCAAATTTCACTGAAGGAAAAAGTAAGGTTAATTTTTCACATCGGATTTTTTTTCAGAAACATCTTATTTTGCCCAATTTTGGTAATATATGCAAGGTTCACCCCTTATACAATTTGAGATTTCTCATAAAAATCTCATTTCGCCCAATTTTGCTTAAAATGCAAGGTTAACCCCTTTCAATCTGCAATTTTCCAGAAACATCTGATTTGCCCTAATTTGGCAAAGGTTAACCCCTTACAATGTTTTGATTTGTCATATACAAATCAGATTTTTCCCAATTTTGCTAAAAAATGCAAGGTTAACACCTAACAATTTGAAATTTTTCATTCACATTAAAATTTGCCCAATTTTACTCAAAAAGCAAGGTTAACCCCCTTACATCTGAAATTTTTCAGAAACATCTGATTTTGCCCAATTTTGCTAAAAATGCAAGGTTCACCCCTTACAATTTGAGATTTTTCATACAAATCTGATATTGCCCAGTTTTGCTAAAAAATGCCAGGTTAACCCCTTTCAATCTGCAATTTTCCAGAAACATCTGATTTTGCCCTAATTGGGCAAAGGTTAACCTCTTACAATTTTTGATTTTTCATACAAATCTGATTTTTCCCAATTTTGCTAAAAATACAAGGTGAACCCACAATCTGAAATTTTTCATTCACATTTTGTTTTGCCAAATATCACTAAAAAAGCAAGGTTAACCCCTTACAATCTGAAATTTTCCAGAAAGATCTGATTTTGCCCAATTTCGATAAAAATACAAGGCTCACCCCTTACAATTTGAGATTTTTCATAAACTTTTAAATTTTCGCAATTTTACTAAAAAAGAAATGTTAACCCCTTACAATTTGAAATTTTTTCATTCACATATTATTTTGCCAAATATCACTAAAAAAGCAAAGTTAACCCCTTACAATCTGAAATTTTCCAGAAACATCTGATTTTGCCCAATTTTGCTAAAATGCAAGGTTAACCCCTTACAATTTAAAATTTTCCATTAACATCTGATTTTGCCCTATTTTGCACACAAAAAATGCAATATTAACCCCTTACAATTTGAAATTTTTCATAAACATCTGATTTTTAACAAATTTCACAGAAGAAAAAAGTAAGGTTAATTCCTTACATCGGAATTTTTTTCAGAAACATCTGATTTTGCCCAATTTTGCTAATATATGCAAGGTTCACCCCTTACAATTTGAGATTTTTCATAAAAATCTCATTTTGCCAAATTTTGCTTAAAATGCAAGGTTAACCCCTTTCAATCTGCAATTTTCCAGAAACATCTGATTTTGCCCTAATTTGGCAAAGGTTAACCCCTTACAATGTTTTGATTTGTCATACAAATCAGATTTTTCCCAATTTTGCTAAAAATGCAAGGTTAACCCCTAACAATTTGAAATTTTTCATGCACATTAAAATTTGCCCAATTTTACTAAAAAAAGCAAGGTTAACCCCCTTACATCTGTAATTTTTCAGAAACATCTGATTTTGCCCAATTTTGCTAAAATGCAAGGTTAACCCCTTACAATTTGAAATTTTCCATAAAAATCTGATATTGCCCAGTTTTGCTAAAAATGCCAGGTTAACCCCTTTCAATCTGCAATTTTCCAGAAAATCTGATTTTGCCCTAATTGGGCAAAGGTTAACCTCTTACAATTTTTGATTTTTCATACAAATCTGATTTTTCCCAATTTTGCTAAAAATGCAAGGTGAACCCCTTACAGTCTGAAATTTTTCATTCACATCTTATTTTGCCAAATATCACTAAAAAAGCAAGGTTAACCCCTTACAATCTGAAATTTTCCAGAAAGATCTGATTTTGCCCAATTTCGCTAAAAATACAAGGCTCACCCCTTACAATTTGAGATTTTTCATAAACATTTAAATTTTCCCAATTTTACTAAAAAAGCAAGGTTAACCCCTTACAATTTGAAATTTTTCATTCACATATTATTTTGCCAAATATCAATAAAAAAGCAAGGTTAACCCCTTACAATCTGAAATTTTCCAGAAAGATCTGATTTTGCCAAATTTCGCTAAAAATACAAGGTTCACCCCTTACAATTTGATATTTTTCATAAACATCTCACTTTGCCAAATTTCACAAAAAAGCAAGGATAATCCCTTACATCTGAAATTTTCCAGAAACATCTGATTTTGCCCAATTTTGCTAAAATGCAAGGTTAACCCCTTACAATTTAAAATTTTCCAATAACATCTGATTTTGCCCTTTTTTTGCTTAAAAAAATGCAATATTAACCCCTTACAATTTGAAATTTTTCATAAACATCTAATTTTTACCAAATTTCACTGAAGGAAAAAGTAAGGTTAATTTTTCACATCGGATTTTTTTTCAGAAACATCTTATTTTGCCCAATTTTGGTAATATATGCAAGGTTCACCCCTTATACAATTTGAGATTTCTCATAAAAATCTCATTTCGCCCAATTTTGCTTAAAATGCAAGGTTAACCCCTTTCAATCTGCAATTTTCCAGAAACATCTGATTTGCCCTAATTTGGCAAAGGTTAACCCCTTACAATGTTTTGATTTGTCATATACAAATCTGATTTTTCCCAATTTTGCTAAAAAAATGCAAGGTTAACCCCTAACAATTTGAAATTTTTCATTCACATTAAAATTTGCCCAATTTTACTCAAAAAGCAAGGTTAACCCCCTTACATCTGAAATTTTTCAGAAACATCTGATTTTGCCAAATTTTGCTAAAAATGCAAGGTTCACCCCTTACAATTTGAGATTTTTCATACAAATCTGATATTGCCCAGTTTTGCTAAAAATGCCAGGTTAACCCCTTTCAATCTGCAATTTTCCAGAAACATCTGATTTTGCCCTAATTGGGCAAAGGTTAACCTCTTACAATTTTTGATTTTTCATACAAATCTGATTTTTCCCAATTTTGCTAAAAATGCAAGGTGAACCCACAATCTGAAATTTTTCATTCACATTTTATTTTGCCAAATATCACTAAAAAAGCAAGGTTAACCCCTTACAATCTGAAATTTTCCAGAAAGATCTGATTTTGCCCAATTTCGCTAAAAATAAAAGGCTCACCCCTTACAATTTGAGATTTTTCATAAACTTTTAAATTTTCGCAATTTTACTAAAAAAGAAATGTTAACCCCTTACAATTTGAAATTTTTTCATTCACATATTATTTTGCCAAATATCACTAAAAAAGCAAGGTTAAGCCCTTACAATCTGAAATTTTCCAGAAATATCTGATTTTGCCCAATTTCGCTAAAAATACAAGGCTCACCCCTTACAATTTGAGATTTTTCATAAACATCTCACTTTGCCAAATTTCACAAAAAAGCAAGGATAATCCCTTACATCTGAAATTTTCCAGAAACATCTGATTTTGCCCAATTTTGCTAAAATGCAAGGTTAACCCCTTACAATTTAAAATTTTCCATTAACATCTGATTTTGCCCTATTTTGCACAAAAAAAGTGCAATATTAACCCCTTACAATTTGAAAATTTTCATAAACATCTGATTTTTAACAAATTTCACTGAAGAAAAAAGTAAGGTTAATTTTTTACATCGGAATTTTTTTCAGAAACATCTTATTTTGCCTAATTTTGGTAATATATGCAAGGTTCACCCCTTATACAATTTGAGATTTCTCATAAAAATCTCATTTCGCCCAATTTTGCTTAAAATGCAAGGTTAACCCCTTTCAATCTGCAATTTTCCAGAAACATCTGATTTGCCCTCATTTGCCAAAGGTTAACCTCTTACAATTTTTGATTTTTCATACAAATCAGAGTTTTCCAAATTTTGCTAAAAATGCAAGGTGAACCTCTTATAATCTGACATTTTTCATAAACACCTGATTTTGCCCTATTTTGCTAAAAAATGCATGGTTCACCCCTTACAATATGAGATTTTTCATAAACATTTAAATTTGCCCAATTTTACTTAAAAAGCAAGGTTAACCCCTTACAATTTGAAATTTTTCATTCACATGTTATTTTTTCCAGAAACATCTGATTTTGCCCAATTTTGCTAAAAATGCAAGGTTCACCCCTTACAATTTGAGATTTTTCATAAAAATCTGATATTGCCCAGTTTTGCTAAAAATGCCAGGTTAACCTCTTTCAATCTGCAATTTTCCAGAAACATCTGATTTTGCCTTAATTGGGCAAAGGTTAACCTCTTACAATTTTTGATTTTTCATACAAATCTGATTTTTCCCAATTTTGCTAAAAATGCAAAGTGAACCCCTTACAATCTGACAATTTTAATAAACACCTGATTTTGCCCTATTTTGCTAAAAAAAAGCAAGGTTCACCCCTTACAATTTGAAATTTTTCATAAACATCTAAATTTTCCCAATTTTACTAAAAAAGCAAGCTTAACACCTTACAATTTGAAATTTGTCAGAAACATCTTATTTTGCCAAATTTTACTACAAAAGCAAGGTTAATCCCTTACAATCTGAAATTTTCCAGAAAGATCTGATTTTGCCCAATTTCGCTAAAAATACAAGGTCCACCCCTAACAATTTGAGATTTTTCATATCAATCTGATATTGCCCAGTTATGCTAAAAATGCCAAGTTAACCCCTAACATTCTTCCATTTTCAAGAAACATCTGATTTTTCCCACTTTCGCTTAAAAAAGCAAGGTTAACCCCTTTCAATCTGCAATTTTCCAGAAACATCTGATTTTAACCCTAATTTGGCAAGGTTAACCCCTTACAATTTTTGATTTTTGATACAAATCTGATTTTGCTAAAACTGCAAAGTTAACCCCTTTCAATCTGAAATTTTCCATAAACACCTGATTTTGCCCTATTTTGCTAAAAAAATGCAAGGTTAACCACTGACAATTTAAAAAATTTCATAAACATTTAAATTTTCCCAATTTTACTTAAAGGCAAGGTTAACACCTTACAATTTGAAATTTTTCATACACAGCTTATTTTGCCAAATTTTACTACAAAAGCAAGGTTAAACCCTTACAATCTGAAATTTTCCAGAAAGATCTGATTTTGCCCAATTTCGCAAAAAAATGCAAGGTTCACCCCTTACAATTTGAAATGTTTCATTTCTTACATCAATTGGCATTTCTTACGTCAATTGGCAATCGCGTCATTATATAATGATAGTCAAATTGATCAAACGAAACTCCGTTTTGATTATAGTCAATTATGAAATATTCATTGATTTATGACATACACCTTTGTTTCAATTTTGATACTACCCGTAGACCTGCCGAATAGCTGTAGATATCAAATAAACCAAAGTATAAAAGATAGAGGGTAAAAAAAAATCAAAAAGTTATGTGCTAGTCAAGCTTTCAGGGATCGGTCTGAGCCATAACAATGCCCCAGCCGATCCCTTAGTTCTCTTCCGGGGTCTCGGCGTCCCCGACCAATACACACTTCCTTCCCTATCCATCCATATAACCCCGGAGGGCCAGGCACCATGTAAAAGCAAAGAGCTAAGGGAGGAACAGGGCGGCCCCTAAGCCCTGATCCTCCGAGTGGACCAAATGCCCTGAACCTGTACGAAGGCGCCAACCTGGAACTCGCGGACAGTACCAGCAGCAGTGCTTACCGATTAAGCTAAGGTACTGTTGGTACTTTACGACAGCAAATTAAATCTCTTATAGTGAATAATTGAACTCATACGTTAAAAACCAAAAAGCCACCAGCGGGATTCGAACCCAGGACCCCGCTAACCGTGGACGACGAATCGTAACCACTCGGCCATTTCGTTACCTTAGAATTTTTCTTAAACTGAGAAAAGTTGTCTTTATAGGTGAGCAAACGCGCCAGGAAGATTACTGGGTCCATTTGCTTTACCTTAATGGGTAAAAACAAGTCGATATAATGAGCCCAGTGTGTTTGGTTTGTTAGGAAGCTGCATAACACAGCCTAATGTGCATAAAATCGTGTGCTAGGCGGATCATTACGCAACAATGAACACCGCAATTGTGTATTTTCAAAAGGCAGACGCGTAGATTTCTACTCTTTGTATCTGGGCACATATAGATTCTCACCTCCCTCTTCAGCTATTTCGACTTTCTTAAAAAGAAAAATAGAGACTGTCAGCGAATCTCCGGGAGTTGAAATAAGGATGGTCCCCTTCATAGACCTCAGACTCAGTAAAGTTCAACATGGGGCTCTTTTTCAACAGCTGTTTTTGTGGAAACTTTACATCTGGATTTTTTAGAAGCATCTGATTTTGCCCCGGCAATTTTAGTAAAATATGCTCCAAATTTTGCTAAAAAAGCAAGGTTAACCCCTTACCATTTTAGATTTTTCATACAAATCTGATTTTGCCAAATTTTACTAAATATACAAGGTACACCTCTTACAATTTAAAATTTTTCATAAACATTTCTTTTTGCCCAATTTTGCTAGAAATACAGGGTTAAGCCCTAATAATCTGCAATTTTCCAGAATCATCTGATTGTGTCCTATAATTTTGCTAAAACAAAATGCAAGGTTAACCCCTTACAATTTGAACTTTTTTCATAAACATCTAATTTTTCCCAATCTTATTCGTAGATTTCTACTCTTTGTATCTGGGCACATATAGATTCTCACCTCCCTCTTCAGCTATTTCGACTTTCTCAAAAAGAAAAATAGAGACTGTCAGCGAATCTCCGGGAGTTGAAATAAGGATGGTCCCCTTCATAGACCTCAGACTCAGTAAAGTTCAACATTTGGCTCTTTTTCAACAGCTTTTTTTGCGGAAACTTTACATCTGGATTTTTTAGAAGCATCTGATTTTGCCCCGGCAATTTTAGTAAAATATGCTCCAAATTTTGCTAAAAAAGCAAGGTTAGCCCCTTACCATTTTAGATTTTTCATACAAATCTGATTTTGCCAAATTTTACTAAATATACCAGGTACACCTCTTACAATTTAAAATTTTTATTAAGCATCTCTTTTTGCCCAATTTTGCTAGAAATACAAGGTTAAGCCCTAACAATTTGCAACTTTCCAGAATCATCTGATTGTGTCCTATTTTGCTTTAAAAAAATTCAATGTTAACCCCTTACAATTTGAATTTTTTTCATGAACATCTTATTTTTCCCAATCTTATTCAAAAAGTAAGTTTAACCCCTTACAATCTGCAATTTTCCAGAAACATTTGATTTTTTCCCCATTTTCGCTTTAAAAAATGCGAGGTTAACCCCTTTCAATTTGAAAGTTTCGTAACATCTTGTAAACCTTCGCACAAATATATTAAACATCGTGCAAATAATGAAAAACATCGCACACTTATAATGAGTAATATTGAACATCGCACATAAATGTACAAGATAACAAGCACATATTGAACATCCAACATATATATTGCAAAATATTGAATATTGCAACGTTTGACACGCCATACCTAGCTAGCTAGCCTCAGTTGAGTTTTTAGTTTTCCGCGCGCGTGCACAGCTAGTTAGCGCAGGGGGCCTGGAATTTACTGCTCCGACCAGAAACCAGCAAGAAATAATTAAATAATTATTTCGTAACGAGTGCCTTTTTCACGAATGCCCTTAATTGTGACAATAATACACTCGTTCAAAAAGGGCACTCTTGAAAAAAAAGGGCACCCGTAAAAAAAGGGGCACTCTTAAAAAAAATAGTCTTTTTTTTAGAGTGCCCCTTTTTTATATATATATTGTCCGATGGTGTCACATATACCCCCCCCCCTTCCATGTTTATTTTTATTTTTGCTTTTACGGAGGCAGGGTCGCGGTGCGGACCGCGGATGGATTGACGCGAACCTATAGTGCCGGCCCCTTGGCCTTCACATCTACCCCGTCCATGGTCATCACATACTTCTCCTGCAGGGGCGGCGGAACCGGGCAGGGGCATGGGGGATTTTCCCAGGCCCCTCTTGCTGTTATAAATGTGCCCCCTGGAGATGAAAACAAAATTGACCCTCAAACGCACACGTGTGAAAGCATAATCGCGCTACAAATACTATTGTCTCCTCTCTTGTAAGTCCGGTTCATACTTCATGCGAATGCGAAGCGAATTTGACGTCATGATGAAACAGTCGCTGCGAATTTCGCCCGAGTTGAAATTATGTCAAACTTTTAAGAATTCGCAGTGCGAAACTTGCAGTGACGTCACAAATTCGCGTTCGCCTTTCGCGCCGAGTATGAATCGGGCCTATTGCAAAACTGCCTCTCAAAAACACAAGAACCCCTCTCGCATTAACAAGATTGTGCACCTTCTCGAGATGGAAAACTACCCCTCGAATACCCCTCTCGCAATGATAAAATTGTGCCCCTCTCGAGATGGCAAATTGGCCATCAAAAAGTAGTGCTCCTCCTCTTGCGATAACTTCTCGAGATGGAAAACTGCACCTTGCAAGCACAATTAGTGCCCCGCTTGCAACAATAAAACTGTGCCCCCTCACAAGATGGAAACTGGCACCTTAAAAATAATTGTGCTCTTCACTCGAATAAAAAAGGTCACTGAACTGGCCATCAAAAGCGCAGCACTTAACAGTGCCCCTCTCGCGATAACAAGGTCTCTCTACGTTATAGGCCTAGGTTAAAGGGAATATACATCATTTGCTTTTGCCATAATTTTCAGAAATGGATGGAATTGGGGGGTTGGAAATATAAAGCAAATATAGTTACACTGACTTTTTGGAGGTTTGGGGTTCGAAAATGCTATAAAAACCAAGAAAAACGATCATTTTCCTGTAGTCTGGTTCCCTGACTCCATATAAGAAGAAACAGAGCAGTTTACATACATTGGGGAATTGTAAGGTCAGGGAACCAGTCTAGCTGGCTCGTACCCGTTCATAGGTTTGTAATCGATTGCAAACAAGTGCAATGGTCCATTGGGGCCAGTATTTGAATAAAAAAGCCAGTTGTTTCCAACGCTGATCGGCCGATCAGCGTTGGAAATTGATACAAAAATACCACTTTTCTTGAAAATGACAGTAAACCAGGTGCCATAATTTTACAGGATGATTTAGACTGTCATTTACCAACATCCTATTAAGGTATTTCGCAAAAACTTGGTAGTTTTATTTTTCGATGTTTGCAAATGTTGTATATTCCCTTTAAAGACACAAAGGGCAAGATGGACAACGTATTCATAATTCTATTCCTTTTCACATTAGTTGATAGCGAAATGAACGAGACCATATTCTTTTCCTCCACTTCCTTAACTTTCTCATGTCAAATTTCTAATTTCTAGATACATTTTTATTGAGATATAGTCATCCGTTTACCGCGCGCACAGAAAAGAGCTGCACTGAGATGCCTTGGGGTTTTTTTTGGGGGGGGGGGATGTGGCAGGGCCAATTCTATATGTAAATTTTCATCAAATAGTGTTATAAAGAGTAGCTAATTCCCTTTTTTTTTTAGCCGTTTTAGTTTCAGTTTAGATGTCCCCTTTCCTTTCTATATATACAAAAGTGGCCACATTATAGTCAAGCCATATTTAGATTCATTTTTGTTTAGATATATACTCGTCCGTTTCGGGCAGGAAAGGGCAGCGCTAATAGGCCTTGCTGTGGCGCGCTTTGAGGTTCGGTTTTTTTGGGGGACTCGACATTCCTATAGTTTGCAATAACACTCTGAGGAAAAAACCTGCTTTACTTTGGGAGCATGTAACTTGACGCATGCTCACCAACCATTACATGAAAAAGTGAACTATTTGGGTCTCTGTTTGCAAAATCATTTTGAAAATAAAGTGTTCAAAAGATTTTATAATTTAGTTCGCGCGTGTTCGTCACCCTAGGTGTGGCTTGTTATATAGGCTGGACTTCCAACCTCGTCCCCAGGGTGTCGAGCAGTACGCGCCCACCACTACCTGCTCTCTCACCCTGGTATTGGATCATTTGCATGTGCAAGATTTTTGCAGACGTATGCAAATGAGGAACAGTCTGGTGCCTGGATATGCGTTACACATTAGCGTTTGTTTTTGTATGCGGTGTCTGGGGTAAAAACAGAGTCAATTCGTAGCAGCGCGAGCACGGCGTGAGTTACGAAAACACGATTTTTGAAATCAAACTGTTACGATCTTATCAAGACAACATGCAGTATCATATTTCATACTAATATGAGCAAATTGGAAAGGAAATTAGTATTTTCGAGAAGGCGTGGACGAATGATCGCGAAAACACGTACTGCACGTTGTGAATATATAGCACCAAGTACACGATAAAAACCATTACTAGCCAATTGCGGTATCCAATCAGGATACAGGAAGAAAGTTTCCTATCCAGGGTTTACTATTGGAAACGCGGTTGGAAATAAAGTAAGCACTGGGGACGAGGTTGGCTGGACTTCCTATTTGAGTCACATACGGCAGAGATAGCTATTTGTTTTAAGGATATCCGAATTAGGACTTTTGTTTCTAATTCACTTGATGTTCACTATGGAAGATACTTACCCAGTTAATAAACGAGGACCCCTGTGATGACCCCCTGTTCCTTTTATTTTGAATAACTCAAGGCCTTATCAGGTTAAGATAAACAAAATTCCTGGGTGTAACTATTGATGAAAATCTCACTGGAAATATCATATTGATGAAGTAGCGACAAAAATTTCAAAGAACAGTGGAATAATGAATCGTTTGAAATATTACCTTCCGAGTAAGATTTTATTAACATTGTATAATTCATTTCTTTTACCATAATTAAATTAGCTCAATCTTGACCTGGGGCCGGGTAGTTTGCCATCTAGCGGTGTAACAAATTACTTACTTTACAGAAACGAGCTGTTCGTGTAATTTCGAATGCTTGCTATCGTGATCATTCTGCTCTATTATTTGCTAAATTAAATATATTACAATGTAATGACTTATATTACCTTAATTTAGGAAAACGAATGTATACATTTATGCATAATTTTCTTCCGTCATGTTTTCTTGTTTTACCTTAGCATCTAACACACTCGAAGAAGTGCTAGGGGAAATTTGTTCGTACATTTTAACAGAACGTCAATGTCAAAAAATAGTGTTATTCACCGAGGCACCTTGTACTGAAATCGTTACCATCACTATCTGTTTTTGTCGAAAATTTAAAAAACTCATTTTCTCGAATCATATTCAAATTGGAATCCCATTATTTCGTGTATTAATAGGCCTTGTCTCACACACTTGTCCTGTCTGTCTCACATATTGTTTTGTTTGTCCCTTATTGCAGTACTTTGGTTGTATATTTTTCCATAGGTAAGAGCACAAAAGCGTCTGCTTAACCTTATACCTAAATATTGTCATTTAATTTCACACCGTTTATTATTAATCACCGTGTACATAACTATCAAATATTATACCAGTGACTTTTTCTAACGTATACATGTTTGTACATAATTGTAATGAATGACATCATTGAAATAAATGTTACTACCTTGAAAAAAATACGTTGGACTAAACTACAGGGTGAGTAAACCCAAGGTGTGCGTTCTTTCAGCAAAACTGAAACAATTCACACACATCCCTATGTGATTTGTTTTCGTTTTGCTGAAAGAACACTTACTTTTTTGTGATCCGTGGAAAACGGTGGTTGTGTTTAAAATTCCGTAACTTAAAAATTACATGAGTGATTTGAATGATTCTTGTACTAAAAGAAAGATTATGAATTGGGCTTTCATATCCTAGATTTTGAAAGTGCTACATGAAGAACTGTACTAAAACAATGGTTCCGACATTCCGGGGATTCGTTTTTATTTTTACTCAGCCCCTGGTGCAAATTTCGCCTGAAAATTACAGGATAACTATAGACATAGATATAAAGAATTCATTTTTTCCCGGTTATTAGCTGGGCCAGTATCTGCCATATATCGCGTGAAAAAAAATCGATTCTGGATTTCGATTTTCCACACCCAGACCCAAGATCCCTGCCGCCATGGTATGGGGCTACCGGCCTAACCTTAAAAAAATTCTTCAAATCAATTGTGGCATAAATCGGACCCTGTACAGTCAGGTTCCTGACCCCTTCCCGCGTTTTCCCGAACACAAAAATTGACGTCATTCAGTCACAGTCTAGCCAGCGCATGTGTGTGCACTTTTGACATGCTTGAGAAAAGTGAAGCTAAATCTTTACAATATGCCGATAGCAGACACGTAAGTTTCCTTCTTTTTCCACATTATTTAGGTTTGATGTTTATGAGAAGCTGTAAATATATTGATTACATGCGGTTTTGTCGTTTTAATTGACAGAAATAAGCCGATAAGTTGGGCTGACCAAGTCGAGGCTGGCGAACAGGGTGAGTGGCATATGATTTACCAATTTAACTATTTTCGTGAAAAAATATGGTAGTGTATATTTTGCCGGAGGTAACGCCGGCAAACTAACGTTTACTAAAGGTTTGCCGGCGGCAATCCATATCAACAGAGGGCGCTATACTCTTTAAGATAGGGCTGAATTATAACATGTATTAAATTCCCACCAAAGTTGTGAAGCACACTTGGTGCAGTGGTTAAGCAATAGCTCTAGTGAGTCTGTGAGTGGGATGCCCCGAGTTCGAATCCAGACCCCCGCCACAATTTTAAGTTTTTTTTTCCCATCCCCAAATAAATAAGAATATTCTTCTTTTATTATTTTAATATGTCTCAAACATTTTATTGCAGAGTATTACTTTTTCTTTTTCAGATTTGTGGCTCTGGAGGATTTTTTTAAAAGGGAAATAAAGTCCGAAATTATAAAATGGTCTGATTCCCATCTTGTTAATACAAAAATACAACGATAATATTGGCATGGAGCCAGACTAAACTTTGTCACCGGAAAATGTTTAAGTACAAAAAAACAGTACCGTAATTTTCGGAATATAAGCCGCGCGGCGTATAAGCCGCAGCACGCAAAAATCTGCAAATTAAGATTTGAAGTCGGCGTATAAGCCGCACCGGCGTATAAGCCGCACCGACCGCTGCAGTTTCAATTTTGTAAGGCCTCCAACTTCTAGTCAAAATGCTCTGAACCAGTTCCATTTACACTACAGAAGCTATTAAAAGGGCCACAAAAGTTATATCAAATCATTTACAATCGATACTTTTACAAACAAATATGGGAATTGATGAGAAATAAACACCGAGAACTGCTGCCGGCTGCCCCGTCATAGCCCGGCAGCCTGCGCCACGCACGCCGGTGAATGACAGCATTTTCCCACAGCACGTGAGGGAGTATGAAACCCACCGTGTGTTGTCTGACTGGAGCGCTACAAAAAAATACTGCTTTGTGGCAACAGATGATGATTTGTTTTGTCCACAGAATAAACAGGTCCGTTTTTACCTCAAAACTTATCAAATTATTGCGATTACTAACGAGTAGTTGCGATAAAAATTCAAGTTTCGATCATAACTTTCGTCAAAAATAGTCAAAACGAAGCGGACATTTTAATAGACGATTCCATTAATTTTGTAAGGGGTGATTTAGTCCCTCTTTTGAGTTTTACATCGTTTCTTAAATACATTTCAAGAAAACAAAATATATTGTGACGTTTAACAACTGATTATGTAATAAAAAAATGTTCCGAACGCCATAAACATTTTAGTCGTCTTTTTTCTTTTTTTTTAAACAGCGGAAATATTGGTAATTATTGTTCCCAAGAAAGAACACCCCTTTATTACCACGAATGGTGTGGTCCGCCGGGGGAAAGCATGCTGCATATCGCTGCTGCACACTGCACTGTACAAGTATCACGTACGGTCGCAAGTGTCGAAGACAGCTTTCATCACCGTACTTTTTACCGCTCGGTACCTTTACGTGAGACGTGGTTTCGGTTTGTTAATGACTTTCTTAATTTATAATTCATTTCAGCAACACATCTCTTCTTGTACCAGTACATTAAATACACATGTGAATCTTATTTTTATTCTTCAAGGCTCGGCGTATAAGCCGCCCTGTGTATAAGCCGCAGTAAACATTTTCATGGGCAAATTCAACGTATAAGCCGCGGCTTATATTCCGAAAATTACGGTAACTGCGCATGTTCAGTGCATATCGGGCAAACTAACGTTTACTGAAGGTTTGCCGTCTCCGGCAAAATATCCACTGCCAAAAAATATTAAATTTAAAATAAGGTGTTTCACAGTAATATGCGCCATCTTGTAATTTTACACGCGTTGCTGTGTACACATCGTCAGTGGGAAAACTTTGGCACTTCCAAGTCATCATGCGGTCATTCCAAAATGCACCCGCGTCAATGCGTGTTCTTTTTGCCCCATGAACAAGACGGCGCCTAGCCCTAGTGAAACACTACTGATTGCCAGGTCGGGACTAGATCCGTGAACGTGGCGTTGTATACAACGCCAAGCGCCTCCCTCGGGTAAATACAAGGGGAGTCATTCTATCTTTTGATCCGCTACATATAACCATCATAAATAAACCATGTATAATTTTGCCCATACGTAAATCACATAGGATAGGCCTACATGTACTTGTTCCTATTCACGCGAGTGTCAGGTCTGTCATTGCCAAGAAATTTGATGTAAAGTACGGCACAACTTTGTCACAACGAACGTTTTCAAAATGATCAGAAAATCAAAGACAGGCATGACAACTCTGGTTCCCCGAGATCCGCATGCGCAAAACGGTAGGAGTCCCACCAGTGGGTACCCGACTAACTGTCTTACATAGCAGGATGACCGTAATACCTGGTAAAATTCTGCTAAATCCACTTTGAAGGTCTGCCAAATCACCCAGTATAATTGCTGGTCCATTGTGCAATGATTTGTTTCAGGGATCTTTCAATAAATGAAGGTTTTTCGAATCAAATGTGCCATATTTCTCTTTATCTTTTTCATTTTCCTTCATCTTCAAAATTGTGCCGAAAAAAATATTCTGCTGGATTTTCTGTACAACTCATTTTTGTATGAAAATATTCTGCCAAATGTAGCCGAAATTCGGCTAGAATGGTCACTCCATTTTAGTAACCGCGGATCACAATAGAGAGTTTTTACTATAGATTGAAGCGTGGCTATGTATATAGCCACGTTCACGGGTCTAGGTCGTGACCAGCCCTAAATCTAGCGACGTCGCCAGATTTAGCGACCGCAACTTCATTCCTTCGTTGCGCCTTAGTGAAGGAAGGCGTGCACAATCTATGGAGTCCAGGTAGCCCCACTACTGTGGCCGCGGTATTGCTGCGCTGAACCTCTGGCCACACGCTTGTCCGAGTAACTTGGACCCAACTTATCGCCTTTTTAACATTCGGACATGGTCTGGCGTATTAGTAGGGTCCAAGTTGATCCGCATATTATATGCCGAGCGACACAATGCTCACATTGACCCAAAAACCCAACATTGCCCAACAAAAACATCAGATTTCACCCTAAAAACAGCCTCCAAAGTACTAGATAGGGCCTACGCTACCAGAGGTACAAGCGGACATCGATGATTAAGATGGAGGTACTAAAGTTTACTTATGATTCGGATGAAAAGTGAAATTTCCCTTTCAATTCCGAGAGCTCCCCTCGCGATCGTGAATGTGTTAAATTTCCGACTCGTGTTTGAAAAAAGCAATGTGGTGGTGCCCAGCTAGGGTTCATTAATTGGTCCCCCTATCCCGAGTGCGATTCCGTTACCGAGCGCGATGCATCGATTATGATAATGAGTAGACTGGATCTCGTTTGTAAACACAAGTGCATTTCGAATGATGATGGGGAGACAGGAACTAGCTTGAACTGGTTTCTGCTGATAATAAAAACTGCCCTAGTTCCCGACTCCCTATCATCGTTCAAAAGAGAGAGAAGATCTGACAAGAAATTCCTTGGTAATTTTCAGGGTTGTTTGTGCCTTGGGAACGGGAACTAGCTTGAACTGGTTTCCGCTGATAAAAAAACAGCCCTATTTCCCGACTCCCTATCATCGTTCGAAATGCACTTGTGTTTACAAATGAGATCCAGTCTACTCATTATCATGATCGATGCAGCGCGCTCGGTAAGTTTTCGGTAGTTGGAAATTTAACACATTCACGATCGCGAGGGGAGCACTCGGAATTGAACGGGAAATTTCACTTTTCATCCTAGCCACATGCCAGGTTCTCTCCACTACTGAGGGGTTTGTCAAAAAAAAGGCTAAAATTTTCTTACATACATGTATGGTTGTATTATATGATGTCTCAGCTGTTCTCCTCAAGGATGCTACGGTGTCCTAATATCCAATTTTTCGAGAAATCTTTCTGGAGCTCATGTGCACACGAAAATTGTCTGTTGATGGCAGCCATTTTGAATGTAAGAAGCGATGACCCCAAAGCTGTGACGTCACATTTATGCAAATCGATCTTGTCGCTCAGGCGTGCGAGTTGCAATGTGATGGCGGTTTCACATCCGTGAAAATAACGTTTAAATAACATTTAAAAAGGAAACCGCCACCAGCCAAATATTCATTGCCAAATTCAAATCCCTACCTCTAGATGTCTAGTTATACTGTAATTTTCGTGGAAAATTTGGAGAAAGTTTGTCCGGAATGACTGCAGGATTTCTTTTGCTTGAATCATGTAGGTCACCATGTTCCAGATGGGGAGGTCATCCACGATGGCAACATCAAGAAAATCATCGACTACAAAAGGAACGATGACGGCAAACTCCTGAAGGTGAGCCTGGTACTTGACTAAAAACAAATACATTACTTCATCAGACATGCAAGATTTACTTCAGCTGTATGCTTTTTAACGAGTGCAGAAATGTAACAAATGTATATATAGAGAGAAGATCTGACAAGAAATTCCTTGGTAATTTTCAGGGTTGTTTGTGTTTTGGCTGTTCTGGTTAACCCTAACCTTCCCAAATCCTCCAAAATCCTTCTTGCATAAGTTGAGAATTTCCAAGGATTGAGGCTAATGTGGGACAAATGTGTGGCTGCTTTTGGAGGATGCACTGTGTCAAGATCTTAGGCCGGAGCTTGTGTTATTTATGCTCCGGCCAAAAAACAAACAAATAGTTCTGCTTCCGATTACATGGCATTTGAAAATAGGGTAGGAAGTTAGGAATTTTTTTTTGGGGGGGGGGCGGGTGAATTTTTGTGTGTGTACGATCATATGGAGGTGCCTGCGTGAAGTCAAGGGTAAAAAGGTAGTAATTGATGGTTTTCAGTTTTTCCCCCTCATTTTGCCCCCCCCCCCCAAAAGTTATGATGGGGCTGTCAAAACAGGGAACATGTAGGTAGGGTAATTGGAAGCAGAACTACATGTATTATTTTTTGATGGCATCAGGCCTAGATTAGCATTGCTCCAGGATGTCACTAGCTCTGCCTAACCATATTGACAGTGATTGCTGAAGGATTTTGAAAGATTGAGGCAGTGGTCACCCCTGCAAGGAACACATTCAAGAAATAACCGATGATTTTGGAGGATTGAGGCTGAATTCAATTTTTACACGGAGGCAGTTGGAGGATTTTGCAGGATTGAGGTTGCATCCTAGCAAAACTGCCTATAGAGAGTTACAATGTAGGGTTTTTAACCCTAACTCCCTAGGCCTTTTTGCTAGGATGTAGCCTCAATCCTGCAAAATCCACCAATTGGCCTGATGGAAAAATAGCATATAGCCTCAATCCTGCAAATTCCTCCGTTGTTTCTTGAATATGGTCCATGGAGGGGTGACCACTGCCTGAATCCTGCAAAATCCTCCGGCTATGACTGTCAGTAGGCTGAGGCAGAGGCAGTGACATCCTGGAGCAGTGCGGAGGATGTCAAGTATAATCAAGGACTAAATTTATGCACGGCTGAGCATAGACAACACAAGGTCCGGCCCAAGACCTTGACACAGTGCATACTCCGAAATCAGCAACGCACTTTTGCCATGTAACCTCAATCCTGCAAATTCCTCCAAAAAGGATTTTGGAGGATTCAGGGCGGTTAGGGTTAATGCATTACTGTAATCTGAAAGTAGCATAGCATATCTGGGTAAAAGTTGCTAAGAATCATCAGATCTTGTTCCAAAAACCTTTACCTCAAATGTTTCATGTTCTTTGAAAATGTGATAAACGTGTTGGATAGCACATTCACATCTGAAATCTGCAGCTGCCGGTAAACATGCCAACTTTGAAGGCTAAGGAGGATTCTGATTGGTTAAAACTCCAGCTGGTCTGTTTTAGAAACTATTAAATTTGCGAGTCTTTTAATTTTTTCTCCTTCAGGTTGTGAGAACCTTCAAGATTGAGAAGAGAAAAACATCCAAGACCATAGCATTGAGAAAGGTGAACCATTGGACTTTTTGTCAAGAGTGACATTTTTTTAACCTCCCTTCCCAAAAAAACCCACTCCAAATTGAATCGAAAATTGCTATCCCTTCCCTATGGACACTCTTTTAAGCCCTTTTCACACTAGACAAATCTCGGGGTTGACGCAGGGTTGAAAACATGCATCGTTTCACACTTGAAGAATTTCAACCCTGCGTCAACCCTGCACCAGCCCCGAGATTGATTTCATTCCGGGTTGAACTCAACCCTGCTCCAGACCATGGTTGAGATTTTCAACCCGGGTTGAGATTCTTGCCAGGGTTCAAAACAGTAGTAACTGAGCATGATAAGCTTGATTTGCATGAAACAAGTGTGAAACGATGCGGGGTTGAATGCGGGGTTGAAAATCAAAAAGTCAACCCAGGGGCGGTACTGGGTTTGCCCAGGGTTGAGTTCAACCTGGGTTGAGAGGATCTAGTGTGAAAAGGGAATCTCTGCTGTTGACGTCAGAGCTAATCGAATGGCAAGTGGATCCTGGTAAGCTACATGTACATGTACTTGAACTCACCCATAAATGGGCACAGGCATTAGCTGTAGAGTAAAAAGTGATGGACTAGTATCCCATCCAGGGGGAATAGACAAAAGATCTTAATCGTTTCATGTTGCTCAAACTGGAGATAAACGCCGGCCTGATGGGCTGCATTGATTTACTTTTAACTGTGTTGCCTCTGGCAGGGTTCGGGTTAACTAAATCAAAAAGGTCTTGACTAAACTTTTCCTGCATTTCTTGTTCACTTTCAGTCCTGGACAAAATTTGGCCAGGCTTCAGAAGACGGTGCGGGTCCAAGCGTCACAACCACAGGCATAGCCGACGACGTCTTTATGCAGTTCGTCTCTGCCAAGGATGTAAGTCTCCTTTAAACTTCCAAACAATGAAGTCAAAAATAAAATCCAGTTGTTTGGAAGGGGATGAAATTGACAAAAATTTACCTTCAACAAGATTGTGGATGCACTGCAAAATCCACTCCACACTCAGCATTCTCCTGGAGTGTTGTAGTCAAGCCCATCACAGTTCCTTACAAATAGACACAAGTCCCAACAAGTCCTCCCAAGCCCTCACAAGTCCATCACAAGTCCTCACAAGCCCATCCCAAGTAGTTGAAGCTCCTCACAAGTCCTCACAAGCCCATCACAAGTCCTCACAAGTGGTCAGGTCCTCACAAGTAGGCGCAAGCCCATCACAAGTCCCCACAGGTCCTCACAAGCCCACAGCAAGTCTTCACAAGTCGTCACAAGCCCATCACAAGTAGTCACAAGCCCATCACAAGTCCTCACAAGTGGTCAGGTCCTCACAAGTAGGCGCAAGCCCATCACAAGTCCCCACGGGTCCTCACAAGCCCATAGCAAGTCTTCACAAGTCGTCACAAGCCCATCACAAGTAGTCACAAGCCCATCACAAGTCCTCACAAGTGGTCAGGTCCTCACAAGTAGGCGCAAGCCCATTACAAGTCCCCACGAGTCCTCACAAGCCCATCACAAGTCTTCACAAGTAGTCACAAGCCCATCACAAGTCGTCACAAGCCCATCACAAGTCGTCACAAGCCCATCACAAGTCGTCACAAGCCCATCACAAGTCCTCACAAGTCCATCACAAGTCCTCACAAGTAGTCACAATCCCATCACAAGTCGTCACAAGCCCTCCACATGTCCTCACAAGTAGTCGCAAGCTCAATACAAGTCCTCATGAGTCCTCACAATCGGTCACAAGTCAATCGTCACAAGTCCTCACAAGTAGTCACAAGCCAATTACAAGATACCAAATCCCTTGTAAACACAAGCTGCTTGACTGAATGATGCATTCCTTTGCTGATGTTTAATCCCTGTTACTTGTGACCGGACTTATAATTTGACTTGTGATTTACTTCTGCCCATGCCTCATTTTGCACCATGTTGTCGAATATTTTGTGTTTTAATGTTTTAGTGTTGCCGTATTTGTTTGGTTTCGTGACTCATGCTTAGAGGGTCAGGGGTTCGAATCGAGCTGTTGGCCAAAATGGAGTCCTTGGGCAAGGCATTTCACCCCCACTTGCCTCTCTCCACTCAGGAGTGTACATGGTCACTGGCATTAGCAGGGGAGTAACCTGCGAAGGACCAGCATCCCATCCAGGGGTAGTAGAAATATTTTCAGTCGTTTCATGCCAAGGAAGGTGGGCCATATTGGCTCGTGTCAGATTTACCGGTACTTAGTACTGGTATGTAGACCTTGGGCCTCTGATTTCTGACTTGCTTTCTCTTTCTCACACCCAGGACGGCACCAACCAGCAAGAAGACGACGCCCTGAAGAAACTGCAGAGCCAGCGACTGGTCATGTGCCGGGTCTGCAAAGGCGACCACTGGACCACCAAGTGTCCCTACAAGGACTCACTGGAACCCCTGCAAGAGAAGCTCCTCCAAGGGGGCGGGGCTGATGGAGCAGAGGGGGCAGATGAAAGTAAGAATACATGGCCCGCTGTCAAATTTTTCTTCTGTGGGCTGGTACAGTTATTTACCTTAATACCCATGCGTGAAACATATCCCACATTGATTGAATTATATATGAGATTTGAAATAACGTTATATATTTAAATTGCCATTGGAGATCATGGTAGAATTGTGGCCTGCTATTAATAGTCCAGCGGATATGTGACAAAATATCGATGAATTGTGCACTTTTGCATAAAAGCGTGAAACTTGGCACAGATGTTTATATTCATGCGAGAAAATGTTTTAGATGTGGAGCCATCGCAAATTTACCCTTTTAGGGGCGTGGCATCCATTTAAAAAAAAGGGGGGGCGGGACTTGTCGTGTCCGCAGTGAAAACGGTTTTTCCCACCTGTTACAAAAGCAGGAAACTTCACAAAGACATAATTATATAGATTATTAGTGTTTTCCAGATTCGGAGCCACCACAAAAGTACCTTTTGGGGGGCGTGGCAGCCATTAATAGAAAAGGGGGGGTATAATTATCATGCCCACTTTGGAAAACATTTTGCCCATATTTCATGAACGAATAAAACGTCCCACAGACGTTTATATTCATGAGAAATTTTTTTCAGATGTGGAGCCATCTCGAACACACCCTTTTAGGGGCGTGGCAACCATATAAGAAAAAAAGGGGGCGGGGTTTTCATTATGCACACCCTGGAAATATTGTTCCCACATTTATAGAGAAATGGAACTTTCCACAGACATTGACATTCATGAGAAAAACAATTCCAGATGTGGAGCCATCGCGAACACACCCTTTTAGGGGCGTGGCAGCCATGTTGAAAAAAAGGGGGCGGGGTTCTCATTATGCCCAACATGAAAAAAAATGTGCCCACATCTCATAAACAAATGAAGCTAATTCCCACAGACATTAATATTCACGAGAAAAAAAAAGTCACACGTGAAGCCATTGTAAACGCACCATTTTAGGGGCGTGGCAGCCATAGTAAAATTGGGGGGGGGGAGTCATGATGCCCCTATAAAAGAAAGTCATGCCTACCTTTCATTAATTGATTAAACTCCACACGGACAATTTATTCACAAAAATCTAGTCTTTTTTTTTTTCATTTGAAGCCATCACAAACTTATTCTTTTTAGATGCATGGCATCTATTTTTTTAATAAATTCATATTTTTTTAATAAATTCATATGTAGAGCCACAGCAAACTCATCCTTTTAGAGGTGTGAGGGGCCTACTCACTGTGCCCACAATTGCAATTTTTATATTTTGTTGTTGATTTCTTATAATGTTGATTGGCCCATAACCTATATTATTTGGTAATACAATGACTTACACCAAAGAGCATGGGTAAGTACCGGTAGGCTAACCCCAGTTATAGGGTTCAATGTGTGTACTTGCACCTATATGTATATTATCATGCACATTTAAATTCTAGAGTGATTTTATAAATTTTACAAATACACAGCACACAATGGCAGCCCTAAACTCTAACATTTAACATTTAATTAAATTAAGGGCCATGAAAATCCTTTTTCGGGGTAAAAACCTACCCGTTGCGCCGCATTGACAGCAGATTGGGTAACAACACGATGTACTCGCCTCACGAAGTGGTGGTCACGTTCATTATGACTTCACATTCAATGAATCTGTGTACCCCCACCACACAACACCTCTGTTCTCTTAAAAATGGTATATCAAGCTCTGATGAGTGTTTTTTTTTACCCCGACCAAATCCATTAAAAAATTTTACACTTTATACAGGTGCGACACTGCATATGCCTTTTGGTCTGTCAGAAAAAAGGGCAGGGGAAACAATGTATTTGAAGAAGTAACACTAGTCTTTCCAGGACTAACTGAGGTACCCCAGTTTATACCCCAATTCAGATATTGCTGCAGTTGAAAGGTTAACAATAATTCTACAGACGACAGAACAAGTAACTGGGTTAATATAGATGAGGCAAGAATGCATGGTGTAAGAAAACAAAGGGTTTGCCAACAGTCACTTCCAACTATAAAGGCGGCCCTATAGATGAGGCAAGAATGCATAGTGTAAGAAAACAAAGGGTTTGCCAACAGTAACTTCCAACTATAAAGGCGGCCCTACTCCAACACATTAAACAGCTATCTGAGGTAAATTTTATACATGAAACGCGGTCAAAATTTTCCACGTTGTGCATATTGAGTACCCCCCCCCCCCCATTTTAAAAATGGATGCCGCGCCTCTAAAAGGGTAGGTTGGTGATGGCTTCACATTAAAAAAAAAAGATTTTTATGAGTATATTGTCCGAGTGGAATTTAATCCATTTATGAAAGGTAGGCACAACTTTCTTTTATAGGGACATTATGACTACCCCCCCCCATTTTATTGTGGCTGCCACGCCCCTAAAAGGGTGTGTTTACGATGGCTCCACATGTGATTTTTTTCTCGTGAGTATTAATGTCTGTGGGAATTAGCTTCATTTGTTTATGAGATGTGGGCACATTTTTCCCATGTTGGGCATAATGAGAACCCCGCCCCCTTTTTTCAATATGGCTGCCACGCCCCTAAAAGGGTGTGTTCGCGATGGCTCCACATCTGGAATTTTTTTTTCTCATGAATGTCAATGTCTGTGGAAAGTTCCATTTCTCTATGAATGTGGGAACAATATTTCCAGGGTCGGCATAATGAAAACCCCGCCCCCCTTTTTTTTCTTATATGGTTGCCACGCCCCTAAAAGGGTGTGTTCGAGATGGCTCCACAACTGGAATTTTTTTTCTCATGAATGTCAATATTTGTTGAAAGTTCCATTTCTCTTTGAGTGTGGGAACAATATTTCCAGGGTGGGCATAATGAAAACCCCGCCCCCTTTTTTTCTGATATGGTTGCCACGCCCCTAAAAGGGTGTGTTCGAGATGGCTCCACATCTTGAATTTTTTTCTCATGAATATAAACGTCTGTGGGACGTTTTATTCGTTCATGAAATATGGGCACAATGTTTTCCAAATTGGGCATATTAATTAAACCCCCCTTTTCTTTTAATGGCTGCCACGCCCCCAAAAAGGTACTTTTGTGGTGGCTCCGAATCTGGAAAACACTAATAATCTATATAATTATGTCTTTGTGAAGTTTCCTGCTTTTGTAACAAGTGGGAAAAACCGTTTTCACTGCGGGCACGACAAGTCCCGCCCCCTTTTTTTAAATGGATGCCACGCCCCTAAAAGGGTAAATTTGCGATGGCTCCACATCTAAAACATTTTCTCGCATGAATATAAACATCTGTGCCAAGTTTCACGCTTTTATGCAAAAGTGCACAATTTTTTCACATATCCGCTGGACTATAAGCTTAGTTCACTGGTCAAAATGCCGCAGGTTTGGGGTTCCATTTCCCAGAAGTTTTACATTTCCCCCCCCCCCCCAGAAGTGAGTTTTCTTTCAGAAATTGTGTTTAATCAAGTCCTAATGATTGGTGAAATAATTTTAAAAAATTCCTGATCATGCTGGTTCATGGCTCTGGATATGCATTATTGTCATTGACTATACTTGGCTGCTGCAAAAAATAATTGCGGCCTGCTAGACTTTGACTTTTCATCAGATTACATGCTGTGAAAACTTCTGTGATATAAGCCCTAACTCCCTAGGTCTTTTTGCTAGGATGTAGCCTCAATCCTGCAAAATCCTCCAAATTGGCCTCATGGAAAAAAAGCATATAGCCTCAATCCTGCAAATTCCTCCAAAATTTCTTAAATATGGTCCATGGAGGGGTAACCACTGCCTGAATCCTGCAAAAACTTGCGGCAGTGACCGTCAATGTGTTGAGGCTTGGCCAGTGACATCCTGGAGCAGTACGGAGGATTTCAAGCATAATCCAGGCCTATATTTATGCATGGCTGAGCAAAAACAACAAAAGGTCTGGCCCAAGACCTTGACAAAGTGCATCCTATGAAATTTTAAACTCGGTACATGCATAGAGCAACTCTTCATAAACATACCCAAGAAATTTCATGACTATAGGTCAAAGGGTTTTGGAATTATGGCTAATTAATTATTCTTATGTACGAATGGCAATACTGCTCTGTGTACACGACGTATTCGGGAAAATTCAGTTTTCATGGCGTGTAGCGCCGGAAATTTTTTCGCTGCGCGCCAACCTGTGGTCCGATTTGTATGTTTTTGGTATCAAAAGATGCGCAAGGTTATCGGATTTCAAGGTTATCGCGGAAAAAAATTGATGGGGGGCGGAATCCGCCCCCCCCCCCTTCAACTTTTTCCGCGATAACCTTGAAAATTTTTCTTTTACGTCAATCAATGGGCTAAATCTGGACCATTGCACATATCAGTTACATGTCAAATATGACGCTTAGTCAAGCTTGTTGTGAAGTGGACTCGATGAGAAGACTTCCTTAGTACCTGAAACCACCCCGCCTATTGCTCAATGTAGCACCCCAAACTGATTGTTTGATTGATTCTTCAGTGACCAAGCACAGTGTAATACAATTTATAAGATGGTTATTATGAATTGATGGAACGTCAATTTGGTCTCAAACTTGCCTCGGTAGTTGAGGCTGGTTCAACAGATATCAAAAATACCAAATTTTTAAAATCATATTTTTGACCAAAAATGTTACTTTAAGACTCAAACGAGCCCCAAAAAACCCACATTTCTCCCAATTTCGGAGGTTCACATCATGCCTAATCTGAAATTACACATATTAAGCTTTTTAATGATGTATGATGTAGGTGTGTGTAGGGTGGGGCATTTAAGTCGACCAAAATTTGGATTCCGCCGCTTGCCTATTAGTACCAGTGGTGATAGGTTGAAGTTTCTTATGAATTAAATATTGCTCTCGTTCACTCCCTTAAATGGAATGATTTAGAATCTGTGTTTTCCCCCTGTATGTGATACCAGTCCTACGGCTAATGCTGGTACCTAATTACATACATCAGGAAGCAGAGCCAAGTTGGGGTAAAGTGGCTTGCCTAAGGACAATAACCAACACCTGAATTAGAGCCCCCAGCTCTCTGATCAGGAGTCGCAAACCCTAACCACTCGCCCATACTCTGATATATTATCAGTCAACTAGTTATTATTTATCCTGATTTACACAGGTGCAGATGCTGCTAAGAAGGCAGCCGGAGCTGGAGGAGGCAAATACGTCCCACCCAGCGCTCGCGATGCGTCGGGTCAGAGAAAAGTCACTCCCATGGATTCGAAGAGAGGTAACTACAGACAAGAACCCCAAAGTGACCCACAAGCACTCAAAGTTATTAGTTTTGTTAAGTCCTGGAATTTTGCATGTATGATCTCCATCCCGTATACAGGGCGAGTAAAACGAAACCCAATTGTCGGGACCATTGTTGTAGTGAAGTTCTGCATGTAGCAATCTAGGATATGAAAGCCCAATTCATAAGCTTTCTTTTAGTACAAGAATCATTCAAATCACTCATGTAATTTTCAAGTTACAGAATTTTTAACACACCCACCGGTTTAAAGTCCTGTCCACAGATCACAAAAGGTAGGCCTAAGTGTTCTTTCAGCAAAACAAAAACAAATCACATAGGGATGTGTGTGAATTGTTTTCGTTTTGCTGAAAGAGAGCACACCTTTTTAGTGATCCGTGGACAGAACTTTAAAACGGTGGTAAAATTCCGTAACTTGAAAAGTACATGAGTGATTTGAATGATTCTTGAAAGAAAGCTTTCATTTTTTTTACGCACCCCGTACAGCACTAGTCCGCACTACGTCTAAGCGCAAAATCCTGAGTAAAATTTCTTGGGGATTCATAAAATCTGCGTACCATTAAATTATCATACACTTAATCATTAGACAAATGCACAGCAGTGATGCTTAAAAAGACACTGTGCTACTACTAGTGTTATTGTTATATTTTCATCTTACACTGAAATCGTTGTGTACTAGTGTTATTGTAATTTTTTTCAACTAACACTAAAATCGTTGGTGGTGAAATGAGTACTTATATAAGAAAAGTTTGATTTCATCATCAGAGATAGATTTAAGGAAAAAATTGTATGTCATTAAGTGGTTTGGTTAAACTTAGAGAATATACAACATTTGCTTTTGCTGTAATTTTCAGAACTGGATGCATTATGGGGGTTAGTATTTTATAGCATATATTGTTACACTGTCCTGTCTGAAGTTTTGTGTGCAAAGATGCTTGAAAAACCAAGAAAAATATACTGTTCTTGCAGTCTGATTCCCTGACCCTAATTGTCAGGTTAGGAAACCAGACTAGTTGACTTGCACCCATTCACAGATGTGCAATCGATTGCAAACAAATTGTGGACTACCGTAACAAACTTTGGTAAGGTGGGGGCAGTATTTGAAAAAAAGTCAGTTTTTGTCCAACGATGGTCGGCCGACCATCGTTGGACATTGATACAAAATTCCACTTTTCTTGAAAACGGCTGCACACCAGGTGCCATGATTTCACAGGATGCTTGAGACTATTATTCACGTGCAGTCAAGTAAGGCATTTCATAATAATTTGGTCATTTTGGTTTGAGATGTTTGCAAATGTTGTGTATATATGGCCTAGGCATAGTCACACCCAAAAGCTTGGCAGGATGACTTGATTGAGCACCAAAATTGTATTTTCTTTCATCATTTTACAACATTCTTCTCGCTAATTTCTTCATCTTGACACAGACCAGGGCACCACAATCCGCGTGACCAATCTCTCGGAGGATACCCGCGAAGCCGACCTGCAAGATCTGTTCCACTCGTTTGGGCCCATTCAACGCATCTACCTAGCCATGGACAAAAACACAGGCCGGTCCAAGGTATAACCCTTCCCAACTTACAATCCAGACCTGCCAACCAGTACGCATTTGGCGTATTTAGTACGCAATTTTGATAAAAATACGCCAGTACGCTTTTGTCCCCATAAAATACGCACGGAAAAAAAATAAGAAACGACTGTGTGGAGTCTAATAATATTAGTCGCACAGAGCGGCTGCGAGCAAGACTACGCCGTGTGACACGAGGTTCAACAACCCTAATGCGTAAAGTAGGGCGATCGTGATTGGCGCACTTGATGTACATAAAGCCTTGTGGAGCGTACATAATAACCAATCGGAATCTCGCATAGAAAACGATCGGGATAACCTTTGCTGAAGGCCATTTTGAAGCGCTAACGTGTGTGATACTGACAGCGAGGGTTTTACCATCTCATGCGAACGATCGATTGAACGTAAAAACTTTGACTTCGCGGTAAAGATGGCATCAACTTCGAGTACCAAGCGGAAGCAGTCCTTCAAAAGAGAATACACGGAGACATTTAAATTCATCGTACCTTCGCAAAAAGGCGAACATTTTGCACGATGTACCTTGTGCAGCGTCGACTTCAGCATCGCGCACAGCGGTAGTTACGATGTGTCTCGCCATGTCGAAAGCAGTAAACACCGCAGCATGGCGAACGTGAAGAACGCAAATCATAGCATACAACATTTCATGTCTTCCGAGGATTTGAGTGTAATCAGAGCTGAAACTCTCTGGACAGATTACTTGGTTCGGCACAATCTGCCATTCTTATCGTCTGATGATTTCACTGATGTTGTGAAGACCATGTTCCCAGATAGCAAAAAGTGCAATGGCAGCATCGTGCACAACAAAAGGAACTCCTACGTAAATGCAAGAAAGCAACTGCTTTGGCAAACAGCAGGAAACTGTAATCCATGATAATAAAGTTGACAGAGTAGTACATAGCCACCACAAAATTCAAGTGAGTTCATTTTTTTATGTTTCTTTTGAAAAATACACATTTTCAGTAAAAAATACACATTTTGATGCCCCCAAATACACATTTTTGATTTTCAAGGTTGGCAGGTCTGACAATCGCTTTGATTGATCAAGCTAAATTTACTCAGGCTTTCAACTATTTGTACTTTTCCTACATTTTCCTTGAAATTTCTACTTTTTCCTTGAAATTTCTACTTTTTCCTACTTTTTGTCCTACAACTCGGAAAAATGAAATCTCATTGAATATTTTCATAATAGTGTTACACACTGCCATATCGTCGTGTCAGTGCAACAAGGTCGTATCTCCTGAAGTAGCCTTTACGTGAAACGCAAGTTTTAGAATGTCAAATGGTCATATCTCACTTAAAATAACCTGGCAGTACCAGTGTTGTAGCCGTCGAGACTGGTCTTGGAGACCAGTTTGAACGTGTTTTTGGTCTCGACCATGCATGGACTCGGGAAAAAACGCTGGTCTTGGTCTTGGTCTCGCACCTACTGTTCTTGGAATTTTGGGCCGAGACCAGCAGGAGACCAATATAAAAATGCACTTGCAGTTGTTGCCTAAAAAAATCCAAATCCCGCCAGAAGAATACTGCCGTTAATGTTCCATCGTTCTGGCGACCTTCATACTTCATATCTTAGCTTAACCCTCACAATTTTACAGCAACATACATAACTTATACAAAGATGATTCACATGTGTTTATTTATAAATCCGGTCTTGGCCTTGGTCTCGGACTGTCGGTCTTGGCCTTGGTCTTGGTCTCGGACTGTCGGTCTCGGTCTTGGTCTTGGTCTCGGACTTCTTTTGTCGGCCTGATCTTGGTCTTGGTCTTCTTGGTCTCGGACTGTCGGTCTCGGTCTTGGTCTCGGACTGCTTTTGTGGGCCTGATCTTGGTCTTGGTCTTGGTCTCGGACTGCTTTTGTCGGCCTGATCTTGGTCTTGGTCTTGGTCTCGGACTGTCAGTCTCGGTCTTGGTCTTGGACTGTCGGTCTCGGTCTTGGTCTTGGTCTCGGACTTCTTTTGTGGGCCTGATCTTGGTCTTGGCCTTGGTCTCAGACTGTCGGTCTTGGTCTTGGTCTCGGACTTCTTTTGTCAGCCTGATCTTGGTCTTGGCCTTGGTCTCAGACTGTCAGTCTCGGTCTTGGTCTTGGTCTCGGACTGCTTTTGTCGGCTTGGTCTTGGTCTTGGTCTCGGACTGTGGGTCGTGGTCTTGGTCTCGCACTGCCTGGTCTTGACTACAACACCGATACACACAATGTCAATGGACGGGGAGCGTATTTGCACGAGATACGACTTTGCTGCAGAATCCAATTACGACCTTGTTACACTGAAGTGAAGATATGTAAATCACACAATGAAAAATGAAGGGCTTGGGTAAATACTGTTTGTGTCAGTATGTGGTAGATTTAGGAGAATACTGGAAAGCCAGAAACTAACAACAAAGAATTCTATTCAAAATTACAGTGTATTTTTTAAAAGGTTTTTTGTTTCCAAATTAGTTTTAAATTTTTATTTTGTATTGAGATCCCCCTAATATTTTTCCAGGTTTTGGTATTGAAAGTTTTAAAGCCAGTTGACATTTCAATTATCTTATTTTATAAAGACATTCTCAGGATAGTTTACTGGAACTATTCCCATCAAAGAACTTTACAAAACACAGGACTGATACATTGAAAATATGTAGTTGTCTGGTGTCTTTAAATTGGTACAAAATTCAACATTGCGATGCGAGGAATCATTTTACACTCATTAGGCCCCCCCCCCCCCAAAAAAAATTCGGTCTCTGGTCAGACCAAAGTTCCGAATTTGACGCGGGGACGCGGATTTTTTTTTTTTTTTTCTTCAAGCTTGGATTGTACATACAAGGTGGGGTACTATTTTGCTTTTGTGGTGTCCTCATGTACATTGGTGTCCTCCATAATTTGCCTTGGTGCTCTCAATCATTTGCCTTGGTGCAATTTCCTATTCCTTGCTGCTCTTTGGTAAAAGAAAATTGAGGAGGTGCGGCAATAGATGGCGCTGTTGGCGCCTCCGCGGAACATTTTTGGGGAAAAAAAAGATTGATGCGCATGATTACAATCGACGCGCGCTGACCAGAGACCGACTTATTTTTTTTTTTGGCCTTATCGTCAAATTGTCTACAAATGTCACCTGCCATAGCATAATGAGGAATAAACCCCACCTTTGACCTTTCACGTTGTGTATATCATATTACAGCGACATTTGCTTTCCAATGTTACCAAATTTATTTCTGTAGCTAATTTATACCAAAGATGTGCCGCAGGAACTTCAGCAGTGTCCTGCCAAGTTTCGCAAACCTCAGTTCGAGAAAAACAGCTTTGGAAAAACAAAAGACACCCATTGCGCTGCCAACGGCATTGGAAAAACGTTCTTCAGATTTTCCACTTTTGTGGGTATTTTTTTGCAACAAAAATACATAGTGTGAATCTTGGAGACCTTGGCTACTCAAAAATACAAAACAATCAATATCGATCTTGACATGATTTTCCTAGTATATCCGACTTCAGGCGTCGATTACTCAAAACGAGGTTTTGGGGGACATTCCTCATTTTTCCTCAGCAGGTCACAAATGTTACCCTCTCTTTTGCAGGGTTTCGCCTTCATCAACTTCCACGGCAAAGATAGTGCTGCGAATGCCATCCGTGGTGTGTCAGGGTTTGGGTACGATCATCTCATCCTGAAAGTGGAATGGGCCAAGTAAGTACCCCATGTTGCACTCCACAAGTTAATAGTCACAATAACATACCTTCTTTGAACATCATTTGTGCAAACTGGAAGCATGGCTGTCCATCCTTGCATTACTCAGCCTTTAGTCAAGTCCCACGCGCTTATCCGGACACGTAAGCACCCCGGATGCTGGCACGTAGAAAGACTAGCCTTTACCATCTCATGGAGAGCGTTATTTTTTTTTTTTTACATTTGTCTACTGATTTGGTAGACAAATGTTCATGCATACTGCATGACATGTTGTGAATGCGCGTGCATCTTGTTTTTTTTAGAACGCATGTGACAGGCGCGCGGCTTGTTCGTGGTGATTGGTTCATATATATAGGCATACATGCATGAATCATATTACTTGAGAAAAATGAATAATGATTAGCTCCATGAGATGGTAAAGGCGCTCGTGGCTTCGACACTCGACTGGTCTTTTTCGTGCCAGAATCTGGGGCGCCACGCGTCCGGGTAGGCACGTGCGCCTTGACTAAAGGCTATGCATTACTAGACACTTCATAACACTACAAAGTTTGCTTTAAAGGTAGGGTAGATCATTTCTGATTCGTGCATTTTTTTCCCCTCATTTGAAGCAACAAAAGTGCTCAAAATCTAAAGACGGGTACTTCATAACAAGAAAACAATGCTCTGGGATCTGGGTTACAATTCAAAAGCTGGCGAATGATGTTTTGAACTGCACCTGAAATTAGCATCATGGGACATGTTGTCATTCAGCCGATCGCAGCTACGGGATGTCACGCACTGAACTGTTGAATAATAGCAGCCCTGTGCGGGTGAACGATGTGTCAACGCTTTTACTTCACCCATTCACAGATTCGCCGAATTACAAACCAATTACCAATGGAAATTTCCAAAAATGCGTTATTTGACGCATCTTTGGAAATTACCTTCTTTTGTTGTTTTCTTCAAAATGACAGTTTGCCAGAAAGCATAATTTCACAGGGAGTTTAGTAACATTTACTATATTTAAACCAAGTAAGATTTTCAAAAACATGTTGTCAGATACTTTTTGGATAACTGCAAAAGACCTTTAAGAAAATGCCTAGTGTTTGTTGCATGGGTATTTCTGAAACAGTGAGCAGCTGCCGATAAGCATCCAAATCACTCCGTTTGAAGTCCTCTTTAGTTAGCGTGCAGACTGCAGAGTCATTACATCAATGTAGGCATAGCCGGGGGGGGGGGGGGATCTTAACCCCCCCCCCCCCAATATTTGTAAAAGAGTGCCCTTCTTTTGTTAACAAGTGCTCTTTTTTTCCTGAACAAGTGCCCTTTTGTAAAAAAAAAAAATTGTGCCTTTTTTTGCCATTGGCCGTAACGGGTGCCTTTTTGTTGAATTTATCGCCCTGAAAAACACCATAATTTGTCTGCTATTATGCATTATTATCGGTTTTGAACAGCGCACCCATTGACAGATGGGTACCAGCCAGCCCCCCCCCCCCCCTCCCCCCTCTATTTGATTTTACGGAGGCCAAGTGTCCGGAGAAAAAATGTGTACATTTTTTCAGCGCAGATGTGCAAGTGCCCTTTCCAGAAATGTTTACCCCCCTAATCAAAATGACCTTGCTACGCCCTTGATCAATAGGAAGTCATGGGTTCGAGTCCCGCTTGAGCCCTCTTGAATGTTGTTTCGCAAGACCTCAGGCAACACCGAGTATAAAGTGTGTATACAAATCATGTCAGTGAAAGGTCAAACCCAACATGAAATATACCTCACCTCTGGTTATGTTTATTCAGCATAGTCATCTAGAGCCTTCACAATGCCTGATTTCAGTTTCCGTTTTCAAAACTAACCCTAACAAAAGTGAATCATAAATACCTTTTTTATTGTGTTTTTTTTATCACCAGGCCCTCAGGTACTGCACAACATTAAATGAAAGCTTCGTAAGTGGGCCAGCGAAAGCAACCAAAGTCTGACTGGATTCATCATTCAACACTCATACACTTGTGGATAGTGTTATTGTTCTTGGTCATAATTGTGTCACATGTTGTTAACCCTAAGGCCCAAAAAAAAGTGTCCGGTTTCTGGTCTGCACTCGCATCGCCATAGCCATGAGGGTCAGCAATATTAAAAAGGATTTATTTTTTTCAATGTAAGATGATGTCTCAAAACCGCCAAACTCATTGGTTTGACTGGAATCCTCCTGCTGCACAATTTTAACATGTTTTTAGATGGGGTTATGATCGAGTATAAGCTTCATGTGGCCTCTCTGGACTCCTGTATATTTTGCACTCAATTTTAGTGGGCACCATTTGCAGACGGTGTTGTAATTTTGTAATCGTGCGTCTGGATTCAAGCCAGACTGAGGGAGCGATGGTAGTGTATCTAGAACCTGTAAACGTTTTTTATTTAGCGCGCAATATGTAAGGGAGCAGACTAATGACCAGACTGGCAGCACATGCACGATGTTGATGTCGCTGTGTGGGCCCAATTTCATAGCGCTGCTTAACAGCCGACTTTGTGCTTACCGAGTCTCCATCTATTTCATAGGGAACGTTAAGCAGTAAACGCAGCAAAAGCACGCTTACCCCCAGAAGAAAACTTTGCTTAAATCAGTGACGTAACAATAGAAATCTCCATGCGTGCGCAACCGTTAGCATGAAATAGTGCTCAAGCAGCAGCATTATTTTTGCTATAGTAAGCACAACTTTTCTGCTTACTGTTAAGCAGTGCTATGAAATTGGGCCATGGTCTGACGTTACCGTTTTCTCAGATTTTTGTCTTGACTATCCAAATTTCCCGAAGAATGTTGGTGTCGGTCGAGATCGTAAGATGGTGCAGAATTCTCAATCCTTATGGCCTTACTGAGGTCACCTCAAGCTCCACCCTAAAGGATATTTTTGAGATTTTTAAGGGGATCGAAGCATCATCTGCAACATCAGCCGACATTTGAAGACAAAAACAGGCGGGGAAAAAAAAAAGCTCCATACCAGAAACCGAAGCCTTTTTTGTTTTGGCCTAATCCCCATCAGGTTTTCTTCAGGTACCCCTGCTAAATACAATCATTATACCATGTAACTACATGTACATTGCTCTGGGATCTTGGTGACACTCAAGCCTTAAGCTGTTTTTTTGTGTGGATTTTTCACTTTCCCAAATTTCAAACCTGAGTACATTTATAACCAAGTATTATTTATGGAGACTTTTCAAATGTTTGAGACACACGGTCAAGAAAAGCCCAAGAGTTGTTAGGAGAGGACTTTTTGAGAACTTTGTCCTTTGAAAAATATGGGTAAGCCCCATTTTGTTGGTATTTAATGCTCTTTCAAGTACAAACGGTATATGAATAATTATTACCCTTAATTAAAAGAGTTTAAAAAAATCATGGATTTATGATGTTTACTAGATGTGTTCTGTGACAGGTAATTGTTTTGCTTTTGTTTTCATTCAGTGTGCATCTTTTTTTGTGTCCCACCTTTCAATGAAATTCGTATTAAAGGTGATTTGATGACAAGTTTTCTGAAACTGGAGAGAGTAGAGAGTAAAGTCTGTCACGAGCCAATGTGGCTCATCAGGCCGGTGTTTATCTCCGCTGCAGTAGCATGAAATGACTGAGAATAATTTCTACTCCCCCTGGATGGGATGCCAGTCCATCGCAGGTTACTCCCCAGCTAATGTCGGTACCCATTTGTACTCCTGGGTGGAGAGAGGCAAGTGGGGGTGAAGTGGCATGCCCAAGGACACAGAGTTTGACCAACAGTTGGAAACGAACCCCTGACCCTCTGATCATGAGTCACAAACCCTAACCACTAGGCCACTCTACCCTCTGAAACTGGAAAAACATGTAAAAGCTTTTCAGTAAGATAGAACAAAATTAAGCTAGCTAAAATAACTCCGAGGAAACTCACAACTTGTTTGAATGAGCTAGAGTGTCACATTCATATTTTCCTCATAATTATTTTTTAGCTCCTACACATTATTATTAAAAGAAAGCACTGCAGTTCAGTTGCTACTGTAAAAATACTGCCATGACAGAGGGTGAAATTATGATTGGACATTTTTCTGATCATTTCTCTGTTATGAATCTGACAAAAAGATCTGTGTTTCATAGTCAAATTTTGTTCTGCAAGTGCATGTGTGAGTGAAAGAATTTTATACTCCGACTGTAATAGACCAAAATGGATTGAGCTGGTTGATTTTGTCCGAGCATTTTTTTGTTTAATTTCACCCTCTGACAGGATTTGTATGTACTTTGCCCAGACGTTCATGATAATGTACAATAAATGTGATATACATTGTACACACAAAAAAATACCAGAAATTTCTGTGTGATCTTTGAGTTAGTCAATTGCAAAGGGGTAAGGGGGGGTGGCAAACAACCTTTTTTTTTTTTTTTTTTTTAATTTCATTGTAAATTTCAATTATTTTTTTGGCACCCTTTAATGATTGTCTTCTATGCAATGTAATTTTTGTAATGCAATCCTTGGAAATGCAACTTTTTGTCCCATCTGCTAGCCCTATTTTCAATTTCGTTTTGCCATTTTCAAGAAATTTGTGTGTGTTTTTGGTTTTTATGCTAATGCAAATTTCCATATTCATGAGCAAAAGTGTGATGGCATTTCAGGCAGAAACTGGAATGTTACAGCTATTTCAGCACCAAAAGTTGCCAGAATTTTGGATATTTCACTGTCGTAAATTTTCTTTTCTTTGGTGATTTGTTGTTGTCAGTACATGGCAGTAAGCCAAACTGTACTCAAAAATATTTTCGATAAGCAAACTTTTGGGTTCACAATTTGAACATAAAAAAACCCTAAACTGAACAGTGTCTCATTTGCAAGGAAAATTGGAACGCTTGAAGAAGTCCACTTGTCAAAATTAACCCAAAAGGGATGTCAAATATTTTTCTTTCATTTAAGAGGAGCAGAAAGTTGCAAAAATATGTTCCCAAGAACATTTGACTTCATGGCCCCTTTACATTTTAAGAGACAAGCTGGATGCCTGAGTTTTGAATCACTTATAATTAAAGGAAATGTACAACATTTCGTTTTGCTGTAACTTTCAGAAATAAATGGATTTGGAGGAATAGCATATTATAGCAAATATTGTTACACTGCCTTGTTTCACGTTTCGGGTTCATAGATGCTGGAAAGACCAAGAAAACCAAGAAACCATGCTTCTTGAAGTCTGGTTCCCAGACCCCACTAGAGATGAAACAGCAATTTATAGATGTTGGGGGATTATTAGGTCAGAGAACGGTCCAGCTGGCTTGTACCCCTTCACATGTGTGTAATCAATTGCAAAGAAAATGTGAAATAACTAAATATGAAAATTTAGCAGCAGTTTTTGAAAAAAGGCCAGTTTTCTCTGACCAGCATTGGAAATAGATACACGAATACTGCTTTACTTAAAAATGTCAGCACACCGGGAGCCATGATTTTACGGGATGCTTTAGACTCCATTCCCCAACAGTCCAGTAAAGAATTTCGTGATAATTTGATCATTTTGTTTTTTGATGTTTGCAAATGTTGTACCTTCCCTTTAATATGTTCCTATAGTCCATGGTATAGATGTACGTGTGGTTTTGAGTTTGGATTATTGTCATTTCCGATTTTAATGGTTTCCTCTCCCATGGTCTTATGTACTATATGATGTCATCCTAGAACTTCTCACATGGACTTCCTCTACTACAGTATTTACCATTATACACACTTCATTGTAGTAAGCAGATTGGGAAAGTATTTGGGGGAATTGTGCCTTGGATGATACAATTACAGCATGGAATTTGGCACAGTCAGAGTATGTATTTGGTTATAGGGCCATCGCAGATTTGTCCTTTGAAAAAGTAAAGGTAGAATAACAAAGCAATTTAAAAAACAAATTCAATATGGCCGTCACTGCTGGTTAGGCCAAAAAAAAATAAGTCAGTCTCTGGTCAGATTTTAATCATGCGCGTCGATCTTTTTTCCCCAAAATGTTCCGCGGTAGCTCCAACAGCGCCCTCTATTTCCGCACCTCCTCATTTTTTTTTTTTTACCAAAGAGCACCAAGGAATGGGAAATTGCACCAAGGCAAAATTGCACCAAGGCAAATTGCACCAAGGCAAATTATGGAGGACACCAATGTACATGAGGACACCAAAAAAGCAAAATAGTACCCCACCTTGTCTGTACAATTCAAGCTTGAAGGAAAAAAAAAAGCAAAAAAAAAAAAAAAACCGCGTGGCCGCGTCAATTCCGGAACTTTAATCTGACCAGAGACCGAATATATATTTTTTTTGGCCTATAAAATATTCTACCTATATTTTTTCAAAGGACAAATCTAGGATGGCCCTATAGCCAAATGTAATTCTCATGACATACTCTGACTGTGTGCAAAATGTGCTTGTATCATCAAAGGCACAATCCGATCACCTATCTGCCGTAACATAGTGTTCATTGGGGTTTTTTTTTATACCACATTAGCTACTTTGTGTGGTTTGCGCAGTGGAACATCCTAGCTTGGTTCAGTTTTGTAACATTTTAGCCACAGCGCTGGCTGCGCACAGCTGCCATGCGGCCGGCCACTAAAGAAATACAAAAATGAATCATTCATCTCAAAACTTGAGAGCCCGTTTCTCCTGTTTTCATCAGGAATAGGAAGCGTTTCTCAGGGAATTCATAATCATGAAACTGCCTGGAGATTAAGTGGAGTGGTCTGAGTTGGGAAACAAGCGAAACCGTGCGCTTTTTTTTCTTAAAAGAAGAAAAACGTTTTCTCCAAATATGATAGAATAGGCGCTTCATAGTAAAAGTTTGACTCTTTCGCTGGTGCCTACAGATTGGCACAGGTTAAGAATACGCAGATGACTGCCGGTTACCAGATAAAAGTTTTCCAGATGAGAAAACTTCCTGGTTGCACTGTACTTCTAGTGCACTGTCATGACTGTGCGAAGTTAAGTTCAGTTCACCGTCAGACACGAATGGAAACGCACGGCTATTTTGAAGTAAGACTCTAATGTCAGGATCTATTAATCGTGGTAAGTATGCATTCATTGGTAGTAGTTTTGGAAGTATTTTTGTGCGAGTACATGTGCTAGTTGTCAGTATATGTATGGCCGTTTTGGCTTGGTCGATGTGCCGTGAGTGAGCGGCCGTGAGCGAACCCTCGTGCATGTCGAGATCGCGTCTAGTCTGCCGCGCACCCACGGCCGTGCCTGCCACATTCGCCGTGATTATCGGTGCATTGTGCGTCTGTTTCTGTGTCCATTAAGCCATTTAACATTTTACGGAGCGGAAACATTTTCACTTGAATGATATCATGATTAGTAAAGTATTATTAACATAAGCAAAATATTAAATACGGGTAAACAAGACGAAAGTGCTTGCTGCAAACCCCTTTTTGGAGGTTTGTTTTCCAGATTAGATTTCAGCCCAAGGCGTTATCAGCACTGCCTGTTCATGGAGCTATCCTTTTTATAGCTCCATGGTCTGTTCAACATGTTCAAGTACTTCCGATCATCCGATGCAGACCCCAATATGCCGATCTGGAAGTTAGACCAACTAACTAGGTTTAGGCCAAAAAAAAATATATTCGGTCTCTGGTCGGAGCAACTATAGAATGCAGGGCCACGCCGGAGCAAGGTTTTTTATTTTGCTTGGAGGCGTGGATGGATAGGAGTAATAATAGGTTGACAATATAATAATATGCAAACCTGCAAAAAGTGCTAAGTACAGCGAATGCACTTGTCTTCTAAGCTTCTCATGAAGGATCGGAAGGGAGGGCGCGCTTGTAAATGTGTTGAGGGCACGTTACGGATCGGAGTCGCGGAGTCGGGGAGTCGCGGAGACGCGGGGCACTGGAGTGGCGGAGGCGCGGAGTCGCAGAGACGCGCACCGATAGAGGGCGCAATTCTCAGCGGAATTTTTTTGAGAACGAAGCATCCGTATCCATTTTAAATGGGTTCGCGAATTAGGAAGGGAGGAGGGCGACGGGGCACTGTGGGGAGTCGCGGAGGCGCGGAGTCGGGGAGTCGCGGAGACGCGGGGCACTGGAGTGGCGGAGGCGCGGAGTCGCGGAGTCGCAGAGACACGCGCCGATAGAGGGCGCAATTCTCGGCGGAATTTTTTTGAGAACGAAGCATCCGTATCCATTTTAAATGGGCTCGCGAATTAGGAAGGGAGGAGGGCGACGGGGCACTGTGGGGAGTCGCGGAGGCGCGGAGTCGTGGAGTCGGGGAGTCGCGGAGACGCGGGGCACTGGAGTGGCGGAGGCGCGGAGTCGCAGAGAAGCGCACCGATAGAGGGTGCAATTCTCGGAGATATCGACTGCGCCTCCACGCCTCCACGCAGCCGTACGGAGGCGCGGATGTAGAGTAAAGTGGCCCTGCATTCTATAGTTGTACCCTCTGGTCAGACCAAAGTTCCGGAATTGACGCGGCGACGCGGCTTTTTTTTTTTCTTTTCTTTTTTCTTCAAGCTTGGATTGTACAGACAAGGTGGGGTACTATTTTGCTTTTTTGGTGTCCTCATGTACATTGGTGTCCTCCATAATTTGCCTTGGTGCTTTCGATCATTTGCCTTGGTGCAATTTCCCATTCCTTGGTGCTCTTTGGTAAAAAAATTGAGGAGGTGCGGCAATAGAGGGCGCTGTTGGAGCTACCGCAGAACATTTTGGAAAAAAAAAATTGACGCGCATGATTAAAATCGACGCGCGCACTGACCAGAGACCGACTTATTTTTTTTTTTTGGCCTTACTAGTATTTAGGCGGTGTCTCTTGTGTTCTTGTTGGCAATGTTGCTTTCGTTTTGTTGGTTGTAGTTAACATTGTTTTGTAGCCGCAACTTTTTAATTTTCATTTGTTGCAGCTGGATCATCATGCAGCAGTACTTCGCACCTGCACGTGGATTTGCTTTGGCTGTGATTGTGGTTGCCCTGTTTATGAGCCAAGCCTGCCATGGAAACGTCAATGATGAAAACATGATGTGTTACAAGCTTCCTCCTCCAACAAATTCAAGCACTGTAAGTCCCCAGTTCCTTTTTTTCTCAGAACATGTTAAATTCAGGATCTTTACATTCTGTTCCCGAGTGATATATTTTGTTTTGATTAAGATTATGACCAATTGGTGTACGACATTTTAATTGTGATCGAATGGGTTTGGAGAATGGTTTTGGAGAATTGGCATGATTGGAAAATTAATTTTAAGGTGTAAAAAAGACAAAGACAAAAAAAACCCCTGACAAGTGGGTTGTTTTGAAATTGCAATGTAAGTTTTCTTGATTAGTCTTCAAGCAGTCCTGTCATTGAATAAGCCCGCATATTATGATTATTTATTTCTGGCACTGAAACCAAGGATTCCTCAAAGGCAGCCTTGTCACTGTAGCTCGCAAGCCTGACGAAACCTGTAGAGAGGAGACAATGAGAAGAATTTACAGTTTTAGAGGTGGGAGGAAAACCCCAGATTAATATTCTGGGGAAACCACAGAATCAGGTATGGACTGAAAATCCAAACCACATGTTGGCCCAGGTGGGATTCGAACCGGGGTCACATACAGCGGTGGAAGGTGAGGAAATTACCGCTACGCCAACCTGAAGATGCATCTCAAACTTCTAATGAAATAAAAAATCCAAGATGTCTTTTAGCATGTTTAGGGTTTTCAAATTGCGGGAATCGACTTAAAGGAATCATTAGTATTTGGAGGAACAAATTTTACTGTTGAGAGGACTGCACCCATGATCTGGTCAAGCCAGATTTATCTAGAACCCATCATCTGAATAAGGTAAATCATACATACATGTACTCGTTCTCCTGCAAACTTGTACAAGACATTAAAATAAACGTGCACGAACAAGGAGACCTACATGTAATTTAGGAACGACAATGCCGGAAGTAAAATGTCGTAAACGAAATTACCCATCTATCTCCAAGTGATTTTCCTCATTTTACTTGAAGAGACAATTCCAACATGAGTGTTACTTGGGGTGGTTACAGTTAGAAATCATTCTGCCAATCAATATTATATCAAGTGAAAGGGCTACCCAATGCAGCCGGGCCGCGCGAGGGTTCCGGAAGCTCGCTGCGTGACCTTATACTTTCTGGTTAAGTCTCAATTTGTGATAGAGGTTATTCTTTCCTTGAATAGGAGGACCACAAATTATTTGATGTTGAGGTGCACCTTCCTAACACAGGTGATGTCCAAGCCACGCTGCAGAATGTGGAGTTAAAGATCAATGGCACATGTGAGTTCAGTAGAAGTACATTGTAACATTTTAACATTGTAAAGCAAGTGTAAATTACAGAGTTAAAAGCATGGATCTAATCACTTTCTTACCCAAGTCCCAGACTGCAGGGACCTTGAGTGCAGAAAAACATGCAGAGCTGACAAAATTCCCCAAATCTTTCATGAGGCATTAAAGACAAGGTCCTCATCAGTATTTCACCAGCCAAGCTTTTAAAGGGGTTTTAAAGGAGACTGAGGTTTTAAAGGAGACTTTTCTTCAACATTTTGCTCCTGAGAGTGAAGCCAATTGATTTCAATTTGAAGCCAAATACTATCCGCTCACCGGCAAAGAAAGTACTTTTGGGGGTGACCGAACGACGATCTTGCCTGACTGCAATATTTTTCCGCGAAGCGTGGCCACTGTGTGTACATACATGACATATAGTACAAATCCCCTGGTGTACGCGCGTGCGTCACACACAAGGAACGGTGTGCGGTAGTCAACCAGTGAAATGTACAGTGTTGTATGTGTCCCACCCATGGGACATCTTTGCTAGGTAAAAGGGCGCCCTCTTTTGTTGGCGCACAGAGCCCATGGGCTGGTGCCCATGTAGGTATATAAAATGTACGTGTACCAGATGCTTCTTTTGACACAGTTGATTGATGTAGTACTAAAGGGGTGTTGGACTGGCTGTTTCAGATGCCAGTCTGTTTTTTGTTGAACGGTAATTGCATGCAAATTAGTTCATGTATCTTTAAGTTTCAGAACACAGTATTGAGTGTCCCATTTCTGGACATGTAACATGTAAACCAATTTTACACTAAATAATATATTTATTAAAAGACATACCCGGTAGGCCTACGTGCATTTAGGCTACAGTTGCAATGGTAAACATGGTTAAGGCAAATCAGTTGTTGGATTCATTAGTTAATAAATATCGTTCAGAATATTCGTACCTGAGACAGTTTACCCATTCCTATTGGTTGAGAGCCGTTCTTGTGGGTCAGCTTAAACTGCTGGAGGAACACTGGGTGGTTTTAAACACTTCATTCCTACGCTGCTGCGTTCTGCGCCAAATGGTGCAGTGCACGCCGCATGCGTGCCAGTTTCCCAAAAAAGGAGATTTTTAGCATCAAGCGCGCAAGGCACATACCATTGACACGGCATAGACACACCGTGCTATCGCTGAGCTGAAGTTTAAAAGCGCCAAATTAATTGAGTTTGGCATGGCAGTAGCATGGTGTCTGGGCCGGGCCTAACTTGAACTAAATCATTTGACTGACGTGAATTTTTGGCTTGTTTTGACTTTTTGAAAGTGGGAATAATTAGGCCTACTTGTATGCGCTTGGCCTGTACCGTACATGCACGTTTCAAGCCGGCTAGGGGCCTGGTCGGATAATGACCCTTGCCTTATGATCTGCGCGGGCCATTTAATATCCACGTCCATGCAGGCCCCCAGCCGGTTTGAAATGTTTGTTTAAAACCAGCCAAGTAAGTATTACACCTGTAATTTGTAACTCTAATAAGTTAATACATGTATACTTTTTGCAGGTGCTGTGAGAATCTTTATATTCTACACAATCGACGTCTACATGTTATTAGGCTCGTTTCTTGAGTGCACCTTCATGAATGGCGACATCTCAAGACACAGACCGTTTACTAGTCCCCTCTTGGTGTCCTGGCGACATGCCGGGGGTATGTACACGTCCATGCCACTCTTTTATTGTTTCATTTGTTTCTCCCTCTCTATTTTTTATTTTTTCATTAGTGTGAAATTTGTGCTTTAAGTGTACAATATTTGCAAACATAAAAACTGCCAAATTATTATGACATAGACTGTATTTGAATTATACCGTACATAGTCCCAAGCATCCTGTGAAATCATGGCATACCTGGTGTTGTAATTTTTTCAAGAAAATTTGAATTTTTGTATCAATTTTCTAATGATGGTTGGCCGACCATCATTGGAAAGAACTGACTTTTTTTTTACCAAATACTTTCCCCAAATTACCAAATTTAGTTAGTCCACATTTTGTTTGCAATCGGTTACATATTTAAGGGTGGCATGGGTGGCTTTGCGTAAAGCACTCGCCTCTCACCACTGTGGCCCAGGTTCGAATCCTGGCCTGCTCCTACTAAAGAAAAAAAAGTCCATAATGAGGTTGAGAATCAGTTAAGAGTTACTGTATTGCAAAAGAACTGAACTTTTTCTTCTGTTGAGCAATATTCTTCTGGTGAGCTGGACGAGATTTGGCAACTAAATATGTACAATGTATGAAATGTATACTAAAACAAATAAAACATGGTTTATTTCGAGTGGGGAGTCGATTTTAGCTCCCATCAGTATTGGAAGTTTCGCCTCGGAAAGCACAGTAGTCAACTTCCAATATCTTGGGGGGCTAATATCGACTATCCACCCTGAAACCAAATACAAAATAGTTTTGGCCTTAATACGCTGAAAGTGCATCTCAAAGTCCAAAGCTATCCAGTCCTAATAAGGCTGTTTGTATATCTCAGCATTGTACACTTTTAATAAGAAATGATGAAACTTTTGTTGAGTGATGAGTGTTTGATCATGTTGATGATACAAGGATTTACTGTAATTTATCTTTCCCTGGACAGATGATCCGTCGCGCATATTTTCAGATATCAGAGCCAACTTCACAGTGGATAACATTGCTGCATCAGAGGGCCGGCTCCAGTTGGACTGCCAAATCAAGTTTACTGAAAACGCTGGTTTACTTGCTGGTCCTCCTGTTACCGGTAGCTCTGTAGTAACAATGGAACTTAAAGGTACATTTGCCTGTAGACACCAGAATCTCAGTGTCGAAACCAGAATTTTAGCGTCAGAAAAAGATCCTTGATTTAGGTACTCAGTGTTGAAGGCAAAATGTCATTGTAGAAAAAAATAGAATCTAATTTTCAATAACCAACATTTTAGTATAAGGAACCAGAATATTGGTGTGGGAACCAAAACCCCTGAACTAGAACTAGAACCCATTGTAAAAAATACAAACTCATTTTAGGTAGGAATCAAAACTTAAGTGTAGGAATCATTGCTTCGGTATAGGAACCAGAACCAGTGAGGCTAGTGTAACTACAATCTCAGTGTAGGAACCTTCAACTTAGTTAGAAACGTTCCTACACTAAATACCATAATCAGTCAACCTTAAGGTAGGAACCTGAATCACAATGTTGAAACTATGTGTAGAACCTCAGTGTAGGGCATGCAGGATTTAGAACTGCATTGTTACATGTGTTAGAACCAAAACCGTAATGGAGGAGCAAACACTTTGGTGTTTCAACAAGAACCTCAATTAGAAACCAAAGTGTCACTGTTGGAACCAAAATGTCAATTTCTAATTACCAGAACCTATCAATGAAAGCTTGTACCAGAACTTTAGTGTGAGAACCAGAAAATTTGTGTGGGAACCAGAACCCCAGTGAAGGAACTAGAACCTCATTGTAAAAAAAACCCTCATTGTAATAAAAACAACACCTCATTATAGGAATCAGTGATTCAATAATGAGACTAGTACATACATGTACATATCAACCTCAGTGTAAGAACATGAAACTGTAGGAATCAGAACCTCAAGGTACATATAGCAACCAGAACCCATGGTAAATTACTCAGATCCTCAATTTAAGAACCAGATCCTTAATGAAAGAAACTACAACCTGAAGTAAGGAACCAGAATAGCAGTGTAGAAACTAGAACCTCAGTGTATGTTTATGACCAGAATTTCAACGTGAGAGTAAAAAACCTTGATAAAGGAGCGAAAACTTTGGTGTAGGAACAAGAACCTCAATGTAGACAACAAAGTCTCACTGTGGGAACCAAAAAATCAGTGTAGGAACCTCAGGCTAGGAACCATCAAGGAGGAACAAAAATCTGATGTTGGGAAACAGAACCTCAGTAAATTAATTAATTCTTCTAATAATTCAAGTGTTTGTATTCAAAAGGAAACCCTTCTGCTAGACCAATTTTTAGCAGTAAAGGCCTCACAAAGTGTTTGATTTGCAATGCACTCATCTCGCCAAATATGATTGTAAAATCTTTTCGCATTTGTCTTTTTAATCCGGGAAAGGTTGTCCTCATGCGAGGTACGGTGTGGACTGTGACCACCGGTGTTCATGCGCCCCTGGCATAGAGTGCCACCCTTTCACTGGTCAGTGCGTCTGCCCAAAAGGACTACAGGGAGGATCATGCAGCAAAGGTGGGTAATCACTATAGACCTGTCGTCGTCATTGATATTCAGTTGCGCAGAAAATCATATTTTAATGCTGGAAATTAAAGCCCGGTGTCACGGTCTCACTTCTCCGGCGTGCTAGCTTCTCCAAAACGGAAATTTCGCTTCAACACGCATGCACAAAATTGCGCAGTAGTGTACATTTTCGTCACTGTATTAGTGTGCTGAGTTTTTCGGGGCTGTACTTGACAATGTGTACGTATTAAGATATTTGTATGCATAGAATTTTCGTGGCGCGCACTATTAACTCCCAATATTAAAGACTTGAATTTGAAATGCACATTTATTTTAAGCCGTGATTGCAAAAATAAGGACAAAATGGACCACGAACGAGCAAGGAACACGGACCAAGGAGTTCGTTCTTAATTATTCCTCCATGAACACACAAATGTATGCATGACGCTTGGAACACAAATCAGAATGCTTGCAAGACCATGGAATGACTTGACCCGCAGGAAGTGTTACATAACACATTCTTGGGTGTCCCTCACTGTGTTATTAATGGCTTGGTAGACTTCAGAAAACAGCCCGAGGAAAAGTAAGCACAGCGGACACATGAGCATGAATCGTGCTCATGTAACGTGCACAGTAACGTGCTCAGTTATCCGCCAAATCGACCCGGAGAAGCTAGCACGCCGGAGAAGTGAGACCGTGACACCGGGAATGAGTCAGACAGCTACCGGTACACTCGTCCCTATGGCTTTCAAGCAGTGTGCTATCAATACTGATACTTTTACCATAAGCCATTAATTCTGTGGTGTGCGACACTGACATTGTCAGTACATTTGAAAAATAATATTTAATTACTCCATCATTTTTACGTCAAAAAAATTCATTGTCCACAAGTTCGCTATTGAGACATAGCTAAAAATCATCCTGAGTGCCCCTTTATAACCCTGGTTGAACCTTTGACCCAATATATATATCTGAGGCAAAGATCAGAACCAGGCCAACTCCCATAGGATTTGTATTGTCACTTGAAGTATTGTAATTGAAGTGTATTGTTATTAGTATACATGTAGCTGCTGTTATCACAAGGTCATCAATCATCCTGTCACTAGGTCCAGCCTTGTAGACTTGAAAGAGGGGGTCCTCATTGGGTGTTGTGTTGAGGGTACCAGTATGGCAAGGCAAAAACCAGGGAGATTTATACTCGAACATTTTTCGGCATGGGTACTGACAAATACAGAGTAATCCGCAGGTCTGGTGATGGTATTTTTCTGAACTACCCTGTAGGTTGTGGTAAGGCTACTCAAGTGGGATTGAGCCTTTTGAGTATAGTGGACCACACCTTTGGAACAATCTTCCACTCAATGTTAGGAATGCTGCTAGTCTTGGTGTTTTTAAATCAGTGCTGAAGACTCGCCTTTTTAAACAAGCTTTTTTAGGTTTCACATTGCGAAGGCCTCGAATGCCAGCAAACGCAGAGCGATGTTTTTATTTTGAGTTACAAGCAGTAAGTTGCCGGCGAGTTTTATTTCATTATACAGCAAACGTTAAACACAAAGTTAGGCCCCCCAAAAAAGTCTCCTGTTTCTGGTATGGAGCTTGCCCAAAAAGTAGTGCGGCGACGCGGCTTTTTTTTTTTTTCCTGTTTTTTTTTTTGCTTCAAATGTTGGCGGATGACTGCAAAATGGTGCCCGACTAAACTTAGTGCAAATATATGGGAGTCCAGAGAGGCCACATAAAGCTTATTCTCGATCATAACCCCATCTAAAAACACGTTAAAATTGTGCAGCAGCAGGATTCCAGTCAAACCAGTGAGTTTGGTGGTTTTGAGACATCATCTTTCATTGAAAAAAAAACTTTTTCATTTTGCCGACGCGCATGGCTACGGCGACGCGCGTGCATACCAGAAACAGGAGACTTATTTTTTTTGGCCTAAAAGAACAAATGGGAGATTTATTGTGACGATAATCTGACGCATTTTCGATATTTTTGATATCTTTCCTAATATCGAAAACTTCGATATTTTGATAAGATTAAAAAATTGTTATCGGCGATATCGATATATCAAAATAATATCGAATAATCAAGTAATATTGATACATTGATGGTCCTTAAAGTAAATTTTTTTTCATCATTTGCAAGATATCTTTTAAGTCACGACAATCAGCAGTTTGAAGTTGGCACTTGACTCTTTTGCACTTAACTGTTCTTCTACACAGTTGATCCAATGCTGGTGTTTGAAGGCCCTTCTACCGTATTTGTACACTACGGAGAGTCGGTAACCCTGACATGCGCTGCATACGGGATGGTGCCGTCACTGTGGTTTTGGGATCAGGATAGGCACAAGTTGGAAGTAACAAGTCACACAGAAGATGTGCCTTATCACCCAAGGTTAGTCGGATTTGGACTTTTTAAATCATTCTTTTCTGTCACACGCATGCCGTGAATTCCTCTTTTAAATAAACAACACTGTACATACATGTATGAGTCAATTTGTTAACAGTACATGTATGTCGGTAATGAAACCACCTTTTGTTGATCATTGAAATTCTGAATTGTGGGGCTGTACATGTTCATGTGCTGCATGGACTTTGCCTGTGGTTTTCCAAAAGTACCGTCGATCCGGAAGGAAAGAAACAAATTAAAGTGCCTGTCCGGAGAGCGGTGGACTGGCCGCCTGTAGTTTTTTTTGGCAAGTTGCCTTTAATTTGTTAACCAGATACAGGTAATTATGCTACAGTGGGCTGATGAGTCCTGGTCCAAAATCCAGGTATGATGAAAAAAATACCTGGCTTTTATAAAGCAAAATCCCCACATGAGATGAAGGATATTGTATGAATTGGTTTTCCCCACATTTCACCGAGAAAGGAAAAAAAAAGACTCTTCTTGCATTCTTCCTATATAGTCCAGTGCACAATTTTGTCACATATCCACTGGACTAATAGTGAAAGTAATTTAATTTTAGCCATACCCAACTCCTTCAGCCAAATTACATAGACATGTTTTAGGGCTGTCTATTTTGGAATAATTTAGTGCGTACATGTTGGATTACTTGAAACTGTGTTAGACCAAATATTCGGATATAAGTAAATGCCAGCTGCAACTGCGAGCGGTGCCGGTCGAAATGCAGAGCCAACCTCGTTTCCATGGGTATGATCTTGCTGCGCCATGTTGTTTCCCATCATACCTTGTGCGATCTTAACCCCTGGAATTGTTTCATTTAAATGTGTCAAATAGTGGCACATTTAAATTAGGACTGCAGTCGATGTATCTAACGCACGACGCCATGTTTAAAATGTTCAAAGTGTTTTTTTTTTTCGAAGAACAAATCCTTTCAAACATAAGGTTTTGACGTTGCGTTATTTAGCAAGAATTTGTATTTAATGTACGTACCGCTTTCGTCCCTTTAACAACCGAAGATACAGGTTCTTTTTGGCAAAAAATGAGGCTACCATAATCCATATCGTACAGGCATCGCGCAGTTTCAAAAAAAAAAAAAATGTTTGTACGTGATGTGATGTGCGTAGCGCGCGAACGCCCTACATGTATAGGGCATGCAATCTTTGAAATGCGCGCGCAGTACGCTCTGAATAGCCGGTCTACGTTGTTTGTGTTAATCACGGCCAGGGGTTAGTGAAGGAACGCGCAAGCGCCCATGGAGTCTAGGCTGATGCAGAGCATGCCAGTTAAACTTTGTGTGCCGCGATCAACATGGTCCTCTAGAGTGTTTGACAGTTAGCATTTTATAGGGCCTAAATGTCAAGGGCTTTAACCTGCTAAATTTAAGGGATAGGAACGATGAACCGCAGTTTACTGTCGACAAAAAAAGGTGGCACCTGACAATAAAGCACCGGAATCTTACAATAAAGGTGCATATTTGTTTTGGTTTTCGAATATTCAAACCGGCAAGAAGCTAATCGGATATTGGATTGATGGTCAAATATTCACATTCGGATATGGGTCATTCTATAAATTTGGGTCCAAAGTTTGACATTTTTTCCGTCCCTGTTACCTTGGTACTTTGTAATTTGCCATTCAAGCATTTGATTGTTTATTTGTTGGGTGGGTAGTTTGCTATTCATAATCACTCTTGGAGGACGACTGCATTAAGGAGTGCATCAGAATTATACAATCATAGATGTCAGATGTAACACGGACGGGAAAAAAAGTGGACCCCAAATTTATAGAATGACCCATATATTCGGGACAGTACAGCCCTTAGCTGTTACGTAACTTAGAAAGTTTCTCAGTGCAGAAAACATTTGCATCAACATTAATTTCTGATTTGCTGACAGTTAATTATATAAAATCGAAATTTGTATCTCTAATTGAACTCATTAACAACTAATTTCATCAGCACAAATGTTGCTTTGTATTCTTTATCCTTATATTGCTAAATGACACCTTATTCATTTATTCTTATTTGATAGCTAGATTCAATTATAACAATTCATTTTTTCTATGAAGTAATTCAAATAATTTGTACTTTATTGTAAATCATTTACAATTCAGCCTTTGGGCTGCGACAATTCGATAATAAAATCCTTGAATTGAATTGGTTTGTAGTAAAAAAAACTTAAGGATACTACCGGTACTTTGAACAACTTTATATTTGAGGCATTCTGGCAAAATGAGACAGAACTCGGCAGAGGTCAAAATGAGGTGTTTGAGAAAAGAGAATAAAATTCTCCTTCATATTGTTTGTTGCACTTCAATCGGACATTCCATTGACAAGTTATGGCTGTTTAAAGTTTGCATTTGTCAACATATCATGTCCAAAAGTAAAACTATTAGAATTTTTTACTTATACTTTTTTCCCCTTAGAAACACTTTTATTCCTCAAAATACATGTACTGTACATGGAGACATCATTGGTGTACATGTACGTGTACATTGTACGTACGGTACCAAACATCAATAATTGAAACCCAAAACAAAATCACCCCCATTAAATTTATTGCGGTTTTCTGCCCGACATGAACTTCCTGTGCCCAATTCCGTCTATGTTGCCAGAACGCCTTACATGTACGTACCGGTAGTTGCTTTTATACAATCGTTTCTTAGCAGCTACATGTAGTGTGTGTTGATATAATACATGTGTTCTGAAAAGAACCAGAGGTATAAACTGAGTTTATACCTCTGGTTCTTTTCAGAACCATTCTCTTAGTTGAGAAATTATTCGCACATGGTGTTTCCGCAAACCTTTCATTACGGTATTTAGTATCTCCACCATGCAAAGCCTCAAATCTTACTAATACATGTACATGTGTTGATAGATTCAGGCCTGTAACCTGCATAGGGTCTGTGCCCAGGTTCCCGCTACAGCCAAGGGAACACCTTGAAAATGAGTTTCCAATTTGTCAGTCTGGACTCTGGAAAAACCGAGGGGAATGGGGGGGGGGGGGAAATATAATAAGGGAAAATTCACCGAATTTGGCAGTGAACCAAAAAGGAAGGAATTGGCCAGTTTGGCATGTGTCAACCATCATGTGCTTTGTCCGAGTTGTCCTATTGACATGACTGCTATGTACATGGATGTATGTACGTGAACTATATACACCCCGAGGACAGACAGACAAAGGGAGAACAACAGATTCTTCGTTGTCCTCGAGAGTTCATCTTTTGTTGAAATCGGTCCTCGGTCATGCGTTTGTGTGCTTACTCTATTGGAAACAAAGGAAAAGACAAAGCATTGTCCTCGAGAGTATAGTAAAACACGACTGCGTGGTTATGCAGTGTGAATGTTACACACCAGACAGTAACAATTACATGTAGCTGTGCTACACTACTTCTTGTTTTTCCAACAACCTTAAGCGAAAATATTTCTCAAGTAATTTTGGGAATTGCTCAGGGAAATGTCAAGAAAAACTCAGTGAATTTTGTTTTCATAAATTGCTGGGAACCCAATTTTCACAAAAAGTACATGAACTGGTACATGTACGTGTAGAATAGTCTGTTGTGTTAAAGCGAAAATATTTCTCATGGAATTTTGGGAATTGCTCAGGGAAACATCAAGAAAACTCAGTGAATTTTGTTCTCATAAATTGCTGGGAACCCAAATTTCTCAAATAGTACATGAACTGGTAGAAGAGTCTGTTGTTTATTTTGCAGCATTGTGCCGGATGTGGGTTCAGGAAATGTTCTATAGAAAAAAGACTTGGATGAGGATATAACAATAATGCATAAACCGGTACATGCTTATGATGTGAAAAACAAACAAATGACCCTTTGTTGAAAATGTAATACCCTTTTCAACTTCACATGTATCAGAATCACTATCAGACATGTCAGAGATGGAATAAAATAACAGAGTTTTAGGCTTTAGATATCTTGGTACATTACTCCAACATTACAAGAAGGTTTCATTTCTTTTTCTACGATACACGTTGTAGGCTAAGTCTTTTCTGCTATTTGATAACATTCATGTGAAATTGAAAATTATGATATTGAAACCAATTCCAGTTGCTCCACTGTTTGGATAACATTTAATTTTTACATCCTTATTGACAAAAACAACACACTTGGGAAGTGTGATGATATTGTGGGCAAATTTCCAAACCAGCCAAACAAAATAATGATAGTAACACATACTTGTCAGATAACAGCTTAGCAACTTACAGTAGATGTAAAAAATAAATGGCATGCGCAGAACATTTTCAAAATCCATCCAGGATACATGTAAGTCATCTTTAATTTCGCTTCGTATGATCTTTGCTTCCACTTGACCGACAATTTTAGATTTGAACAATCTTTTATGAGGATTGTAACACGGTTAAAATCCAGCTGCTGGCAATACCAGTATGTTGTGTCCTTTGGCAAGCCACTTCATCCCAAGTTGTCTCTTCCCCTCTCCTCCCTCTGGAGTATAAACGGGTCATTCCACCAGGTTGGGAAGCAGTGCATGTTACATATTTGGTTATTAAAATTATCAATGCATTCTAAACAATTGCTCAACATAATATTTGTCTTAGGGTGTTTCAATACTTGAGAAAGTTTGAAATCATTTGAAAGTACTTTGACAAAAATATGAGCAAAAATGTATTAATTCGGACGTAACATTGACACCGTGTCAATGTTACATCCAAATATTTTTTTGTCATTTTTTACACGTATGTAAAATATTACCCAAACTGACATTGCATATTTACAACTGGACAACTAAGCACCAAATTAGAAAAAGCTTTTGTTTTGGTATAGTCAGGGTTCAAATATAGCAGAAACAATACCTCAAGTGCGGATGTAACGGTGTAAAAATCACTCAATGGAAGTGTGACATTTGGATTTTACACCGTGTAAATGTGACGTCCACACAACCAAGCTACATTTTCTGCTCCATTTGATACCTGACTACCATAACAAAAGCTTTTCTTATTATGTTGCATGTACATGTATAGTAAGAAGTACGCAAAGTGAATTTGGGGAATGTTTCGCAAAAATTATAAAAAGGTACAAATGTCACATTTGGACGTACATGTAACACTGACATGGTGTCAATGTTACGTCCAAAATGACATATTTTGCTCATATTTTTGGCAAAATACATGTACATTGAAATTATTTCAAACCTTCTGCAGTCGTGAAACACCCAACAACAAATATTATGTAGAGCAACTGCTAGCAAGGCGTTCATGCTTTTCTTAATATGGTCATACATGTATGTCACACATTGTTCCCCAACCCGGTGGAATGACCCAAATATCATTAGCTGGGGAGTAACTTGCGATGAACCGGCCTCCCATCCAGAGGGAAATAAATATTCTCAGTCGTTTCATGCCAAGGAAACTGGAGATAAACCCCAGCCGGATGGGCCATAGTACATTTGTATTTGCTCATGACAGATTTAAATTTACTTTTACTTTCGTTTTCTCTCTTTTCTTGTTTAAAGCACTCCTTTTTTTTCAAAATGTATTCATGTTCCAATTTTTTCCCCAGCATAACAAAGTGACGAGGTAAACATTGTTGAGGATATTTAGAATAGTTGGGACTGTCCCTATGTCACTTTCCCAAACACTATTGCATCTAACTAAATGTCTGAAAGTTCAAGTTCAACTGCAGGCTATACCCTTACTACAATGTTTGTGTTCGAGGACACACGATCACTTGTACAGCTCAACGCTGTTATTTGGCACGTACCGGTACCAGCACTGGTATGGCCTATTGAGAAAAGTTCCCACCGAAAAAGAAAAATACCGAGCTGTTCATGCATGCAAAAATGTACAATTGTTCAGGGAAGAAGTCTTTGTGGACATTTGTATTTTTTTTCCAAGTCCCCCAGGGTGCTTGCATTCCACCAGTTGAATGCAGCCCCATTTTTCTAACAGGTCACCCCACTGTGGAACACTTGATGTATCAATTCATGATGTTGATGTACATATATGTATGAATGCCGTGTAATAACATCGAAAAGCCTTTCTGTGTGAATTGTCGTCAATTAATTTCAAATACATGTGTTGTCACAATAATGAATTAAACAGCATCACATAACAGATGGAGGTTGTGGCCACCAGCTGCACCTTTGTCGACACCCTGAGGAGGGATATGGGTGTGGCCGACACATCAGAGCTTGGGTCCTGCCTTCTGGACAGGGAATATCTGCCCGATCCAGACAGAGCTCGGCTGAGGCCACCATGATTGATTGATTCAGTCGCATAACTAGGGTTTTGTTTGCCCATGGCAAAATATAATTTTTGCCCCAGCAAATTTGCCAACAGAGCGTTTTTGTCAACATGTGATGATGAATTTAAGGAAACAAGGACATAACATAATACATTTACAACATACCGGTATCACAATGAACTGAAGGGTTACATAATGAATTGAGGACATCACATAATGATCTGAGGACGTCACATAATGAACTGAGGGTGTCACATAATGTTTAATCCATGGTTTTAATATACTTTTTAAACAAATTCTCTTTCATTGTATTAGTAATTTGAAACATATTGGAAGCTGGTCTCATCAGCCACATTAAATTTAGCTGCCAACTTGGTGTTTTTTCTTTTAAAATAAAGCGAAATAATAAAAATGACTGTAATAATTATGAACTGAGGGCATCACATACATTGCACATACCGGTACATGTACCGTACTGGTACATGTAGGTATCACATACATGTACATGTAGTCAGGAACATCACACAATTCATTGATGACATTTTACAGCTTAACAATATGAAAGAAAACCTACTTCTTGGTACATTTGGCATTCCATACTTCACAGTTTACATAAAAGTACACACAGGCTTTCATCACCCAATTGAGGTAATATCACGTACCAATGCTATTAATAATCTGGGAAATCCCCTGGAAATTAGTAAATGCTTGCTTTATTGGACCAGACAGCAAGCTACCGGTACAAGGTAATACGTGTACAATGTACATAGGTCATCAAGGCAGTCTGCATGCATGACTGGCCATGCACAGTAAACTTGTGCTACAAAGTACCACGATTGCGTACTCAATATTTGCGTATTGAAAATTCCATCCCCTTTGACTCCCTATTTTTGGCAAGGCCTACATGTACAATGCTTATTATATTTTGCAATGTGCAGTGCTTATTTTACATCATAGATAATTAATAAATAATTTTACAAGAAATATGCACATGCTGATCAAAACAACCAGACCAACATACACCCCCTTAATTAGTACTGCTTTTTAATCAACTGTGTCAAAAGAAACGTCTGAAATTGGTCTCTATTTCTACACATTTCTCCACAGTCTTGCCACCAGACTGCTAAACAAGAGGTCAGTCTTTTCAAACAGTTGGAACATGGTTGGACATGTTCCAGTCTAGTCTTTGGCCTCAAATTGAAATTGCTTGGCTTCACTCTCAGGCATGTCAGGTGCAACATATTGACAATGATTGAGGAAAAGTCTCCTTGAAATATTGAAATAGGACTTCAAACTTGGCTGATGAAATACTGAGGATCTTATTGTCTTTGCCTCATAACAGTTGTAGAAAATTTTGCCAGCTAATTAAGTTGGCATGAATTTGTTTTTCTGCACTCAAAGTCCCAGTCTTGGATCACGCCCAAATTAAGTCACGATATGCTACCAACATTAGCAATGCTGCAAACCTGGGAAATAGCAAACAGGGATCACTCGGAGAGGATACGGCTTTATTACACACAAGCTGATTTACCCGATCATAGATCGGGTAAGGTGTATTTGTGTTGGGGTTGAAAATGTGGGGAGTTAAATGTAAATGGGGGATTTAGTTGAGAGGACATGCAGTTCTAAGAAAAGCAACTTCTGTGGTGCAATATGCAACTTCTGTGGTGCGATATGAGACAATTTGTGACCACTACAACCAATTGTTTTGAGCAAAAGATCATCTTTTAAACATCATTTTCGAGTTTGGAGTCATTGAATCAGCTATTCTGAGCAATAAAATCATTACAGTAGGCTACAATTTTTAATCGGGGACGAAACGATATGATATCCCCCACTTTAAAACTTTAAAATGTGAGTGAGGGTACGTGTCCCCCACCGATTGAGGCCCATGATAAATAGGCCTATGTACCATGGCATGTATAGCTGTCTGTAAATTTCCCCGTTGGTCTGTTAAATGGGCGTTTTGTAAGGCAGTCATGATCACATTTGTGGGAAAACGTAGTTGAAAGACCTACCGTAGTACACAGGCGAAGGCTTATTGTACAGTTTTGCCAATAAGTCATAATGCAGTAAAACGTTAAGGTACAATACTCTGGGTATGGTCTAAGCCTTGTCGTTTGCAATGGAAATGTTGAGTGTTACCATATTTTCAAGTAAACCACAATCAGGGGAATATGACTACCGTAGGTGTACAATAATTTTAAAGTTGAGCAAAGAAATTGACTGGAGCAGAGTTTGAACCAGTGACATCTGGGCCCAATTACACGGCGCTGCTAAGCACACGATTTTTTGCTAACAGAGCCTCCGTCTACTTCATGGAGACCGTAAGCATAAGCACAACAAAAGGCACGCTAACTTCGGAGGAAAAATTTGCTGAACTTAGTGACGTAACAATGGAAATCTCCATGCACGTGCGACCGTTAGCACACACACGCCGTGAAATAGTGCTTAAGGTTAGCAAATTTTTCTGCTATGCTAAACACAACTTTTGTGCTAACTGTTAAGGAGCGCCGTGAAATTGGGCCCTGGACTGTATCTTAACTTTTGATGGTTCTCGGCTTACTGTCATATTACATGTAAATAAAGGAAAACCCCCAAAATATGATGATTTTTTGTCTCCTTTTCCATGTATATGTAGGCCGTTTCACCTGGATACAAATGTCACAGCCACAGGCCCAGAAGTTAACGGCGTCTACACATGCCGTGTCGTGGACAACAACAAGTTGTACAGCAAAAATGTGACAGTTATTGTAACAAGTAAGTCATGCTGTGCTGTGAAGTTTTTAAGTTACAGTGTTGCTCAACTCTTTTGTTCTTGGGACTAATTACCGTAGTGAATTTTGCTTCAAACAAAACCATACTGAATTTGGTGTTGTACCGGTAATGTGGGGAATATTTCTCTTTTCAATTTCAGCCGTATAATCCTGAAGTACATGCTGACTTAAAGGGAACATACAACATTTGCAAACATCAAACTAAAAATGATAAAATTACCACAAAATTCTTTACTGGACTGTTAGCGAATGACAGTCCAAAGCATCTCACACAATGATGGCTCCTGGTGTGCTGACATTTTTAAGTAAAGTGGTATTTTTGTATCAATTTCCAACCATGGTCGGCCGACCAGCATTGGAGAAAACTGGATTTTTTTCAAAAACTGCTCCTAATTTTTCATATTTAGTTATTCCGCATTTTCTTTGCAATTGATTACACACCTGTGAAGGGGTACAAGCGTGCTAGACTGATTCTCTGACCTTATAATTCCCCAACGTCTATAAATTGCTTCTATAAATCTTTAGTTGGGTCAGGGAACTGAGGACTAGAACATGATTGGTTTTCTTGGTTTTTCCAGCATCTACGAACCCAAAACCTAAAACAAGTCAGTGTAACAATATTTGCTTTAACATACTATTCCTCCAAATCCATTTATTTCTGAAAACTACAGCAAAAGCAAATGTTGTACATTCCCTTTAACAATTTCACTACAAATCTGTCAAACATGTTATTGGGTCGTATGAATAAAAACTAGTAAATGCTAGGAAGTTTAAGCAAAAAGTAAAAGCATTTACTTTGGAGTACAAGCATTAAGGATAAGCAAATGCTTGATTTCGTATGAATAAAAGTTTGCCTTTACTGCCCAGCATTGACTAGACCACAAATAGCAAATGCTACTTACTGTTGGATTGTTGTCATGGACGAATGATTGCCAACAATAGGGTTTCTTTTGTGTGTACGAACTGCCGCACACACACAGGGTTTACACATGGTGTAATAGTACAAATCAAGGTGATGCATATAGTACATGTAGTAGCACATACATTTTGATCCTCAAATCCAGCAAACATGATGACACTTTTCGGCAGTTGCAGAATACAAAAAGTATACTTTCATCATTCATGAAAATTGTAAAGGTCCACAGTGTCCTGTAGTCACGTCACAATTGCATAAAAATCACAGACGTGTTAAAATGGGTAAAATCATACCAACATTCGATACACAAAGAGTTTTGTTTATTGAAATATTAAAACAATAATAGTTTGCAAAGATTGGTGACCTAATAAACTAAACAAATGATTTCATTTTGTTCAGTCCCCAGGGTGCCGTTATATAAAATTTATCCTTAATCATTCTGTGCCGCACTGAATTTTAAACACTTCTCATATCGTGAACAAAATGCGAAATTATCGTTTCTAATTCTAGTAATAAAATACATAATAAAAATTGCGCATAGATGTTAGTCAAAATACAGTGTATGGTATTATATGTAGTTTATTAACGTTTTGTGTCAATTTTGGGGTGATTAATATTAATAAATGCAGCAGTTTTTGCGCAGAAGTATTTGCTTTATATTTTCAAGGTAGCCCCAACCCAGCCTTGAAAAAATGACCAGTAAATGCTTGAAATCTGAAGCATTTACTCCTTTTTATTCATACGAAATGAAGTAAACACCTCTAGTCTAGTGAAAGCTAGCAAGTAAAAAGTAAATGCTTTTAGCTTTCAGCAAATGCTTTCCAGTAAAAGCATTTGCTTCATTTTTATTCATACAAATGCAAGTAAATGCTTAAAAATGGGTAGTAAAAGCAAATGCTAGTTTTTATACATACGACCCATTGATGATTGCCATACCTCCTGTGCACAGGTGCAGATCGAGTTCAGATGGTTTAAAAAAATTAGGTACATGTATATGGGGCAGAAAATGTACAAACGTTGAACAAATTTTTTTTGCAGCAAACTGCATTTAGGTTTGAAATAACATACATATACCGATATTTACATGTCATGCAAGGTGTACTGTAGCTGAGTGATTTCTCATTATTTTTTGTCATAGAATAATTTAAATCTTCCACAGATATTCCCGATCCTTTCCTGGAAGCACCTAGCAACAAATCGGTGCTCCTTGGACACAGCGTGGAGTTCCGTTGCAGAACCAAACCCGAGGCCGGTACCCTGACCTTGGTGGTGGGGAACCGGACCATTAACCAGTGGCCAACAGATACAGAGGGGAACCAGACTAGAGGCCAGTCACTGGTGGTCACGGAGAGGAACCAGACTGTTTCGATCGTCATTGAGAGCGTGCGATTTGAGGATGCGGGGAGGTACAGATGCATTGTGGGCCACGAAGAGGGAAACGATGATGCCATAGCAGATGCAGTGCTCACTGTTCAAAGTAAGAACATATTTGTTAGAGTTACATTTTGGGAATCCCTTATTGGATACCAATTAGATATTGAACTGTCCCCCTGGAACTGGAAGAGCTACATGTACTTTTGGTCCTCAGCCAATCAGAATCAGCATCACAAGCTGTCACATCCAATTACTTTTTTTCCCCGTTTCTTTCCCTGCTCTTCCAAGTTAAGTAGTTGTCCGTATAGCCTGTTTCAGGCAACTTTACAGAGATTTCCAGCTTATTTCATGATAGTTAAAGGCTTTAGAGATTGATTTTACAAGGTTTTATAGATAAATATGCTTGATAATGCTTTTGAAAAAGGTGAAAGGCAAACGATAACAAAATATATGCGTGCAAGAATTGTATGGCTTGTATCTAACGCCAATTACCCAAAATTCAATATTATTATCAAAAAGGTTTGTATTAATTTTCCAATACTGTGCATGAGGTCAGTATACATGTAAAGCAGAAGTCATTGCAACTATGCCTCTGTGTCATTGAAGTGGACGAGCCCATCATAAGTCCATCACATATCCTTCAGTTTCAAGTCAAGTCACAAGTACTCAAATGAATGGTGTGACCAAAGTACCAGTATTCCTTTGTTTGTTCATCACTAACTTGTGACTGGCCGTGTGAAATGGCTTGCGGTTTTCTTTTGCCCAGACTTGTGATGGACACCAACTTCTCTTTGTACATTTGCACAGGTATGGGATCAAAGCCTTTTGTTGCAGACTGGACATCAGGAGCTGATCTATCAGGGAGCGTTGTGAGTTTGCGTGAAGGTCAGCTGCTCAACCTAACGTGCGCGGTGCGAGAGGCTTACCCAGAGCCACGCTTGGTGTGGCTTGTTGGACACGAGGATTTCACCACGAAAGCCAAACTGCGGTCCAGGTATGAATGGCATCAGTGACAGTTTCATTAAACATTGAAAGTTTTCGTTTATTTAGCTTAAACTAGTATGGCTTAGTAATTGTTTGGGTTTGTGAATCATGTTCAGAGGGTCAGGGGTTCAACTTAAAGATATAGTCCATCATTTGTAATTTGTGCATTTTGTTCGTTTGAAGCAACAAAAGTGTTCGAAATCTAATGAAGGATACTGAACAACTAACCTGATGAAGTTTCAGCTCAGCTTCAGCTGTATATTCTGAGAAAAGCAGCATTCTAGGATCTCAATTTCAAATTATCAAAAGTTGCTGAATCATGTTTTGAATTGTATTGAATTGCAGCTATACGCGATGTCGCGCACTGATCCGACGAATTATAGCAACCGCGCGCGCCTGTGCATCGTGCCAATGCTTGCGCGCGCTGTGCCGAATAACAAAACGAACTACTAATTTAAATTTTCCCACGGTGCGTCTTAAGACGCACCATTGGAAAGGCCTTCTTTCGTTGATTACTTCAAAATGATAGCTTGCCATAAAGGTTTATTTCACATGGAGTTTAGTCCACTTACTATCTTTCAACCAAGTATGTTTTTCAACAATAATACGCCAGTTACTTTTTCGGATGGCTGCAAATGATGGACTATAGCTTTAAGCTGCTTGCAGTATCTTTTGTCCTTGGGCAAGCCACTTTACCCTTTCATGTCTCACTCCATCCAGGTGTTCAAATGAGTACTTTCATTAGCGAGAGAGTATAACTTGTGATGTCTTTTATGCAAAACAAATAATAATAGTATTAATAAAAATGGAGACATGTAATGCGCCATGTCTGTCACATAGTGACACTCCTGGCGCAGTTTCTCACTGGATAAAATGCCAGCTTTTCACTGGATAGAATGCCAGATGAGATGAGCTTCATTTGAAGTCCCACATTCATTTTATAAACTTACTTGTATGTTTACTTTATTGCAATTTTTGTTTCCTATTAAGTACCGTAGAAGGTTTCAGTTTCCCTTGATTTTAATGTTTTCAATCCACAGTGTTTTTCTTTTTCTTTTTCCTTTGTTTTTCTTTTCAATTTTTAATTTACTTGTGTTTGTCATTGTGGTACTCAGGTCTTGTATAAGATATTTCCTTGTTTTCTGAACAAAAATTAGCTACTAGCTCTTTATCAATTCATGTGTGTTTGTCATTTTGGCACTAGTCTTGTAAAAAAACTGCTTGCTTTAACTGAATACAAATGAGCTGCAAGCCCCGTAATCTAGTTTATTGGCGTTCATATCTGTGGTCTGGCTTGCAATTGATACATGAATAATGAGTGCAGTGGTAAGAAGAATTTCATGAGGTGACTGTACCTGTTCCATATGGCACTGAACAAAATAATTATTCTTTCCATTCAAGAATGTGAACATTCTTTGTTTTATATAATAATGTAAAGCGCTTTGATATTAGATAAAAGTGCAATAAGAACCTATTAGGGACCGTGACCATTCAGCCCTGGTATGAAAAGGGCCCCCCGGTACCTCGTCCGGTCCAGAGCCAGTCCGGTCTTCAGCCCAGTCTCGTCCGGTCCATGGTCCTGTCTGACCAGAAGTTTTGAAGTCAGTCAGGTGCATCAATTTATTGCCCTTCAGAGAACGTCCAGAGCAGAACAATAGCAGACTTACTGGATTAAAGATAAAATCCTTCCATAACGCCTTGGTAATTTACGGTCCCACTGTGCACGAAACCGCATGGCAGGGGTTTTGATCTGTGCTGACGAAAGTGTTCTATTGTTTCGCGCTGAGAGATGAAAACCACAAGCGGGTTTCTTCTGGGATGTATTACATGTGTCAATACTTGCAAACAATAGACCCCAGGGTAGAGGAGTTCCTGATTAGCAACTTACTAGCTCCTGGGCCGGTAGCTGGGACGGTACGAGAGGACTTCTTGGGAGGGGACGAGCTTACCGGGGGGCCCTTTTCATACCGGGGCTGAATGGTCACGGGCCCTTATTATTATTATCATTATTATTATTTTATATACATTGTGACACCTGAGTATACCGGTACATGTTTCCACATCATGCACCACCACTAATGTGACCGTGCAGTGGAACATCTTTTTACATGTACTGTGGAACGGAATTTATAATTTTACAGTGAGACCGGGCCACATGACCGGGATTTATTCAGGTGCAGAAATTATTCACAAATTAATCTGAAATTATCCACAAACTCAGTTTGTTCACCTGTCAACAATTGTTTTCTATCTCCATATTTGTGCTGCAGAGCTTCAGCTAATGGTGTGTCCTTTGATGTTGAAAGCGACCTCATTTTTGCCCCAACCTGGCAGGATGATGGGAAGACCATATCATGTGTTTCTGATGTGCCCTCCTTAGGGACAGTCTCAAGCCCCGATGTCATCCTCAATGTGTCGTGTAAGCACTCATTAGCTGGCTGGCTTAAAGCTATAGTCCATCATTTGCAGCCATCCGAAAAGTAACTGGCGTAATTTTGTTGAAAAACATACTCGGTTGAAAGATAGTAAGGGGACTAAACTCCCTGTGAAATTATTCTTTCTGGCAAGCTGTCATTTTGAAGTAATCAACGAAAGAAGGCCTTTCCAACGGTGCGTCTTAAGACGCACCGTAGGAAAATTTAAATTAGTAGTTTGTTTTGTTATTCGGCGAAGCGCGCGCAAGCATTGGCACGACGCACACGCGTGCGCGGTTGCTATAATTCGTCGGATCAGTGCGCGACATCGCGTATAGCTGCAATCAGCTCAGTGAGAACGCGTCTCGGACGCTGAATTCAGCAACTTTTGATTTGAAATTGAGATCCTAGAATGCTGTTTTTCTCGGAATATACATGTACAGCTGAAGCTGAGCTGAAACTTCATCAGGTTAGTTGTTCAGTATCCTTCATTAGATTTTGAACACTTTTGTTGCTTCAAACGAACAAAATGCACAAATTACAAATGATGGACTACATGCATATCTTTATCAAACGGTCTGGCAATGGTCTTGGCCCAAGACGCTAGTAATCCATAGTAGATGATGCATGGTGCGCCCTCTAATGGCACAACAATTAGACCAGCGGGCCTACTCGCACTTAGTCTATGTCATAGACTCAGTGCCAAGGCAAAAGCCATGGTCTGTTTTATTTGAACAGATTCGCTGATAAATTATGCAAGACAACCGCATCTTGGCCTTCAGCCTCATGGTATTTGGGACACAGACGCACTTCATTATTCTGTGTTCCAATCGCTCGTGGGATAACTTACAATATTTGGGAGATACAGATGCCAATCAGTTCTGATACTTCACAAAAATGTGGCATTTGACAAACAAAACCTCTCAACTTATATGTATGATGTGTTGCTGCAACCTACTTTTGGTACACAAGGTCTATCCGCTCCATTCACAAGTACCCCCCCCCCCCTCCACCAGCAAAGAAACTACACAGTTGGGGGTGACCGAACGACGCCATCTTGCCTGACTGTAATATTTTGCCGCGAAGCGTTGCCACTGCGTTGTACATATTAGAAATCTCCTGGTGTAAGTGCATCACACAAGGAACAGTGCGCATGTCAACCAGGAAATGTTTGTATCCTGCCCATGGGACGTCGTTGCTAGGTAAAAGGGCGCCCTCTTTTTTTGGCGCACGGAGCCCATAGTGAGTGCAATGAAACCATAAAAGCAAAAAAGCAAAGATTGCCATACAATGGGTGCATTAAAGCCAGAGTCCATCATTTGCAGCTATCCAAAAAGTAACTGACGTATTTATTGTTGAAAAACATACTTGGTTGAAAGATAGCAAGGGGACTAAACTCCCTGTGAAATTATTCTTTTTTGGCAAACTGTCAATTTGAAGAAATCAACGAAAGAACGTCTTTCCAATGGTGCTTCTTAAGAAGCACCGTAGGAAATTCAAATTAGTATTTCGTTTTGTTATTCGGCGAAGCGCGCACAAGCATTGACGTGATGCACACGCGTGCGCGGTTGCTTTAATTCGTCGAATCGATGCGCGACATCGCGTAGCTGCAATCGGCTCAGTGAGAACGTGTATCGGACGCAGAATTAAGGCCCAATTCAAAACATGATTCAGCAACTTTTGATTTGAATCGAGATACTAGAATGTTGTTTTTCTCGAAATAGACAGCTAAAGCTGAGCTGAAACTTCATCGGGTTAGTTGTTCAGCACCCTTCTTTAGATCTTGAGCACTTTTGTTGCTTCAAACGAACAAAATGCACAAATTACAAATGATGGACTATACCTTTAAGCCAAAATATTTATTTTAATGATGTCCTAACTTTATTTACACATCCTTAGATGTTCCAAAGGTGTCCATTACCCCGCGTGAGAAGACCATTCAGCATGACGAGAAGCCGCTGTTCACATGCTGGGCGCCGGCCAAACCGCCGGTCACCAGCTACAACTGGACCCTGCAACAGAAGAACGGCAAGGTCATCCAGCGGTCCACTGGGATGTAAGTTTAGTTTCACTTCAAATCTCTTGCTAGTCCAGCAGCCGCGTTTTCACGAAACGGTGCGTAACGGACGCCATGCTTAGGATTTAAGCAACAAATTTGTTGGGCAGCTGCGCAATGTACTTATGATCAATTGCAGGAAACTTGCCGTAGCTGATGATGCGCAACATTTTTAAATAGTTTAAATATCTTGGACGAGGATAATAACAGCCTTTAGGACACTGTTTGTGTATTATTTGTATACTCATTCAATCACCTCCACCTGTCATTTTGAAAATAATTTTGACAAACTTAGGAATCGTGCGTCAACTCTAAAAATGCTGTCTCATGTAAACGGCTCATAGTGTAGCTACATTCTTCAACAAGTTTGGAGTCTGCAGACCAGCTGAACTCCTTTCGCATGCCTCAGCAGACTGCTTGGCATCAAATGGCAGGACAGGATCTCTGACACAGAGGTTCTGCAGATGGCTTTAAATGACAAGCATTCCAACACTTCTCAAGAGGGCCCAACTCAGATGGACGGGGCACTTGGGACGTCTGATGAGCGCCTACCAAAGAGGCTGCTCTATGGTGAACTGAAGGAGGGAAAGTGCTCACAGGGGTTGGGGGGCGAGGTGTAGACAGAGAATGCGCTTCCAAGACACTCTGAGGTTTCTCTCAAGAGCTGTGACATAAGCCCCGATACCAGGGAAGATACTGCCAACCACTGCAGCTCCTGGCGCAGCCTGGTCAACGCTGGATTGTCAACCTACAGAGATCACAGGATCGATGAGGCCATGCTGAAACGTCAGGCGTGAAAGACTCAGCAGGGCAACGTGCTGGCTAGCCAGCCCCCTTCTCTTCAGTGCCCCCACTGCCAACACCTCCTCCGTGCATGGATTGGCTTGTTTCGCAATCTCAAACACCAACTAACAATGACGAAGTCGTGGTCATGTTCGCTCGCACGAGGACGAACATCATCATCATCATGACTGGATCTAAATCCAGCGACAAAATAAACAATAAAAGATATGCCAACGCCAATGTTGTGCCAAGGTGTTCAACCAGCACCAACTGATTTTCATATTGTAGCCTAGCCGCGTGATAGGTTACTGTTCGCGCTTTGTGCAGTATGTGAGTTCATAGTGCAAAGCTAAGTACTGTTAATGGTATATGGTATATTTTATTCACGTTATCACATTGTAACCCGAAGGTCAAATTGCATGATAATTTACAATATTAAAAACATCAAAATCACAGTAAACATGAATTAAACAAATTAAGAAAAACCCATACAGGTTGGTTGAGAATCTAGAAAAATAAAATTAGTACATTGCACATACCTGTAGATTTGTCTGCCTCAAATCTTTGAAAAAAATTTAAAAGCTGCTCACAGAGAATACTTATTTAGATAACTGGTAAAAGTTAACACGGGCTGTTTTGTTATTAATCAAAATGCGAGTAATAATCTTGCACAGATTTGTGGTGGCACCAATTATAAAAGGATTATTAAAAAGCTGTTCACAGAGCCAAAGATTCTACTTGTTCAGCAAGCTGATGAAATAGGGTATTGGGCTGTTTTTGAATCGTGATGTCCTGGTGCGTAAGTGGGAAAAATGATGTGCATTACGCAGGTTGCGGTCGTGAGACTCTAGTCTGGTAGGAGGGAGAAGATCATTTGTACGTTCTGAATTGGCAAGTCCTTCGGCAAAGCTGAGACAATGATTCTCCCTCCTATCAGCAAGAGACTCAAACAATGTAAGTGGCCGACCATTGATCATCGGACACTATCGTTGAACGCCTTGACCAAGGCTAAGTAAATTGTGGATTATTCTTTCCCTTCATTTTTTTAATGTTTTTGTTTTTTATACTTTGCTGCTCCGGTCCTAGGTCAGTGCGAGTACCAGCTCTGGACCCAGCTCACAACATGGCCACCCTCACCTGCTCTGCAACAAATGAGTATGGCACCAACAACAGCAAAGCAGTCATCAAAGTCTTTGGTATGCACAGCGCCCTCTTCAGTTTCTTGTCAAATGTGGCAGGCAGGAAATGTGACCTGCCATAGCATAATGAGGAATAACCCCCATCTTTGACTTTTCACATGATGTACATCATATTAAAGCGCAAATCGTTGGCTTTCCAATGATAGCAAATTTATTTCTGTAGCTTAATTTATTCCAAAGTGTGACGCAGCAACTTCAATAGTGTCCTGCCAAGTTCCCCTAACTTCATTTCGAGAAACACGGCTTTGGAAAAAAAGACATGCATTGCGCCGTCAACGGCAGTGAAAAACATTCGTTAGCTTTCCACTTTTGTTGGTGTGAATCTTGGATACCTTGGCTACTCAAAAATACAAACAATCAATAAACGATTTTGACATGATTTTTCTAATATCTGACTTCAGGCATTGGTTACTCATAACAAGGTTTGGGGGGACATTCCTCATTTTGCCTCAGTAGGTCACATAAAATGTGTGTTCACAACTGGTCTGTAAAGATGTACTCCAACAAATTGTGTTTTGTTTTCTTCAAAGTTCCCACATTTATGTTTTACTTTTAAAGAAAATGTTAATGTTTCTACAATGGGCATCTGCAACTCTCTGAAAAAAAGTCCTATATTTTGGTTTCTGTTTTATCTTAACAGATCCGCCCTGCAAGTAGACAGGCTCCCAGGCCAGTCTCTAACTTGTTTAATCATGATAGGGGATGGGAACCAGTCTGCCCTGTGTGAGCTGAACTATTGTTTGGCAACAAATAATTTGTGAAGTACATGTAATTATTCCATGCCTAAACATAGGCCAATTTCGTTTGTTTGTTGTCTCATTCAAAAGTGAATGATAGCTGTTCTCTGCATTACAGATGACCCTGATGATGACGTGGAGGTTCCCTGGGTTATCATGATATCAGCCCTGTCAGTCCTTGCTATTCTCATGGTGGCCATGCCCATACTCATCTACCGACACCGCGGCAAGATACAGGACCTCTTCTTCAAGAACAAAAAGAAATCAAATCAAGGTAAAAATACAAACAAAAGAGCAACTCAATTCAAGATGCTATTGGAGGAATACTCACAGGTATCATGACAAAATGGGGAAAAAAGTAAAGTCCATTTAAAGGTAGAGTAGCTAACCATTTGCAGAGCTATATCCAAAATTTTACTGACCAAAATACTGTTAAAAAGCTCACCTGGTATTGTTATACCTCTGTCTTGAATACTGTATTTTCACTGGCCTAGAACGATTACGTGTTAAGCTTATAAAAAGTCATAGCACACTCTCTGTGGGATGTCACGTACGTGATATCCCACAGAGATCGTTGCGTATCGTAGTTCCACAAAAGTGTCTAAATATTCAATAGATACTTTCATTACTTTCCATGTGTTTTGTTGAAGTGGATAATGAAAACTTTGATAACATAACCTAGTGTTACATAAAATCATCAAAATTTCTTATGTTTTATTGACTTCACTGAACAGAGGGCAAGTCACATGACGTCTTTGTGGCCTACAAAGGCGGTGGGGACGAGGAAGAGTTTGTGATCCATTGTCTGGTACCCAAGCTCAAGGAGTGGGGCTGTGATGTCTGTGTGCATTATCAGAACTTCCTACCCGGGAGAGGTAATTAAAAAAGGAACCAGTCTGATGATGCCTTTGACATTTCTGACTATGGCTGGGAATATTAACTCTTTCAGTGCCCGCAAAAATTTGACAAGTTTAACCCTGAAGTGCCCAACTTCGAGCGTTTTTGTTAATTGTTCAAAATTCTGTTAAAAAAAAAAAAGGAAATAAGGTTTACTCACTAAATTTGTTGTTGTTGCTCTCTGGTACATCCTTGGTATATTGGAAAGTCAATAGTAGTCAAATACATAGTGATACACCCTGAAAATTTCACTGGAAATTTCTGGGGGCCACGTGCCACACCGGGCCTCCACATTCCTTTGCCTTAAGATTTTGAACTATTAATTTTGCTTCACACAAAAGAAACTGCAACTGATCGTATGTACCGCTAAGACTCGTTTTGTGTGTTCATTTTCAGAAATTGTTGACAACATCATGGCTGCCGTCGGCAGCTGCCGCAAGACGCTCCTGGTCTTGTCCCCGGACTTCATGGCCAGCGAGTGGTGCTACTTCGAGTTCTTGTGCGCCGTGGACGAGATGCTGCGGAACCAGACTAACTTCATCATCCCGCTGATGTTCCGTGATATCCGCCATGAGGAGCTGTGCCACAGCATGCGGAATCTTCTGGATACCGTCTCGTTCATCCCGTGGCCGACCGGAACCAGTCATCAAGGGCAGACCGATGAATTCTGGAAGCTGTTGAAGAGGGCTGTGGAAACAGAGTTCAACGTAAACAAGGAAGAGAGTACAGGCATGACAGGGGAGTTGGATGCGGTCAATAATAACATGGCAGATGATGAAAGGGATGACAACGTTCATCTCATTTAAAGCTAGAGTCCATCATTTGCAGCTATCCAAAAAATGACTGGCGTAATTATTGTTGAAAAACGTACTTGTTTGGAAGATAGTAAGGGGACTAAACTCCCTGTGAAATTATTCTTTCTGGCAAGCTGTCATTTTGAAGAAATCAACAAATGAGGGCCTTTCCAACGGTGCGTCTTAAAAAGCACCATTGGAAATTTCCGTTAGTATTTTTTTTTTTATTCAGCGAAGCACGCGCAAGCGTTGACGTGACGCACACGCGCGTGCAGTTGCTGTAATTCATCAGATCGGTGCCCGACATCGCGTAGCTGCAATCGGCTCAGTGAGAACGTGTCTCGGACGCTGAAATTCAGGCCCAATTCAAAAAACATGATTCAGCAACTTTTGATTTGAAATTGAGATCATAGAATGCTGTTTTTCTCGGAATATACAGCTGAAGCTGAGCTGAAACTTCATCAGGTTAGTTGTTCAGTGCCCTTCTTTAGATTTTGAGCACTTTTGTTGCTTCAAACTTACAAAATGCACAAATTACAAATGATGGACTATAACTTTAATAGTGAATACAACTACTGCAAACTGCTTTCTGACTGGATTGACCTAACATATTCAAATCCAAGAACTTCTGATGGCCTGATGTTGCGATCTTAACAAGATTTTTTTTTTGCCTCTGAAGATTATTCAAATCTGCTAAAGAGAAGAAAAAAAAATCTTGCCAATCCACATCATGTGAGTAAGGTCTTTCATTGATCGTTTTGAAGTTCCTGTTGCCCCGTGCTATTTTTCTGAAGTTCACCTCCCAAAAAAAGATATGTACATGTAGATTTTGTTTTTAAATGCTAGTTTTTCTAGCAGTGACAAGTTATTCACCTTTGAATGAGAAGTCGAATGAAACAAATTGCCCATGTTTTGTTATGGAGTAGTTACCGGTACTTTTGAAATTTGGAATAATTTGCAGCCCGTCCGTCACACCAAAAAAATAGTATTCACCCTGTCTGTAAAAAAAAAATTAAAAAAACAGCCCCCCAAAAAAGAAGAAAATTTTAAAAAACAAATTGCTGCATGAATTCCAGAATTTTGGTTTGACCAGAGCTTGACTATTTTTTTGTTGCCCAAATTAGGTGGACCTCTGGTGTGCATAGAGATGCAATAGATGGAAAAAAAGAAGAAATAGAAATAACATATTACATGTGAATTGAAAATTCATTTTGAGCGAAAAAGTCTTCAAATCTTGGCCAAAATCAGTTTTTTTCCTTTTGATTTGCATATATTACATGTGAATTGAAAATTCATTTAGAGCGAAAAAGTCTTCAAATCTTGGCCAAAAACAGTTTTGTTCTTTTGATTTGCATATCTGTATTTTGAAGCCCTGAAGAGCAAATGGCTGGTGTTAATACTTGATAAGTACTAAGACTTGTCTTCTGATTGTATATTTGTATGACTTTTTAAACAGTTCCACACGACATCTACATTGTATTCTTGTAGTATTTCTTATGACATGTACATGTATATTTGTATATTTATTACTTTTAAAATAAAATTGCATTTCCCGTGATCGCTTTTTGAGTTTCATCCCAAAAAAATTAATTAATTTTCTACATGACAATACAAATTTTATTCACTTTTGATTGAGACATCTTAACAAAAAAAACAAAAACAAAATTGGCCGACGTTTAATTTATAGTGAATTTGATTACTTTACTAATTAGTCGCGGCCCGACAATAATTCCATTCTCGCTGGGTAGGTAGGTTCCCGTCTCACAGTCAGTATCAATAATGTATGGACTGGGAACCAGCCTGCTAGCAAGGGGGTTCTGTTTTTGCCTAAAATATAATACCTTTTTTTTCAGAGGGTTGCAGACGCCCAAGAAAAACACGGTGTTTTAGGTTGGAATAGCCTACAAGTTGAATTTGTGGATGAGCACCGGGAGAGTAATTTTGTTCTGGTGTTCCTTTTTTGCTTTAACGGTCCCAGGTGGATGCATAATGAAATATACTACTGGAGTCTTATACATGTATAACGCAGGTAGGTATCTACCAACAATTAGGTACTCAAGGCGCTGGAAATTATGTCTGTTATTTAATATTAGAGACAGGTAAATGAAAATTTTATGAGAAATATGAGACCCACTATGTAGCACCTTATAAGGGTTTACAAGGTGCTGCGGCGCATATTGCAGCCACTGCCAGAAACACTGGGGCGAACCCCTTCTCTTTGCGATAAGTGTTACTGGGTTCTTAAACGTGAATTACACAACACGCGGGACCTACAAAGCAATAATGGTAAAGTGCCTTGCTCAAGAGCACAAGCACCATGTTCCCAGAGGGTTTGAACCCATGCACCACAGCACACGAGTCGAACACAGTAACCATTGGACCACAGCACCCAACATTAGTTTAATACAATCATACTTTGAAATTTGTTTAGTTATCATGTGTTATGATATCTGTTTTAAGTTATTCTTAGCACTTATTTAAAGTGCATGCCAAATTTTGCAGCTGTAGAAATAATATATTCTGCTTGAATTTAAGTTTTAAAGTTAGGTTTTGTTTACTTCTTGCTTGCCTTAAAACTTGGTAACAAAAATGCATATTTATATTGCTGAATTCTACACATACTGAGCAAACGTATGTTACAAAAAAGTCCTGTAGAAATAATTGTAAAAAAAAATCTATTTTCATACTCGTTTGTAAATTAGAGATCTATTTTTTTTATATCACATGTTATCAGAAAACAAATTGGAAGTTGTATAATTCTGCAAAAATGGCAATATTCTTTGGAAATTTTAGACATACATGTATGTATATTTCGGTACTTTTGCTGTGGCATATTTTTTTTATATACATTTGCTTTTTGTATTAATAAATTGCATGCAGCAGGATTATATAACCAAAATGCACTTTCATTATGGTTCATATTTCCTGAAAAAGGTTGTAAAAGTATTTTTAAACAAAACAAATTAGATAGATTTATGTTTGCTTGCCAAGTTATATTTTTATATTTCCTTATCCTTCTCAAAATAAGGACATTTAGAGGTCTATTTTATGTAATGCTTATCTGCTAAGGCCAAAAAAAAATAAGTCGGTCTCTGGTCAGCGCGCGTGTCGATTTTAATCATGCGTGTCGATCTTTTTTTTCGTCCAAAATGATCCGCGGTAGCTCCAACAGCGCCCTCTATTTCCGCACCTCATTTTTTTTTACCAAAGAGCACCAAGGAATGGGAAATTGCACCAAGGCAAATGATCGAAAGCACCAAGGCAAATTATGGAGGACACCAATGTACATGAGGACACCAAAAAGCAAAATAGTACCCCACCTTGTCCGTACAATCCAAGCTTGAAGAAAAAAAAAAAAGCCGCGTGGCCGCGTCAATTCCGGAACTTTGGTCTGACCAGAGACCAAATTTTTTTTTGGGGGGGGGGCCTAATACTCAGACAGCACTTCTATATTCCTGTACTGCTGTCTAAGTTGTGAAATGATAGAAATATTTCGAAGTAATATAATGCTGAAATTGCTTATCAACAGTTTTTTTTATGTGTATATTTTTGTTATTGTGCCACAGTAGATTTGTAAATGATTAGTACCTTTAATGTTGTAAATTTGAATACTTTTGGTACTTTTAGAACTACAGGGTGACTAAAAAAAAGTGACACAGTTAGAAAAAGATATGTGGCTTGCTCCATTTAATAAAAATAACATTGGCATAAAGTACATGTTACTGACTAGTAATCCGTCTGAACATTTCACGTAATTTGCATACTCTACTCAAAAGTTATTTTTATTTCGATAGAAATACCGCAGAAATCATCATTTACCGATAGGCATTGATGAATACCCTTTAAATACAATGAACTAAAAATATTGCCAAGGAAAACAGACCAAAATCACCATTCTCATTTCAGAAAAGACCTGATTTATTCCTCCTATACAAAACACAAAATCTGACAGTAAAAACGTTTCAGTCTTGACTCAAATTAAATGTGATTTTGAATTTGAATGTCTGTGCGTAATCTCTGGTTCTCACTCAACTGAATGGCATCAATGCATTTGGACAGCTGTAAAAACTAGGTTCTTGTAAAACATGCGTAACTTCCAGAGATGCCAACCATTACTCTTTTGGAGTATTTATTAGGATTTTAGGCAGGTTACTACTCTTGAAAATTCCAGCTGTCCTGTACGCCAACATTGTGGTCACTGTTGTTTCTCTTAAGGCCAAAAACCCCAAAGTCTCCGGTTTCTGGTATGGAGCTTGCCCAAAAAGTGGTGCGGCGACGCGGCTGTTTTTTTTGCTTCAAATGTCGGCTGATGACTGCAGAGAAGCCACATAAAGCTTATTCTCGACCATAACCCAATCTAAAAACACGTTAAAATTGTGCAGCAGCAGGATTCCAGTAAAACCAGTGAGTTTGGCGGTTTTGAGACATCATCTTTCACTGAAAAATAAACTTTTTCATTTTGCCGACGCGCATGGCTACGGCGACGTGCGCATACCAGAAACCGGAGACTTTTTTGTTTTGGCCTAAACTTGACTGTTGTCCTATGTATTTACATTAGCGTTACTCTTTGCAGGAAGAATCATTACTATTTTGTAGCCTGTAATGTTGGCATCTCTGTAACTTCTGATAGCAAGGATCAATTTCAGTAATCAAGGAAATGTCTTGAACAGTCTGCACAAATCAAAGAACTTGTGGAATTTGAATGTTTCTTATAATGATCAGTGATCAGCCATTTGCGAAGACCTTTACCCTTTTGGATTTAAATTTGAAAAACATCTGGTACACTGACTTGCTCAGAATGCCTGGCACATTTAACTTTGATTTCTGCAGACTAAAGACACTGTTGCTAATCACATGATTCGGGGCAACTTTTTGTATAGTTTTGTAAGAGATGCTGAGCGCCAATACTTTGTTCACAACGGGTGAGAATGGAATTTACACCAGACCCGTTATCCACGGAGCCAAGTCTCCTGTTTAACGTCTGATATGTCAAAGCATG